>OX359281.1:33104466-33531966 GCA_947179155.2 Hedera helix
TTTCATATAAAAATTCTCTTGTTATTAATAATAATATAAATTAAATGACACAATATTATCATTATAATTTTATTATTATAACGACGACTAAATTACAACATATATTTTTAATGATAAACACCGACTAAAACTATTCTTGATATTTTAAAATTTTATCATTGTTACTATATATCTCTGTGGACTGTAGTGAGTATGGGATAAAACCCAAGGAAAAAAGCTAGTACATATACGATATATCGATTGTGTGTGCGCACGACATTCTTGCTTTATGAGTAAGATCATGGTAGTATCAATAAGGAAAATTTGATACTATTACACTGTTTATAAGAAAAAAATAAGTACAAATGGATATGAAACTAAATAAAAGAGGATGATCGGCCAATGCTTTTGAAATGGTTATGATTATAGTTTATTGATCTGGAAATGGAACATCAGCCACATGAATTTAGGCCCCTTTGATGGGAATCTCTCACGAGAGAGACACAGAATTGACCGAACCATATATATATATATATATATATATATATATATACCCGGCCCTCAATAATTAGTATATAGCTGTATTTGAAAATATCCAGTGCATGTGATTGTGAACTGTTGATATATACTAGTATTTTGTACTTTCGTGCATAAACTACAAAACTAAGACCACGTAAGTGTAGAATAAGAATTCAATCCTAATCGTATCTGTTAATTATTTAAGTAATTAATCTAATTATTTACCCAACTCAAATAATTACGAAAGAAGGACAAAATCATTGGAAAAATGGAAGCAAATCGATCTTGTTAAACATATATAAAACCAGGAGATGAGACAGAGTAATGCTTTGTATAGTGTAAATTTTTCAAAAAAGAAAAATGTAAAAATAAAATTTGTAAATTATACTCTCGTTTTGAAATGGCACACTTACTATAAGGGCACATAGTATAATTTATATATTTGTGATTTAAAAAAGAGAGTATAATTTACAAAATTCGTAAATATTTATTTTTATTTGCAAAATAATAAATTGTTAATTTATTGGTAATGGAATATAATTAAATTAGAATGATGACAAATTTAAAGATATTATATTATTAATAATATATAATAAAAAAAAGGTTTTTATAAAATAAAATCTTTTAACAAATAAAAATCTTACTGTAAAACAAAAAGTCGATAATCATATACAACCCTATTATAAATGATAAACAATGTCGTATATAAGTCATAACGGGTGGAAAATGTGTTGCATTTGGTACCACCTTCATTTACAATTACTTGTACGCAAGTCCATGTATAGACGCTTATGCATGCCCACACCATGACATTGACTTCAAATGATCCAATGAAAAAGAAAAATCAATTCGATAAGCAACTTTGATTCATAGTTTTACAAGAGGAGAGATATGGAGAGACTACCCTGTATACTCAAGTTTATAAAAAGACTTTATTTATATATTTTATACGTCTTCCTTCCGTCTCTAAAAGAATATTTTTAAGTATAATTTTTTTTTCATAAAAAGGTGTCTAAATGAACACAAATTAAATGGCAAAACATGGCATTTCCTCATAAATTAGCACGTTTTACTTAATATATCATTGAACTTTTAATTTTATGAATTACCACATTAAACTAATTAAAAAAAACAATTTGGCCATTCTGTCAAATTAGATGGATGGAGGTTAATTTTTTTCCTACGTGACTATTTAAAAAAAATAAAAAATGACATGGATAATTTTTTAAAATATAAAATAAAATTTAAATTTAAATTTAAAAATACAAATAATCTTGAAAAAATTCAAAAAAAAATTAAAATAAACTTGAAAAATTATAATGTAAAATTTAAAACAAAAAATATATTTTTAAAACAAATAAAAAATAAATAAACTTGAAAAATACAACAAAAAATTTAAAACAAAATAATAAAACTAAAAAAAATGCAAATTAAATTAAAATGAATTTGAAAAATTACATTAAAAAATTTAAAATAAAATAATAAAATATTGAAAATATAATTAATTTTATAAAATTATAAAATAAATTTAAAAAATAAATTATTAAAAATACTTAATAAAATTTAAAACTATAATACAAAAAATACAAAAAAAAAACATAAAATTAATTTTAAAAAATTAAAATAAACTTAAAAAATTATAATATAAAATTCAAAATAAAATAATAAAATTTTAAAACAAATAAACATGAAAAATATAAGAAATTTTTTTTAAATACAAATTAAATTAAAATGAACATGAAAAATTACAATTAAAATTTTTAAAATAAAATAATAATTTTTTGACAATATAAAAGTAAATTATTAAAAATTCTTAATAAAATAAAAAAAATTGAAAATTGCAATAAAAAATTAAAGAAATGAAACTTTTTTAAACTAAAAATAAAATTAAAATAAACAAATAAATAAAAAAAGTTTGGCAAAAAAGTTTTTAACTTTTTATTTTGCATTTTTTATTTATTTGTTTATTTTAATTTTATTTTGTATTTTAAAAAATTATTTGTGGACCCCACAACGGAATATTTGTCGGATATAGAAAACGACAGAAGTAACCTTTTTAAATAAAAATAGTCAACGGTGTTAACTGTTAAAATACCGGTGATAAAAGAATAGTAGCATACGGTAAATTATGGTATTTTCTGTAGCACACGGTACTCTACAGTAGCACACGGTATTGTACAGTGTCTCATATTATTGGTCTGATAATTGACACCGTAACTGTTGCGCATCATTTCATCAATAATTGTCACTGCATAATATTTTATATTATCAATTCAATAATTGTCGTTACACAGTATTTTGCATTATTGATTCAATAATTGTCATTACACTGTATTTCATATCATCGACTCAATAATTGTTGCTGCACTGTTTTTAAAATTATTGAACCTAATAATTGTCACGGTTGCAAATATACTATAATTTATATTACTAAATTAATAATAATATGTAACGTGTTTCTTACATTATTGTGGTAACATTATTTTATATGTTGGACTCACAGGAAGAATAAATAAATAAATAAATAAAAAATAAAATAATTAATTTTACTATTTGAAATAGTAACGTGAATAGTGACGTGAATAGTAAGAAACATGTGGGACCCATTGTGGGGCCCACATGAAATGTGAGAAATGTGAGAATTTGCTGAAGAGTTGGTGGAGGCTGCGCAGCAGCCTCTGCTGAATTTTTTTCTGTTCACCTACCACGTATAGTGCCTTATTTTCTCCTATAAATAGCTTGTTCAGCTGAATAGAAAAATCACACCTAAAACATAAAATTTTTCTATAAGAATTTTATAACTTTTCTCTGAGAATAGTAAGGTTATTTTGAGAGTTTAAAAGCCAAAAGGAGTGCAGGAATTTTTCAAGTAAGTCTTTTATTAAAGAGTAGTAATTTCATAAATTCCTATTTTTCACGGTATTCACAAATCTTCCCTTAGAAGACTCTTCTTTAAGAAGATTCATTTTTAAAAGCTTTCTTTGGAAGATTTATTTTGAAATATTATTTTAAAAACTATTTTAAAGTTGTTATATTATACTACAAAAATTATGTTAAATATATATAATTTTGATAGTTCATAATATATGAATTATCATACACCTTGAAATTTATATGTGATAATTACTAATTTTATTAAAAATATATAGGTTGATCAACCTCATTTAAATCAATATCCAGTCACGTGTTAAGGTAAGGAATATCATTCTTTTCACACTCTTAAATTTATTACGGTAAGGGGTATCACTCTTTTCATCATCATAAATGGATACTATTTTCTTTCTTACTTGAAGGGATTATCATTCTTTGATTCTCAAAAATAATATCGTTTCTTTCTTGTGCCATTTACTTCCATGTATTAAATTGTGGGAATAACTTTACGGCGCGGTTTACCGCCTGTTGGTGAATAACCTTTTGTATTCATTCCTTATTAATCTTTGAGAATAACCTTACGGTGCGGATTATCGCCTGTTTGGTGAATAACTATTCGTATTCAAATTGATGGGAATAACCTTACGGCGCGGATTATCGCATGTTTGGTGAATAACTATTCGTATTCAAATTGATGGGAATAACCTTACGGCGCGGATTACTTCCTGTTGGTGAATAACCCTTTTTATTTGTCTCGTGTGAAAATAATTTGTCTAGACGAATTATCACATGACACTTTTATTCCATATTCGTAAGTGATGTCATTTTCCTTTATACTCATAAGGGATACCATCTTTTTCATCTTCCATTATTCAAACTTACTATGGTAAGGGATATTAATTTTCTTCACCTTCTGTTAATCAAACCTGCTACGGTAAGGGATATTATTTTCTTCCATACACCTAAATCGAAACTTATTATGGAATTATTGCTTCTATAATTCCTGAAAATATTATATGTTCCATAATAGTTGAACTTCATTATTTCAACTGAACCTTCCTATTTTCTGAACCTTTCTGTTGAACTATAATCGTTATTCTGAACTGTGGATCTTGAATATCATTTTTAAATTTCACTCCACATCATGTTGGCAATTTGGACATTATTTGAATCTGCACAAAGTAAACTTCCGATACTTATTGTTTATCATGTTCTTCTGTTCATCATTTGTATCACTGTTATTTGTATTAATCATCAAGAATCAAGTTGTTGTGAATATCTGTGGCCGGGGGCACAGATGTGATATAATTGTTGAACAGATGATAGGTTAAAGGCGATATACTAGGTTAAAGGCGATACATCTGTTCGGTGTCTTTTATGACACGTGGTGAATGTTCTCTTTGGCCCGTAGTGCAAAGATGAACTGTTGGTTGGTATGATTATGACCAAAGGCTGAATCTGGTATAATCATGATCGTTGGTGCTTTATTGAATATCTTTGGCCCGTAGTGCAAAGATGAACTGTTGATTTGCATGATTATGACCAGGAACTGTGAATTTTTATTATCATGACTAATGGTATTTCAGATGATAAAAGTTGATGATGTTTTTACTAAAAAGAGAAGCGAGTGGACATTATGGTCTGCATTATTCTTCTAATAGATTGCTCATTCCGCTGCTATTATTGATCTGAACGTTGTTTAAGAATTTAACTACAGTTTTTGATATAAACCTTGTAGTCTATTGTATTCTATCAAGAACTCAATTGTTGAAGGCTAATGATAATTTATTCGTCATTATCTTAGTCATGATATTTCTTACTGGGCTATTTGAGCTCACCCTTTCTTTTGTTCCATTGTTTTCAACAGGAGATGAAAACGTAACGGGGTCTAGCCGGGGGATGGAGTGAGAGTCCGAGGAATAGCTATCCTATTCTTCACGTGTTGTAAAATAGTGTGGCAATAATAGTGAAGACTTAGTTGTGTATTATTATACACTGTATTTGTGACGCCCCCAAATCTGGGCCCACACAGCCCAAACTTGAGTCGTCAAAATACTACAACAAAATTATTACAACAAAGCACAACGTACAACAATACAGTGTATAATAATACACAACTAAGTCTTCACTATTATTGCCACACTATTTTACAAAACGTGAAGACTATGATAACTATTCTTCGGACCCTCACTCCATTCCCCGGCTAGACCCTGTTATGTTTTCATGTCCTGTTGAAAAACAATGGAACAAAGCGTAGACTTCACGAGAATTTATGAATAGCTTACCGGTTATCACCTCGTTCGAGTTTCGCGCCATTTGGGATGTCACAACAAAAGCTCTCCCTTGAACTACAGATTTTCCCTTATCCGCGCTAGCTTTTGGTATCATCATTGCAGCTGGACTTGATTTTGTGGCAGGACAGAACCGCGCAAGATGACCCTCTTTCCCACAACTGTAGCACTTTTTGGACTGCAGTGTACAGTTTGGGCTGATGTGACCTTCCTGACCACACCTATAGCATCTCACTGGTGGTCGATCTTCTCCCCTTGAAACTGGGGTCGGTGCTGGTGTTGGTACTGGTGCTGGTGCCCTTCCATAATTATTATGGAATCTCTTTCTTTTGAAATTGTTCCCACTAGATTCTCCTCTTCTGTTATTTGGTATGGAATTACCACCGAAGTGTTGGTTACCTCCTCGATGGTTCTCGTTCCTGTGGTTGTTGTCACTCCTTTCTCTATGCTGATCATTAACTCTTGGCTGCAATGTTTCATCTGTTTGCTCCACCCTTTGAGCCCTATCTACAACATCTGAATACAAACTAAATTTATGAGAGCTAAGTTGTTGACGAATTTTGAATCTCAAACCTCTTAGGAACATCCGACTCATTCGTGCTTCGTCATCCACAAGATGGGTAGCAAAGCGAGATAACTCGGCAAACTTGACTTCATATTGGGAGACTGTCATGTTTTCCTGCTCCAGCTTAATGAATTCCACCTCTTTCATATGGCGGATGCTTTCTGGGAAATACTTCTCGTTAAACAGTTCTTCGAATTCTGTCCAAGACATTTCGAGTGCTGAAGGTTGGATACGTTTTACCGCTTCCCACCAATGGTCCGCCTCACCTCGTAACATAAAAGTGGCAAATGGCACCTTCTGATCATCAGCGCATTGTAAGACATCAAGTATTTTTGTCGTCTGCTTTAGCCATGCCTCCGCTTTGAGTGGGTCAGGCTTCCCGTGGAATTCAGGTGGTCCTAATTCTTTAAATTGCTTAACAGTGACCATCCTCAAATTGCCAGCGTTTCTACCGTTATTATTGACTGGATTTCCTCTTCCTTGATTCTGTATGAACTGCATGAAATTCCTAAAGAATCCATCGTTCATCATGTTATCAGGAACATTATTTCCTGAGTTGGCAGGAGGATTGTTTGGGGCCTCTTGATTCTCGGCTACATTTGCTTCAGGCATTCCATAGTTAACCTCTTGATTTCCAGATGCCATACTAAACTGTGGTCACAAAATAAATGTTAGTTCAAATAAACTGACTCATCACTTCATGTTCCTACATTCAAATCGACTCATTAGATAATAAAATCTATTTTAGGTAGGACACACTAGTGACTGATTCTATTCGTCTCTCCCCTCCTAGTTCTAACCCCAGATCTCCATTAAAGATCATATCCCTAAGCTCTGATGCCAACTGTGACGCCCCCAAATCTGGGCCCACACAGCCCAAACTTGAGTCGTCAAAATACTACAACAAAATTATTACAACAAAGCACAACGTACAACAATACAGTGTATAATAATACACAACTAAGTCTTCACTATTATTGCCACACTATTTTACAAAACGTGAAGACTATGATAACTATTCTTCGGACCCTCACTCCATTCCCCGGCTAGACCCTGTTATGTTTTCATCTCCTGTTGAAAAACAATGGAACAAAAGAAAGGGTGAGCTCAAATAGCCCAGTAAGAAATATCATGACTAAGATAATGACGAATAAATTATCATTAGTCTTCAACAGTTGAGTTCTTGATAGAATACAATAGACTACAAGGTTTATATCAAAAACTGCAGTTAAATTCTTAAACAACGTTCAGATCAATAATAGCAGCGGAATGAGTAATCTATTAGAAGAATAATGCAGACTATAATGTCCACTCGGTTCTCTTTTTAGGAAAAACATCATCAACTTTTATCATCTGAAATATCATTAGTCAAGATAATACAAATTCACAGTTCCTGATCATAATCATGCACATCAACAGTTCATCTTTGTACTACGGGCCAAAGATATTCAATATAGCACCAACGATCATGATTATACCAGATTCAGCCTTTGGTCATAATCATACCAAACAACAGTTCATCTTTGCACTACGGGCCAAAGAGAACATTCACCACGTGCTATAAAAGACACCGAACAGATGTATCGCCTTTAACCTATTATATCGCCTTTAACCTATCATCTGTTCAACAAATATATCACATTTGTGCCCCCGGCCACAGATATTCACAACAGCTTGATTTTTGGATGATTAGAATGATATAAATGATGAACAGAAGAAATAGGATAACAATAAGTATCGGAAGTTTACTTTGTACAGATTCAAATAATGTCCAAATTGTCAACATGATGTGGAGTGAAATTTAAAAATGATATTCAAGATCCACAGTTCAGAATAACGGTTACAATTCAATAGAAAGGTTCACGTAAATAGGAAGGTTCAGTTGAAATAATGAAGTTCAACTATTATGGAACATATAATATTTTCAGGAATTATAGAAGCAATAGTTCCATAATAAATTTCGATTTAGGAGTATGAAAGAAAATAATATCCCTTACCGTAGCAGGTTTGATTAACAAAAGGTGAAGGAAATTAATACAAAGGGTTATTCACCAACAGGCGGCAATCCGCTCCGTAAGGTTATTCCCACAATTTAATAGAATTTGAGTACAAAGAGTTATTCACCAAACAGGCGGCAATCCGCTCCGTAAGGTTATTCCCACAATTTAATAGAATTTGAGTACAAAGAGTTATTCACCAAACAGGCGGCAATCCGCTCCGTAAGGTTATTGTGACGCCCCCAAATCTAGGCCCACACAGCCCAAACTTGAGTCGTCAAAAGACTACAACAAAATTATTACAATGAAATACAACGTACAACAATACAGTGGATAATACAACACAACTAAGTCTTCATTATTATTGCCACACTATTTTATAACACGTGAAGACTATGATAGCTATCCCCGCACTCTCACTCCATTCCCCGGCTAGACCCCGTTACGTTCTCATCTCCTGTTGAAAAACAATGGAACGAAAAGAAAGGGTGAGCTCAAATAGCCCAGTAAGAAATATCATGACTAAGATAATGACGAATAATTTATCATTAGCCTTCAACAGTTGAGTTCTTGATAGAATACAATAGACTACAAGGTTTATATCAAAAACTGCAGTTAAATTCTTAAACAACGTTCAGATCAATAATAGCAGCGGAATGAACAATCTATTAGAAGAATAATGCAGACTATAATGTCCACTCGCTTCTCTTTTTAGTAAAAATATCATCAACTTTTATCATCTGAAATACCATTAGTCAAGATAATACAACTTCACAGTTCCTGGTCATAATCATGCAGATCAACAGTTCGTCTTTGCACTACGGGCCAAAGACATTCAATATAACACCAACGGTCATGATTATACCAGATTCAGCCTTTAGTCATAATCATACCAACCAACAGTTCATCTTTGCACTACGGGCCAAAGAGAACATTCACCACGTGTCATAAAAGACACCGAACAGATGTATCGCCTTTAACCTAGTATATCGCCTTTAACCTATCATCTGTTCAACAATTATATCACATCTGTGCCCCCGACCACAGATATTCACAACAGCTTGATTCTTGATGATTAATACAAATAACAGTGATACAAATGATGAACAGAAGAACAGGATAAACAATAAGTATCGGAAGTTTACTTTGTGCAGATTCAAATAATGTCCAAATTGCCAACATGATGTGGAGTGAAATTTAAAAATGATATTCAAGATCCACAGTTCAGAATAACGATTACAGTTCAATAGAAATGTTCAGAAAATAGGAAGGTTCAGTTGAACTAATGAAATTCAACTATTATGGAACATATAATATTTTCAGGAATTATAGAAGCAATAGTTCCATAATAAGCTTCGATTTAGGTATATGGAAGAAAATAATATCCCTTACCGTAGCAGGTTTGATTAACAAAAGGTGAAGGGAATTAATATCCCTTACCATAGTAAGTTTGAATAATGGAAGATGAAAAAGATGGTATCCCTTATGAGTATAAAGGAAAATGATATCACTTACGAATATGGAATAAAAGTGTCATGTGATAATTCGTGTAGACAAATTATTTCCACACGAGACAAATAACAAGGGTTATTCACCAACAGGCGATAATCCGCACCGTAAGGTTATTCCCATCAATTTGAATACGAATAGTTATTCACCAAACAGGCGTAATCCGCACCGTAAGGTTATTCCCACAATTTAATAGAATTTGAACACGAAGAGTTATTCACCAAACAGGCGTAATCCGCACCGTAAGGTTATTCTCAAAGATTAATAAGGAATGAATACAAAAGGTTATTCACCAACAGGCGGTAAACCGCGCCGTAAGGTTATTCCCACAATTTAATACATGGAAATAAATGGCACAAGAAAGAAACGATATTATTTTCGAGAATCAAAGAATGATAATCCCTTCAAGTAAGAAAGAAAATAATATCCATTTATGATGATGAAAAGAGTGATACCCCTTACCGTAATAAATTTAAGAGTGTGAAAAGAATGATATTCCTTACCTTAACACGTGACTGGATATTGATTTAAATGAGGTTGATCAACCTATATATTTATAATAAAATTAGTAATTACAATATATAAATTTCAAAGTGTATGATAACTCGTATAATATGAACTATCAAAATTATATATATTTAACATAATTTTTGTAGTATAATATAACTACTTTAAAATAGTTTTTAAAATAATATTCTAAAATAAATCTTCCAAAGAAAGCTTTTAAAAATGAATCTTCTCAAAGAAGAGTCTTCTAAAGGAAGATTTGTGAATACCGTGAAAAATAGGAATTTATGAAATTACTACTCTTTAATAAAAGACTTACTTGAAAAATTCCTGCACTCCTTTTGGCTTTAAACTCTCAAAATAACCTTACTATTCTCAGAGAAAACTCATAAAATTCTTATAGAAAAATTTTATGTTTTAGGTGTGATTTTTCTATTCAGTTGAGCAAGCTATTTATAGGAGAAAATAAGTTACTATGCGTGGTAGGTGAACAGAAAAAAATTCAGCAGAGGCTGCTGCGCAGCCTCCACCAACTCTTCAGCAAATTCTCACATTTCTCACATTTCATGTGGGCCCCACAATGGGTCCCACATGTTTCTTACTATTCACGTCACTATTCACTATTCACGTTACTATTTCAAATAGTAAAATTAATTATTTTATTATTTATTTATTTATTTATTTATTTATTTATTCTTCCTGTGAGTCCAACATATAAAATAATGTTACCACAATAATGTAAGAAACACGTTACATATTTTTATTAATTTAATAATATAAATTATAGTGTATTTGCTACTGTGACAATTATTAGATTCAATAATTTTAAACTACAGTGCACCAACAATTATTGACTCGATGATATGAAATACAGTGTAATGACAATTATTGAATCAATAATGCAAAATACTGTGTAGCAACAATAATTGAATTGATAATATAAAATATTATGCAGTGACAATTATTGATGAAATGATGCGTAACAATTACGGTGTCAATTATCAGACCAATAATATGAGACACTGTGCAATACCGTGTGCTACTGTAGAGTACCGTGTGCTACAGAAAATACCATAAATTACCGTATGCTACTATTCTTTTATCACCGGTATTTTAACAGTTAACACCGTTGACTATTTTTATTTAAAAAGGTTACTTCTGTCGTTTTCTATATCCGACAAATATTCCGTTGTGGGGTCCACAAATAATTTGTTATTTCGGCGCCGTCGTACGACCCGAATATTCCCCGACAAAACGAATATTCCCCGACAAAAAGAATATTGTCCGACAAAATAAAATTTGCACATAACATCCTTAACTTTCAATTTTGTCAATTTAACCATTTACTGTTTCAGGAAAAATATATATGAAGAAAAATTAAATTTTGTATTTCATAAATTCGGGGTCTTACAGTTATTCTCAGAGATTAATAATGAATGAATACGAAAGGTTATTCACCAACAGGCGGCAATCCGCTCCGTAAGGTTATTCCCACAATTTAATACATGGAAATAAAAGGCACGTCTTATGAGTAAGGAAGAAACAATATTATTATCGAGAATCAAATAATGATAATCCCTTACCATAGTATGTTTGAATAATGGAAGATGAAAAAGATGGTATCCCTTACCGTAACACGTGACTGGATATTGATTTAAATGAGGTTGATTAACTTGAACAGTACACGTATACTTATAGAGCTTCACAAATACTCAAGATGACTTAAGCACACTTAGAGAGAACTTTCACAAGAAGTATTTAGAGAGAGAAAGAAAGAACAAGTAAGGAAGTTTATGAAAAATCCTTAAGTTAATGCTTCTATTTATAGCCAAAAATCTTATCATTCATTTAATCTAAACCATTCATTTAAAGATCACCTTTTAATCTACACCATCCATTTCAAATATTATATTATCTTTAATCTACACCATTCATTTCATATCACCTAATAATCACCTAACTTTATATTATAAACAAATCAATTTAATTATTCAACAATAATTCACACTTTAATCTACACCATTCATTTCATATCACCTAATAATCACCTAACTTTATATTATAAACAAATAACTTTATCAATTCAATTATTATGACTAATTGTTATAAATACAGTATAGTTAGCTCTTAGATATCAAGTCAATAAATTAATGAAATACAACTGTTTAAATAACATCATAATAGAGATAACAATAATGTAAAATAAAGCATACGTTACTGTGTAATGACAATTATTGATTCAATAATGTGAATTACTGTGCATATGTTACTGTGACAATTATTAGGTTCAATAATTTTAAAAACAGTGCAACAACAATTATTGACTCAATGATATAAAATACAGTGTAATGACAATTATTAAATCAATAATGCAAAATACTGTGTAACAACAATTATTGAATTGATAATATAAAATATTATGCAGTGACAATTATCGATGAAATGATGCGTAACAGTTACGGTGTCAATTATCAGACCAATAATATGAGACACTATGCAATACCGTGTGTTACTGTAGAGTACCGTGTGCTACAGAAAATACCATAAACTACCGTATGCTACTATTCTTTTATCACCGGTATTTTAACAGTTCCGTTGACTATTTTTATTTAAAAAGGTTACTTCTGTCGTTTTCTATATCCGACAAATATTCCGTTGTGGGGTCCACCAATAATTTATTATTTCGGCGCCGTCGTACGACACGAATATTCCCCGACCAAACGAATATTCCCCGACAAAGCGAATATTGTCCGACAAAATAAAATTTGCACATAACATCCTTAACTTTCAATTTTGTTAATTTAACCACTTACTGTTTCAAAAAAAATATATATGAAGAAAAATTAAATTTTGTATTTCATAAAATTCGGGGTCTTACAGTATTGTTGTACGTTGTGCTTTGTTGTAATAATTTTGTTGTAGTCTTTTGACGACTCAAGTTTGGGCTGTGTAAGGCCTAGATTTGGGGGCGTCACAGTTGGTATCAGAGCTTAGGGATATGGTCTTTAATGGAGATCTGGGGTAGAACTAGGAGGGGAGAGACGAATATAATCAGTCACTCGTGTGTCCTACCTAAATTAGATTTTATTATCTAATGAGTTGATTTGAATATAGGGACATGAAGTGATGAGTCGGTTTGTTTGAACTAACAATTATTTTGTGACCGCAGTTAAGTATGGCATTTGGAAATCAAGAGGTTAACTATGGAATACCCGAAGCAAATGTAGCCGAGAATCAGGAGGCCCCAAACAATCCTCCTGCCAACTCAGGAAATAATGTTCCTGATAACATGATGAACGATGGATTCTTTAGGAATTTCATGCAGTTCATACAGAATCAAGCAAGAGGAAATCCAGTCAATAATAACGGTAGAAACGCTGGTAATTTGAGGATGGTCACTGTCAAGCAATTTAAAGAATTGGGACCACCTGAATTCCACGGGAAGCCTGACCCACTCAAAGCGGAGGCATGACTGAAGCAGACGACAAAAATACTTGATGTCTTACAATGCGCTGATGATCAAAAGGTGCCATTTGCCACTTTTATGTTACGAGGTGAGGCGGACCATTGGTGGGAAGCGGTAAAACGTATCCAACCTTCAGCACTCGAAATGTCTTGGACAGAATTCGAAAAACTGTTTAACGAGAAGTATTTCCCAGAAAGCATCCGCCATATGAAAGAGGTGGAATTCATTAAGCTGGAGCAGGGAAACATGACAGTATCCCAATATGAAGCTAAGTTCGCCGAGTTATCTCGTTTTGCCACCCATCTAGTGGATGACGAAGTACGAATGAGTCGGATGTTCCTAAGAGGTTTGAGACTCAAAATTCGTCAACAACTTAGCTCTCATAAATTCATTTTGTATTCAGATGTTGTGGATAGGGCTCAAAGGGTGGAGCAAACAGATGAAACATTGCAGCCAGGAGTTAATGATCAGCATAGAGAAAGGAATGACAACAACCACAGGAACGAGAACCATCGAGGAGGTAACCAACACTTCGGTGGTAATTCCACATCAAATAACAGAAGAGGAGAATCCAGTGGGAACAATTTCAAAAGAAAGAGATTCCATAATAATTATGGAAGGGCACCAGCACCAGTACCAGCACCAGCACCGACCCCAGTTTCAAGGGGAGAAGATCGACCACCAGTGAGATGTTATAGGTGTGGTCAGGAAGGTCACATCAGCCCAAACTGTACACAGCAGTCCAAAAAGTGTTACAGTTGTGGGAAAGAGGGTCATCTTGCGCGGTTTTGTCCTGCCACAAAATCGAGTCCAGCTGCAATGATGATACCAAAAGCTAGCGCGGATAAGGGAAAATCTGTAGTTCAAGGGAGAGCTTTTGTTGTGACATCCCAAATGGCACAAAACTCGAACGAGGTGATAACCGGTAAGCTATTCATAAATTCTCATGAAGTCTACGCTTTGTTAGATACTGGCTCTACCCATTCTTTTATCTCACCTGCATGTGCTCAGCGTTTAAACTTAACTCCTGAAAATTTGGACTTTGACTTATCAGTTGAAACCCCATTAGGAGAAATGACCATTACATCTACTGTCTATAAATCTTGCCTAGTTCAAATCAACAACCTCACATTACCTGTTGACCTTATTTCTTTGGAGATGCATGAATTTGATGTGATTTTAGGAATTGATTGGTTGACTACCCATCATGCTAAAATTGATTGTTTTCATAAGATTATTAGTTTTCATATTCCTAATCAACCTGTCATGCAAATTCAAGCAACTAAATCATTGAAATCTATAACTGTTATTTCTAGCCATAAAGCCATTCGTTTATTAAAAAACGGATGTCAAGCCTTTTTGGCTCATGTCACTGATTTGAACAAAAATACGTCAAACTTGAATGATATTCCCATTGTTAATGAGTTTCCTGACGTTTTTCCTGAGGAACTTCCTGGCTTACCCCCAAACCGAGAAATTAAATTCTGTATCGATCTTGAACCCGGTACTAAGCTCATTTCCAAAACTCCATACCGAATGGCTCCCATTGAACTTCAAGAGTTAAAAGTCCAACTACAGGAATTGTTGGATACTGGTTTCATTCGTCCGAGTGCATCACCTTGGGGTGCTCCTGTTCTATTTGTGAAGAAGAAAGACGGGAGTATGAGATTGTGCATTGACTACCGAGAATTGAACCATGTCACCATAAAAAACAGGTATCCGTTACCTCGAATTGATGACATGTTTGATCAATTACAAGGTGCTCAACATTTCTCAAAGATTGATCTTCGTTCTGGATATCATCAGTTAAAGGTTAAAGCTGAGGACATTCCAAAGACTGCTTTCAGAACTCGTTATGGGCATTATGAGTTTTTAGTCATGCCTTTTGGACTAACCAATGCTCCTGCAGCTTTCATGGACATGATGAACCGAATATTCAAGGAATATTTGGATCATTTTGTGGTTGTCTTTATTGATGACATCCTCATATACTCCAAAAGTCGTGAGGATCATGAACAACACCTGAGATTGATACTCCAGAAGCTCCGTGAGAACAAATTATATGCCAAGTTGAAGAAATGTGAGTTCTGGCTTGAGGAGGTCACGTTTCTTGGGCATGTGATTTCTAGTCAAGGAATATCAGTCGATCCTGCGAAGATTGAAACGGTACTAAATTGGGAACAACCCAAGACAGTAACCGAAGTCCGAAGTTTTCTGGGCCTAGCTGTTTATTATCGGAGATTCGTAGAAGGATTTTCTCGAATCGCCACTCCATTAACTCAGCTTACTCAGAAAAGCACAAAATTCATATGGAGCGAGCAATGCGAGAAAAGTTTTCAAGAGCTTAAGAGGAGACTTGTTTCAGCTCCTGTTCTGACCATTCCATCAGGATCGGGAGAATTTGTCATATACAGCGATGCTTCAGGCAAAGGTCTAGGCTGTGTCCTTATGCAACATGGAAAGGTTATAGCCTATGCCTCTCGACAACTCAAAGATTATGAGAAAAATTACCCTACTCATGATCTAGAGTTGGCAGCAGTCGTTTTCGCGTTGAAGATCTGGAGACACTACTTGTACGGAGAGAAAGTGGATATCTATACGGATCATAAAAGTCTCAAGTATTTCTTCACCCAGAAGGAACTCAACATGCGACAACGACGTTGGCTTGAGCTGTTGAAGGATTATGATCACACAATCCAGTATCACCCGGAAAAAGGCGAACGTTGTAGCTGACGCTTTGAGCAGAAAATCTTATGCGAGTACAAGTGCACTGCTGACAACACAAAAGCGTATTTTGTACGACTTGCAAAAGATGGAGATAGAGCTAAAGACACCAGGGACCCACTCGAAGATTGCTCACGTGCGAGTAGAACCGGCTTTAATGGATAAAATTAAAGCTGCTCAAGCTACCGATCCGGAACTGATGAACATGATGAAGAAAGTACAAGAAGGTGCCATCCCCGAAGCAAGAATCGATGAGACAGGAATACTTCGAGTTAACTCTCGACTCTGTGTTCCTAACGATCCTGATTTGAAGCATAAAATCATGATGGAGGCTCACAACACGCCATTTGCAATCCACCTAGGAGGTACCAAGATGTATCGAGATCTTTGAAATACATTTTGGTGGAACAATATGAAAAGGAAGATTGCAGAGTTTATCTCAAGGTGCCTAACTTGTCAACGTGTCAAGGCAGAGCATCAAGTACCTAAGGGTCCATTACAACCACTTGAGGTTCCTGAATGGAAGTGGGAACACATCAATATGGATTTCGTGACGGGTCTTCCCAAAGTTTCTCAAGGCTTAGATGCAATTTGGGTCATCGTAGATAAATTGACCAAATCCGCTCATTTCTTGCCTATACGAGAAAACTTTTCACTTGAACGTCTTGCCGGTATGTACATAAATGAGATCGTGAGATTGCATGGCATGCCAGTTTCCATAGTTTCTGATCGAGATCCTAGATTCACTTCACGCTTTTGGATCAGTCTACAAAAAGCTATGGGCACTGAACTACGTTTTAGTTCTGCATACCATCCTCAAACGGACGGACAATCGGAAAGGACGATCCAGACCCTCGAAGATCTTTTGAGACTTTGTGTATTAGACTTCAAAGGAAGTTGGGATAAGTACTTGTCATTGGTGGAATTTTCTTACAACAACAGTTACCAAGCAAGCATAGGCATGGCTCCATTCGAGGCTTTATATGGACGCAAGTGTCGCTCTCCAATATGTTGGAATGAGGTAGGAGAAGCAAAATTGTTGGGACCCGAGTTTGTACGCTTGACGACCGAAAAGATCCAAATGATCCGACAACGAATACAGACAGCGCAAGAACGACAAAAGAGTTATGCTGATCTTCATCGGAGAGACGAAAGTTTCAACGTCGGAGATCATGTATTCTTACGTGTTTCTCCATGGAAAGGAGTTACGAGATTCGGAAAGAGAGGAAAACTCAACCCTCAATTTATTGGCCCATTTGAAATCCTCGATCGGGTGGGAACTGTAGCTTACAGACTAGCCTTACCACCAAGTATGTCTCGCATCCATAACGTTTTTCACATATCTATGTTACGTAAATATGTGAAGGACCCAAACCACGTCATTGAGTTAGAACCAGACGTTATAGTAGAAGATTTAACGTATGAGGAGGTACCTGTTAAGATCCTAGATAAGAAGGAGCAGATTCTACGCTCAAAGGTTATACCTCAAGTTAAGGTTTTATGGAGGAACCAAGATATTGAGGAAATGACCTGGGAGCTAGAATCCGAGATGAAATCTAAATATCCTTACCTCTTCGAAATGCCAGGTACGTCAATTTCGGGGACGAAATTTCATAAGGAGGGGAGGTTGTAAGACCCCGAATTTTATGAAATATAAAATTTAATTTTTCTTCATATATATTTTTCATGAAACAGTAAGTGGTTAAATTGAAGAAATTGAAAGTTAAGGATGTTATGTGCAAATTTTATTTTGACGGACAATATTCGTTTTGTCGGGGAATATTCGTGCCGTACGACGGCGCCGAAATAACAAATTATTTGTGGACCCCACAACGGAATATTTGTCGGATATAGAAAACGACAGAAGTAACCTTTTTAAATAAAAATAGTCAACGGTGTTAACTGTTAAAATACCGGTGATAAAAGAATAGTAGCATACGGTAAATTATGGTATTTTCTGTAGCACACGGTACTCTACAGTAGCACACGGTATTGCACAGTGTCTCATATTATTGGTCTGATAATTGACACCGTAACTGTTGCGCATCATTTCATCAATAATTGTCACTGCATAATATTTTATATTATCAATTCAATAATTGTCGTTACACAGTATTTTGCATTATTGATTCAATAATTGTCATTACACTGTATTTCATATCATCGACTCAATAATTGTTGCTGCACTGTTTTTAAAATTATTGAACCTAATAATTGTCACGGTTGCAAATATACTATAATTTATATTACTAAATTAATAATAATATGTAACGTGTTTCTTACATTATTATGGTAACATTATTTTATATGTTGGACTCACAGGAAGAATAAATAAATAAATAAATAAATAAATAAATAAATAATAAAATAATTAATTTTACTATTTGAAATAGTAACGTGAATAGTGACGTGAATAGTAACGTGAATAGTAAGAAACATGTGGGACCCATTGTGGGGCCCACATGAAATGTGAGAAATGTGAGAATTTGCTGAAGAGTTGGTGGAGGCTGCGCAGCAGCCTCTGCTGAATTTTTTTCTGTTCACCTACCACGCATAGTGCCTTATTTTCTCCTATAAATAGCTTGTTCAGCTGAATAGAAAAATCACACCTAAAACATAAAATTTTTCTATAAGAATTTTATAACTTTTCTCTGAGAATAGTAAGGTTATTTTGAGAGTTTAAAAGCCAAAAGGAGTGCAGGAATTTTTCAAGTAAATCTTTTATTAAAGAGTAGTAATTTCATAAATTCCTATTTTTCACGGTATTCACAAATCTTCCCTTAGAAGACTCTTCTTTAAGAAGATTCATTTTTAAAAGCTTTCTTTGGAAGATTTATTTTGAAATATTATTTTAAAAACTATTTTAAAGTTGTTATATTATACTACAAAAATTATGTTAAATATATATAATTTTGATAGTTCATAATATATGAATTATCATACACCTTGAAATTTATATGTGGTAATTACTAATTTTATTAAAAATATATAGGTTGATCAACCTCATTTAAATCAATATCCAGTCACGTGTTAAGGTAAGGAATATCATTCTTTTCACACTCTTAAATTTATTACGGTAAGGGGTATCACTCTTTTCATCATCATAAATGGATACTATTTTCTTTCTTACTTGAAGGGATTATCATTCTTTGATTCTAGAAAATAATATCGTTTCTTTCTTGTGCCATTTACTTCCATGTATTAAATTGTGGGAATAACTTTACGGCGCGGTTTACCGCCTGTTGGTGAATAACCTTTTGTATTCATTTCTTATTAATCTTTGAGAATAACCTTACGGTGCGGATTATCGCCTGTTTGGTGAATAACTCTTCGTATTCAAATTGATGGGAATAACCTTACGGCGCGGATTATCGCCTGTTTGGTGAATAACTATTCGTATTCAAATTGATGGGAATAACCTTACGGCGCGGATTACTTCCTGTTGGTGAATAACCCTTTTTATTTGTCTCGTGTGAAAATAATTTGTCTAGACGAATTATCACATGACACTTTTATTCCATATTCGTAAGTGATGTCATTTTCCTTTATACTCATAAGGGATACCATCTTTTTCATCTTCCATTATTCAAACTTACTATGGTAAGGGATATTAATTTTCTTCACCTTCTGTTAATCAAACCTGCTACGGTAAGGGATATTATTTTCTTCCATACACCTAAATCGAAACTTATTATGGAATTATTGCTTCTATAATTCCTGAAAATATTATATGTTCCATAATAGTTGAACTTCATTATTTTAACTGAACCTTCCTATTTTCTGAACCTTTCTGTTGAACTATAATCGTTATTCTGAACTGTGGATCTTGAATATCATTTTTAAATTTCACTCCACATCATGTTGGCAATTTGAACATTATTTGAATCTGCACAAAGTAAACTTCCGATACTTATTGTTTATCCTGTTCTTCTGTTCATCATTTGTATCACTGTTATTTGTATTAATCATCAAGAATCAAGTTGTTGTGAATATCTGTGGCCGGGGGCACAGATGTGATATAATTGTTGAACATATGATAGGTTAAAGGCGATATACTAGGTTAAAGGCGATATACTAGGTTAAAGGCGATACATCTGTTCGGTGTCTTTTATGGCACGTGGTGAATGTTCTCTTTGGCCCGTAGTGCAAAGATGAACTGTTGGTTGGTATGATTATGACCAAAGGCTGAATCTGGTATAATCATGACCGTTGGTGCTTTATTGAATATCTTTGGCCCGTAGTGCAAAGATGAACTGTTGATTTGCATGATTATGACCAGGAACTGTGAATTTTTATTATCATGACTAATGGTATTTCAGATGATAAAAGTTGATGATGTTTTTACTAAAAAGAGAAGCGAGTGAACATTATGGTCTGCATTATTCTTCTAATAGATTGCTCATTCCGCTGCTATTATTGATCTGAACGTTGTTTAAGAATTTAACTACAGTTTTTGATATAAACCTTGTAGTCTATTGTATTCTATCAAGAACTCAATTGTTGAAGGCTAATGATAATTTATTCGTCATTATCTTAGTCATGATATTTCTTACTGGGCTATTTGAGCTCACCCTTTCTTTTGTTCCATTGTTTTCAACAGGAGATGAAAACGTAACGGGGTCTAGCCGGGGGATGGAGTAAGAGTCCGATGAATAGCTATCCTAGTCTTCACGTGTTGTAAAATAGTGTGGCAATAATAGTGAAGACTTAGTTGTGTATTATTATACACTGTATTGTTGTACGTTGTGCTTTGTTGTAATAATTTTGTTGTAGTCTTTTGACGACTCAAGTTTGGGCTGTGTAAGGCCTAGATTTGGGGGCGTCACAAATAATATATATATAATATTTTTGAATTTTTTAATAATATTTTAATTATTGTATTATAAATTATCATTTTAAAAAAAGTTATACAAAATATTTTTACTATTTATAAATTGCAAATAAAACTATTTTTATAGGACAGCACGAGTAGTTGACTAGCTTAACTGGCTGACGTAGCCGTAGACTAGTTGAGGGAGAGGAGGACAAAACAGTCGATGTAAACACACACGTGGAAAGATGCCACCGGTTACGCCCACCTCCCCCACATACATCATCATCATCCATTTCTCCATGATCTCTCCCCTTGGCCTTCTCTTGTCTATATAATGCCCCTCTAGCCTTACAAACTCCTAGCCATTTATCTCTCCCCTCAAAACTCTTTTCACCTTATATACAAGAGAAAAATATTCAAGTATAAGAAAGGCATTAACTAAAGTACGTGAGAAATATGGCCGGAGGAGGACTGGCTCCCGCGGCCGGAGGGAAGGAGTTCGAGGCCAAGATTACCCCCATAGTTATCATCTCTTGTATTATGGCTGCCACCGGCGGCCTCATGTTTGGTTATGATGTTGGTGTTTCAGGTCATTACTAGCTAGTAGTAATGAATTCCTTCATTTTTATTCTGTCTAATGAAATTGTTTCTTGTTCATATTTTTGCTCTTGTTAATTTAATGACATGCAATTCCTCCATAGATTATATATGGATGTACGGTTGTTTTGGGAACTAATTGGATAGTGGTTGAGGGTTCCTCCAAAAAAAACACTACTTATTAATTACATATGCAAACACGTATATATGTCAAAGTTTCACATTTATATATGTAGCTTTTAAGTATAATTAAAAAAATATAATTTGAAAATCTTTTAAATCCAATAGTTTTTGCTTTTAAAATATAGATCTATTGATTATCGATATTCATACAATGTAAGAAAAAATTCTCTATTTCTTTCCTTTTTCTTTTTGGGTATCAAAATCCCCCATGTACAGTTCCAAACTCTTCATCTAAAGGCTCTTCATATCATGAACTTGCCCAAGTCAAACTCTTCTTGTTGCAAGAGAAGGTTCTGGTAAGCTCGTCAGGTGCTGGCGAGTGACGATTGCCACTCCTACCGTTGCTAAAGCTTTCTCTTTAAGGCTTTTCACTCCGATTATCGTTATTCAAGCGGTCTCACAGAGAATCTTTCCTTTCTTTCGTCCTTCTGGCAAGGGTTTGGGAACTAGAGAAAGAAAGAAAAAAAAGTGGGAAAAGGGAAGAGGGAAGAGGGATGGAAATCCTGAAAAGGTTAATGAACACGAGGAAAAAAAGAAAAGAAATACCCTTGTGGAAAAGATAGTTTATTGTGGAAAAGACAAATAACAGAAATACCCTTATGACATTTTTATGTTTACCCTTTATTCAGCTTAATTTTCACCCCTTAATAATATATTTTATGGGATTTATTTTCTATGAGAATTGTTTTGATATAGCAATTAGTTTTTATTCAACATATTTTTCCATGTTTTAATTAAATTAATCTTTCTAATTATATGCAGGTGGTGTTACATCAATGAATGATTTCTTGAAAAAATTCTTCCCCGTGGTATACAGAAGAAAGACTCAGGAGGAGGGACTCGACAGTAATTACTGCAAATACGACAATCAAGGGCTACAACTGTTCACATCGTCGCTATACCTAGCCGGCTTAACGGCGACTTTCCTCGCTTCCTATACCACGAGGAGGCTCGGCCGGAAGTTCACTATGCTAATTGCTGGAATTCTGTTCATAATTGGCGTGGTACTAAATACTGCAGCTCAAGACCTTCTTATGCTCATTTTGGGCAGAATTTTACTTGGTTGTGGGGTTGGTTTTGCTAATCAGGTATCATATATTTATCTAATTATATGATTACCTACGTCTTTTTTCTTTCAAGAAATGTTAGTTAGTTAAGGGTATATTCGTAATATTTTTATACTTCTATCTCTCAGTGAGCTGTTGAATTAAACGATTTTTAGGTCTACATAGTCTACTAGTAATACTAAGTTTTTGCCACATAAGTTGTGTTTAATATTTCTACGAGAACATTATTTTTAGTTTCTATACAGTAATTAAAAACTGTCCTTTGTTTTCTTATATTATTAAAATTATAAAATACAATACAATATTAGGAACTGATATTTTCACATATATTTTTGATATTTTTATATGATTTTTTCTCACATGAGTATAAAGTGAGTCTTACTTTCTTGTAAATTTTTTTTATATAAAAATATAAAAAAAATACATATAAAAATAATGCTTTCTACAATATTTTGTGTCTTTGAGCCAAATTACCAGCAAGCGAGGATCGGCATATACGTGAAAGGTCCAAAATAGTGGCCGAATGTTAGCTGGGGACTTTCGCCACATAGTAAGCTTTTGTGGGTTTCAAATCTCTAAAATATCTTTTTAGTATTTTAAATAAAAAAAATATTTTAAATAATATAAAATAGTATAATATATTTAAATTACATCATAATTTTATTAATATGTCATCACTATTAAACTTCTATGCTATCAGGGTAACATAGAAAAAAAAATTATATTTACATAATATTCAAATAATTTTCTTATCGTGGAACATAAGAAGTAATAACATATTCTTTATCTTTGGTTGGTATTAATATTATATTATATTAATTAATTTGTTTACTATGGTAACATTTTAGTTGAGTCACTTGTTATTTTTAGTGAAAACAAACTATGTTACCTTTGGGATGTCCAAAATTGTGGGACAATAATTGACCAGGGAGCAAATGCCCCGATCGAAATACAGTAAGGTTAGTTGGTACAACTATTGGATGATAATTGATCAACAACTCAATTGTCATCTTCAAATCTAGTTTTATTTTTTCACCCTAATAAGTCTTACTCACCCTACTCTTTTCACCACCATTATTTAATATAGTGGGAGCATATGAGCTTTCCACATGAGATTGAGACTTTATTGGAACCAAAACTATAAAACATAGAGTTATTGCTGGGTCAAGAGTTGGTGTTGTATGTAAAGTCTTGCAATTAATATGCATGCATTTTCCTATGTGTAGAAAAGTAATTACTCTAAGGGTCGTTTAATTAGCTTTTTGAATACTTTATTCTGTGATATGAAGCTACCTTGTGAGGCTATTGCTTTTAGAATCATTATCCTTTTAAAAAAAAAAAAATTAAAAAATAAATAAAACAGACTTTAGTTTCCATCTTTTTATGATTCATTCCAATATGTAACATCCAATCTAAGATATATATAGAAAATTTAAAATTCAACTTTGGTTAATTAAATATTTATGAGATTTAATAAAAGTATAACTACCATTTATTTAATTGCTTGTTTACCAACTCTAACCTCGAAGCATCAAGCAACACCCTCAAGTCATGATTGATTAAGTTATAAGAATACTAATTTATAAATAGGAAATTAATATTTTTACGGCATTTTTTAATATTTTTAAATAAAAATCGTAGTTATAAATTTATAAATATATTTTCATTGTGCTGTCTTTTTTTTAATTGCGTCTTATAATTAGATTGATTGAATGCACTTATAAAAAGGGGATAAAGTAAAGCTAGATAGTGAGAATATTAATTAATTTGGCTATCGGTCTTTATCATTTTATTAATTTCTCCTGTATATATTATGGATGGATTTTCAGGCAGTTCCTCTGTTCTTATCAGAGATAGCACCCACAAGAATAAGGGGAGGACTAAACATACTGTTTCAGCTTAACGTCACCATTGGCATACTTTTTGCCAATATTGTCAACTACTTCACAGCAAAGTAAGCCAACACCTGTCTATTTTTTCCCGTCTTTAAATAATGATTTTTGAAATTATGTCGAACTTAATATGGCTTTAATGTTGCTTCATTTGACTGGAACCGGCTATTTTGGATTAATACGCGACTTATCTTCAAAATCTTAGTTACTTTTCACAGAAATCGTTTGTTTACTCTTAGGATTCAGCTTGAACTCCTAGGAGTCTACAAAAACGGTGGTCCACCAATCGAAAATGGGAACAAATTTGGTACACTATATAAAATTTGGTAGGCTTCTTTATATATATATATATATATATATAGGAAAAAATTTAAAAGCAAACTAAAGACGAACCGTCGTCTTTGGTATCTATGACGACGGTTCGGCCCGTCGTCATAGAGTGCATGACTATGGCGACGGGTCGAACCGTCGCCATAGATACCAAAGACGATGGTTCGTCTTTGGTTCGCTTTTTAAGATTCGCTGGAGAAGGGAACTATATATATATATATATATATATATATATATATATATATATATTAGTGGGGCTATGGATGCATGCTAGAGTTTTGGGTGATAGAGGCCTCTTAGTGTTGGTAAAAAGTTTGAATTTTAGGATTTTGGAATTTTGACTTTAAACAAGTTAAAATGAGATTTTTTTTGTTGAATATATATCCTTTAAGATGTTAAAACGTGTGGTTCTTTTTTATATAAACACAATTTTCCTAGTGGATTCTCTTTTGTACAATGGCATAAAATTCTTACAATGTTGCTTTTGCTTCCATTTTGATTTTTGCAAAAACAAGATGGATTCATTCTCTCCTGTACAACATCGTAATAGATCCTTTTTTTTTTTAATGTTTTTTTGGTTTTGTTGCTATGGTTTTTGAATTGCATAAAACTACAGAATAGATGGATGGGGCTGGAGGCTATCATTGGGGCTGGCTGGAGTTCCTGCAGTCCTCCTAACCATAGGTTCACTCTTAGTGGTGGACACCCCTAACAGTCTCATTGAGCGTGGCCGAATAGAAGAAGGAAAAGAAACACTCAGAAAAATCCGGGGCACTGACAAGATTGAACCAGAGTTCTTGGAGCTGGTTGAGGCGAGCCGCATTGCTAAAGAAGTAAAACATCCCTTCAGGAACCTTTTAATGCTAAGAAATAGACCCCAACTAATCATTGCAGTCGCCTTGCAGGTTAGCATTTTTATCAAAATCTCTGCATTTATTAGTTTATATCTGAACTCTCAGTCACGATCCTCTTTTGGCATACAGTGAAACCTCTTGACCCCAAAACATCTCTATGGCCTTTTGAACCATAACTTATATGTAATTAAAATATTTATTATTCATTACCACTAGAGTAATCCTCAGTCACGACCCTCTTTTGGTGTGCACTAGGAACCTCCTAACTCCATCACGTCTCTATGGAATTTTGAACCAAATTAAGATATTTATCGTTCATTAAAAATAGAGTAACCTTGTTGGTTAAAGTTTCCTGTATTTCTTTCAAAGTTTTATTGAATATATCAACTGATTAAATTTGTTTTGTTGGAATGTTTTCAAATTTCTACAGATCTTCCAGCAATGCACTGGCATCAATGCAATCATGTTTTATGCACCAGTGCTATTTGACACATTGGGATTTGGCAGCAGCGCATCTCTTTACTCAGCTGTAATCACAGGGGCTGTCAATGTGCTATCCACTGTGGTATCCATCTATGTAGTCGACAAATTAGGCCGTCGTATACTTTTGCTGGAAGCCGGAATCCAGATGTTTTTGGCACAAGTAATTATAGCTATAGTACTAGGAATCAAGGTCACAGACCGGTCGGACAATCTTGGCAGTGGATTTGCTATACTAGTAGTGATAATGATATGTACATATGTTTCGGCTTTTGCGTGGTCCTGGGGTCCATTGGGCTGGCTGATTCCTAGCGAAACATTTCCACTGGAGACGCGGTCAGCAGGGCAAAGTGTGACAGTTTGTGTTAATTTGCTCTTCACATTTGTGATAGCACAAGCATTTCTGTCTATGCTTTGCCATTTCAAATATGGCATATTCTTGTTTTTCTCGGGTTGGGTTTTGGTCATGTCGATATTCGTGGTGTTTTTGGTTCCCGAGACGAAAAATGTTCCGATTGAGGAGATGACTGAAATGGTGTGGAAGAAACATTGGTTCTGGAAGAGGTACATGGAGTACGAGGAGAATGATACCACGACCAAAAATGGTCACAACAAAGTGTTAGATCCGGTTTCTCAGTTGTAGAACATAAAAATATATCCAGTGTTCTAACGGCACTAGGGTCCGATATTCATAAATAAAAGGTAGTTTGATTAAATTTACAAGCTCTAGAGAACTTCTAATTTATATGGAATTGTCACAGATGCTAACTCAAATGGAATGTAATTCATTGCAAGTTTTAATTGGTTTAGTTTTGGCAAACAGAAGTGCAGCTATTATTGGATTGTTTAGGTCCAAGTTCACTTTTAAGTCGAGGATGAATTTTAGTTCATTCGAATTTAATAAACCTTTAATATAGACTCAACCTTTAACAGGGTTGGAATCTAAACTCAACATGGTAATAATTTTTTAATAAATATA
The DNA here is from genome assembly GCA_947179155.2 of Hedera helix. Taxonomy (NCBI): domain Eukaryota; kingdom Viridiplantae; phylum Streptophyta; class Magnoliopsida; order Apiales; family Araliaceae; genus Hedera; species Hedera helix. The sequence goes on from OX359281.1 coordinate 33,132,090, forward strand.
GTCTAGCACAAAAGGAAGAATATGTATCAGTAAAAATAATAGAACATTTGTTACATTCATACCAGTTTTACGTATGTTGAGGATTAATTTTTTTCTAATGTAAATAATATATATATATATACATAGAGAGAGAGAGATTGAGGGAGAATTTATGTATAGATCTTTTTGTTGCCATTTGCGTGAATAAGTATTAGTAATAATTACTTTAAAAAGAGATAATATGGCGGACCACTTTTATAATTTTATCTTATTCCATGTATCAATATATTTTTCAATTATAATTCAATACAAAAATTTTGCACTACATAGGACAACTTTTTAAATTTTTTATTGTAGGTTGATTGCGAAATTCAAGAAATTTAGCCAGTCAAATCCAATAGAAGAGATATATAGTAAATAATAAATAAGTAAACTGGCGTGGTTGCTTACATTGGTGGTTGATGAGTAGGGATATCTGAAGCCACTTTGGCGATATTTAACTACCAAACTTCGAAGGCTTATGCTTCATCTAATCAAGTCTATTTTAGCACTTACAAGTCAGCGGGTGCACACACCAACAAATTAACAGCCTATTTGTAAAATATTAGAAGATGATAAGTCCATGCATGCACTTTGGTTTAAATTCATTCCAATTAAATAATTTCATTTAATTTTAGTCAAAATAATACTGAATAATGTAAATTATCCAAATTCCAAAATTTAAATAAATTCAATTCTCTTTTAAATGTTAGAAGGAGAATCGACTTCTTAAAATTAAAACGTGACTACTTTTTTTTTTTTGGAGTGAGTGGAGTACCTTCCCCAGACGTTGAAATAGGAATAGACCCGAAGAACATACCGTACGTCCTTGACAGGCAACAACCCGACCATATCTGCCAAGACAATCTTTCCTTTCAAGTCCTTCAACCATTGGGCCTCTTTACCTAATTGCTTATTGTTAGGATGTAATTTATTGAACTTTAAATTTGGTGTGGGCCTAAGTTTGTTCATAATTTGGGGTATAGGTTGGCCTATTTTTACACGGTATAATGAGTTGAATGTTGGGGCAGACCCATTAATTTGTTCTTTTCTTTAGAGAGGTTTCAATAAATTAGGAAAGTCAAAGTCCATATTGATTTATTATTTCAAATTAGTTTATTATTTCGGAATTTAAGGGTGACAAAGATTGACTAGTCAAATTATATTTATAATTGGATTCTAATTATAGAACTTTCCAATCCTAATTGGCTACAGGTAATGAGGACAGTTGAAAAAGGCGTAAATACAACCATAAGCATAGAGTCACGGTACACACATAATCTCTCGTACAATAATTTTACATCATATATCAATTTTTTTTCAGCAATTTACATTCTCCATTGTTTACGTTTTTTTGCTTGTATTTATTCTTACGCCGAAGTATATCTAAATGGCCTCGGCCGTCGAGTTTTTTTAGTGTGACGTGATCTGTGTTCAGATACAGGTTGTTGTCAGTTTGGTGATTTCTACAGTGGACAACAACAGAGGTTAACACTTATAACTTGAACAAACATAATATATATATATATATATATATATATATATATATATATTGAGAAAAATGAGTTCAACAGTTAGATATGGGCCTCTTCGATCTTCATTTATTTTCATATCATTTTTAAAGTAAGAAGTTTTTTGCATGATTAGGAATTATAACCAGTATATTATTATATTAGAGGCTAAGATGCGTTCGATAAAACTAAATAATTAAGATCTGAATGGTTAATATATTTTAATAAATTATATCATTTGAGTGAAATAGTATCTAAATCTAAAAAACTGTTTAATATCTAAAAAGTGTAAAACATCATGATAACACTATTTTACTATTTTAAAGGATAAAATTTTGTTTGATAATTTTAAATCTTCATTTTGCTAAAAAATAGTGAAAAATATTGTTGAATGTATTTATATAAAAAAAATATCAATTTTTTATTTATTTAGAGATAACTCTTAATGATTTGAACTTCATTTTATCTTTTACCAATTCAGATGTGGAGCTGTTAAGCGATATTAAGAGGTAAACAAACACAACCTAAATTAGCCAAGAATTAACCCCAATGATGAAATGTGGCTTATTGTTGGATCTAAACCTTAGTAACCAGAAATAAAGTGAAAATACCATTTATTTAAAACAATTGTTTGCTGTTGATAAACCCTCTCAATCTCCTGTAAATTGGTTACCTAGACATAGCTTGTTAATTGTCAACTTAATTCTCATGCTTGTTATACTCTAAATTAGTCATGTATATATATGGTTTGCTTCATGATCTATTAATTTGTGATCTTGTGAATGAAGTATTGACATATATATGATTATAGTTTTTACATATATAGGGTTGAAATATATTAACTTCACCTCATCAAAGACTGCTAAAATTGACTTTTTGTCTCAAATAATTAGCTACTATTTGAAAGTCTAGTGAATATTAATATAAATAGAATATGTTCTAGTATCTTCAAGATCATATTAAAAATTATTCTATAAATTAAAAAAAAAATCGACTTTAAAAACTAATTAATATTTTTTATTTGCCTGACCAAATATGACTAATTTTAGGGAAAGTAGGGAGTATTTGATAAGGCAAATTAAAGCAGTCTTTTGGAAAAATAAATTACTTTAATTTTCATAGTCTAGAAAGAACAAAATTAAAGGGGGAGAAAAAAAGAACAATATAAGCAGCAAAAACATGATACAAACTATAAATTAATGATTAATACAACTAAAGGTCTTAGCGCTGATGGGGTTATCCCTAACCATGTGTTACCAAGGGAAAGCGTTCAAATGCCCCAAAGATTTAGAGTTGAGAGAAGGGTGTCAGGCGCCAGTTATGACCGAACTACGGAGTTCGCTATACCGATAAAATAAAAGTAAATGACTATGCAAATTATATCAATCCAAATGAGTACAAAGAGTTAACTAATTACACATATCAAATTAATGTCTAAAATTAAATAAAATAAAAAAACACAGTAGTAATAATTTTGTTATAGGACCATTACTAAGAGAAGAGAGAATTTAATTTCATGTGCAAAAACTAATTAATACTATTGCTTTATATGACTTAAAAAGCAAATGAAATCGAAATTTGTTGTTAAAATATCAAATTATGACCACTTCTAAAATTGTTTAATTTATTATATTTTGATATTGAAATTATTTTTAAAATTATTATATTGTGATAATTAAATTATTTTTATATAGAGCATATGAGATTATTTTTAATGGTAAGAATTGACATGTTGGTCGTAGACATAATTTTTGTTAGACAATTGATAAAAGAAGGTATCATAATATTTGTGTACGATGAAGTTAAATGACAACTTGGCTTATTTTGTTACAAAGACTCTAATGAAAGCTTAGTAAATTTGGCTATATGTGATATAGAACTTAAACCTTTAAGTTAGGGGTGATGGAAACCCAACCTATTTACCCCTAGTTTATATGTTCAATGGGAAAAGCAAGTCACAGTTGTTGACTGTGTTATTATCCATATGGTTCCATATGCAGTTTAAGATAGTAACGTCTGTTGCATAACCAAGGTCGAGTTATACTTTTAACAAAGTTGTCGTGTTTTTAGCAACAGAAACACATATGAAACACTTTGCCTATATGAATTAAAAGTAGAGCCATTTCTTATAGAGAGTTGTGAGTTACTCTCTTAGAGGTTTATGGAACAGGATTTTACGCATGACCATAATAGTGCAACGAATTGAGAATACTCACTATGGTAAGAGGATTTTGTAAGTGTGACAATTTCGGTCATGTCATTTAGGAGTAGAGATTTAATCTGCAAACACTATCAGTTTTGACATGACTTTGAGTTGTTTACACTAAGAGAATGTTCAATGTTCGTCACACCTTCTTTTATACATACAAGCCTTATAGTCATTTGATAGAAAAAATAAGTTTTTCCAAACAAGTGGAGAATTGTTATATATTACACTTTATTTTATGTATACTTTCATGACTTGTTATTAATTTGTCATATTCAAGTTTGATAAAACTCATTTGTGGACATAATTTAAGTAAGTATAATTAAAAGGTGTAGTTTATTGTTCTCTATCTGGAGAATAAAAGAGTAATTCATTTGGTTTATGTTAGAATCATTTGACTTCTGTTTATCAATGTCTAAAGTGAAGCATTTAATAAAGTGCAAAGTTGTTTGTAAAAACTAGTTTGTCTTAGTTCCAATTGATTAAATAAAAGATTACTAGTTGTTTTATAAGTATAAGCGGTGTAATCTTATTTAATTATATGAAACAAAAGAAAAAAAGTCCAATATATTTGGGTTTGACGTACAATTAGTTAATTTAAATATTTTAATATAACTCTTTATTTTTCTATTTAAATTATAATATTATTAATAATCTATAACTTACTTCATTATGATTAATGTGTAACTTACAATATTATTTAATAATAATGTGAAATTAAATAGAATTGATAATAGTTGTTTATGTGTGTGTGTGTGTGTGTGTGTGTGAGAAATAGAAAATACTTAAATTATATATTGTACAATCTTGATTATTTACGTACATCCAAATTACACCTAAATTACTGAATTTTTGTAAATATTTGAGTTAAAATAAATATTATAAAAATTTTGGGAGTCGAAAGAAGATTGAAAAATAATAATAATAATAAATAAATTAGAAATATCCAATTTTCCTGTCCAAAAAACCTGTCCGCATAGAAGGACTCTTTTTTAAGTGGTAGTAGGAAGCGTGTCTGGAAGGTATAGGTCATGAGGGGGGTTTTCAAGTGATAGTAGGAAGTGGGTATCGGAGGCATAGGTCATGGGTTAAAAACTCTATACGAGTACTCAAGTTCCAGGCACACCAAAAAAAGTAGTGGTTGTAGGTTCCTTCACAAAACTTAAAAATAAATAAGAAAAATAGAAAACCATTCAGTGTTGATATCTTATTCATCCTCTCCTCCTATGCAAAGAATCCATTTATAACTAACAACCATTTTATTGCTTGCTAAACATTCAAATTAAGGTTTCAAATACTTCCCAAAAGGATCCGGTTGCTATGGAGTTGGCACGCCTAGACAATCGGTCGGTGGGGGGGTCGGGGCGGCGACACGCAAGGCTCGGGAGAAATGAACGGCGCCGATCGCGAGAGCCATGGATTTGAAAATTTTCTCCCCGCCCAATTTCTTCCCGATCGCGCCGTTCATTTGCTCCGCCCACCACGTGTCGCCGCCCGACCCCTCCTACCGACCGATGGTCGGTCGTGCCAACTTTACAGTAGCCGGATCCTTCCCAAAACTATTTCGAACATTCCTCTGCCAATACATTAGTTTATATGTGATATGCCACCTTTAAATTGGTCTGTCGGGGCATTGTGCCATCTGCTAGGGATTAGCTTGAAAAATTAATTTGACTTCATGATCTAAATTTTTTTTAAATGTGTTGTTCTATATCCCATACGTCTCTGCCTTCAACTTATCTTACAACAATGTGTAAATGTTGTAAACAGTGTTCGAGTACAATTCACAATTCCACATTAATATGGTAATTCAAGTTACACACGCCGAGTACAAATCATGCAATGCATCTAGATCTGCTCTAATTACCACACACGCAACTGGCAATGACTCCATCACCATCACCAATCAGGGCCATCGTTTCTTTATCTGTGGGGTTCCGGGTAACTGCCAAGCTGGGTAGAAGGTTGACATCAACATGCTTCGCGGTTCTTCCACCGCTCCATCCCCTTCTACATTATCCTCGCCTCCTTCGGTTCCTGCTGGCTCAGTTCCTGCACCTTCTCCAAGTGAGGCAGCTAATTCTTTGTATGTGTCCAGCAGGTTTTTTGGTAGCCTCTGCTTGGCTATGGCTGTAATTGCAGCTTTTGTTTAATTAGGAAAACTTTTCGAGTTCTGTTAATGGGAAGTCTATTTGTTAGATTGAAGTTTCTATGGGTATATGTGGGTTAGGGTCTTGGGAGATTGTTTGTGCGTAAATGCATAGTGTTACAAACTAAATAATTCTATCATATGAGCTGCAATTAGATTTCTTTTCTTTTGTGATGGGAGTTATATTGTTGGCCGGAACTTGGAAGCACGCATCAGTACTATTTTGTGATGGAACAAGCCTATTGATATACTTGTAGGCAATTTTTTTAGCAACACAAATTAAATGATACAAGCTTGAAAACCCTGCAAGGAACAAGCTATTTTTTTAATATATTTTTACATTGTGTGAGATATATTTTTTTCTCTTTTCTTGACTATTGAAATTTATTTCTATTTAAGTTCGTTGTTTTTTACAAGTATTTATTAATTTAATGATCAATCAGATTAATTCAATTGTAAATTTCTCTTTTAAATTATTATATAATACACACATATATAGATTTTGTTTGATATAGTAGTAGTCAGTAGCGGCACCATGATTTTGAATCGGGAGGTGCCAAAATACTTTAAAAAAAATTCATAAATAAATATATAAATAAAATTATACATTAGATTTAAATATCAAATTTAATATTACACAATTATCTAAATCACGAATTTTATCTTTAAATTGAATTCATAATAAAATTATGAGTAATTTATTTTTAGTATACAACATCATAGATTAATAAAAAAATTAAATTGCATTAAGACTACAATATAATAATTTTTTTATGTTATACTTTAAAAAATGGTAAAAAGTGTCAAACTTATACCTCTACAAGAAAACTTATTCAATCGCAAATTAACCTTAAAAATTGTATTATAACAAAATAGATAATTGTAAAGACCTAATATACAATTTTGAATATTTTTAGAATCCTAATTAATTTCATATGCAAGAGATACGCTAACAAAAATATCAACACAAAAAATTCATAAACTCAAACAATAATATATTTATCATATTTTTTAACTTCAAAGATAAGTTATGTAAAATTAGCACTAAGCTAGAGTGGTGAAAATTAGGGAATCCGTAGTGAAAATAATTTGCGGTGCATAAAAATTTGAAAAAAATATATAAATAGACTAAACACTTAAAGTTTGTTTTTAAAAGCAAAATAAATTTAAGACTAATGGAGTATTTGAAAATTAAAACATTAATGTTTGATTATATACTAATTTTAAACAAATTAAAAAATCAGGTGGGTGGCCCGGCCGCTATGTAGTGTCGTTACTGGTAGTAGAATACACGAAGATGGAAATGAAGTATGATTGATACAATTTTCAAGAGAACTAATTTTAATTATATTCACTGTATATAAACATGCATTATTATTGTGTAATTTGTAAGTTGAAAATTATAATTTTTTCTCTCTTTTATACTTACCAGTTAGCGGAGTATGTCTTTTAGTTTGCCCCCATGACGTCATGGAAGGTAGGACATAGGCCTATGTGATTGAGGCGGCCCAATGTGATTGAGGTGGCAATACATCCCATTTATCTGTAGGAGCCACTCACCAAGTCGTCATGATTATGAGGCAAGGTTCTTACGCTTTGGGCCTACGGTATCACGACTAAGAATTTATGCTTTAATGGCCAAGGGTTTTAGCTGCCTTAAACTAAAGATTGGGCCACATTCCCGGATTGGGCTCCCCAAGTATTGAGCCCCCCAAGTATTGAGCCTTCTAGCCAGGACGAGTCCCGAATTGGGTTCCCCAACTTTGGGTGTTAGGGTCATACCTATCACCTACCCACCAGATAATTTCTCCCAATTTAGATGATACATTAAATATTGGGTTTAGAGGCCATAACGTTGGCATGAAAGTTTATGTTGCAGACTTGGTGCTCTTTCTAGGGCCAATTGACATTTACGTAATGTTGTATCTGAATTACATTTAAATTACGTAACAAACTTCACTTTTGCATAAAAGTACTAGTACTCAACTCTCATTCACGGAGACCGGGGGATAGATTTGTCTACACATAATATGCTATTACTTGCTAACATTAATAACAAGTTAAGATTATATACAATCTTTTTATTCTTCTTTCTTTGGGTGTGGTAATATCATAAATTGGTTTCTAACAGTAAAAAAAATTGTTATTGAAAATAAAAAAGTAATATCGTTGTCATTGACAATTTAAAAAATCTCAACATAACTTTATAAATGTATAAAGCTATCGCTCCTTCCCTTGTAACATAGACCCCCACAAAGAACACCGTGGAGTTAACTGAAATGCAAAATTAACTCTTTAATTTGTAATTTTTTTACGAGCCTCTTCCTCCAACTTTCTTTTTTATAACTCACCCTCCCCTATTGACTATTTTGTTAACAAAAGTAACGAACTGTTGTCGACTTTAAATGGAAACTGACCATGTGCATGTCACATGCACAGCATGAGGGCAATAAAATTATTAGACAAAAAAATTAAAAATTAATCGAAAATCCTCATCTCCTATTCCAATTTGCATCATCTTTACAAAACCTATCACCTTACTCTTATTCCCCTTCCACATCTTTCTCTATCTACCAAACCCTAGCTGAAGAAGAAAGTCAGCCATGGCGATACAACACCTCCCGACCCTAGCTCGCCGGTCTCACAAACCTTGCGCTCCTTCTCCTCCTTCACCGCCATCGCCATAACCTGCCCCTCCCCACCACCCTCTCCTCCACCCCCAAACGCCATGATCTATGATCACCACGCCGAATCTGTGAAACAGAACCTTTAAAACCTTAGAAAATTCGAACCCACGCAGCACAACTCCCCTTACCCAACCCTAACGGGTCATACCTCAATCCTCACCGCCCTACTCTTCCCAACGGCCTCCTCAACCACGACTAAGTCCACTATCTCCTCCAAAATTGCCACCTTCAGTGTCTAGATTAAGCTTGGTAAAATAAGGTTATGAGTTGGTTTTGGTTTATAAAATTTGGTTATAATTTCATTGAAGAACGAAAATCACATTACTTATTTTTAATATAAGTTATATAAGTTAAAATCATAACTATGGACTAAATATAAGTCAACTCATATTTACTATTATTATAGTCCAATTAAATAAATTATTTATGATATTTAATTTCTATATTCCTTCACCTTCTATCTCTAATGTTCCTCTCTCTAAAAATTTTTATATGCACTCTCTAAAAATTTTAGATTTTCTCTCTATAAAATCTTTTATACATACTCTATCTCTAATGTTCTTTAAATTTTCTCTCTCTAAAATTTGTAACATTTTCTCTCTCTAAAATCTTATTATATTTTCTCTCTTTAAAATTTGATTACATGTTCTCTCTCTAAAATCTAATTATATTTTCTCTCAAACATATTATATTTAACCATTTACCCTTCCATTCCACAAACATTATCTTGTTTTGACATTTTGAACTCAGTTTGCAAGATTCTAAATAATATAAAATTTATTTAATATTAGTTAAGAAAATCGTAATTGTCAAACCTATCTAAAGTTTCTATGAATATTATAAAATTTGTGGTGTTCAAAATTTACATAAATTATAAATTTTCTTAATTAAATTTACGTTATTATATATGAAATTTAGGAAGGAGTATCCCGGCTCTCTAACCTTAATAGAGGAAATTTGAGTGAGAGAGAGAGTGAGGGGGCAGGTAGCTAGCTAGCAGACGATAAATTATTTAACATTGTCACGACCAATCACATATTGTCATGAGATCTGCATGTTTTTATTGCACAGTAGTACCCCCTCTCCTTACCCATGCAGATATGGATCATGCAAATCCTCTTTTACTTTATCTCTCTTACCCTTGTATAGCGCTCTCTCTCTCTCTCTCTAAAATAATACTCTTCCCGCACCCCTAGAAATGGTGCAAGTCATTTTTTTAAAATACGAGTTAAAATATGATTATTCAATTTGAAATTGTTTTTTATTTTAAAAATATAATTTTAAATTTTAATCAACTTAATTCTTATAAAATAATTAATCAATTTAATAATTTTAATTAAATTTAAATTGACCCATAATTTAAAACTTGTATTGTCTGACACTAGTCTAGATCGGTCCCGATTCGAGTCTAAGGAGACCAACGACACCGCTCATTTTCTTGAGTACATGATATTGGGACAGAGAAGAGGGCATTTAAATACTTATACTTCCAAGGAGCAGACAACTTATTATGCAAAGGTTTTGGATAACGGTGTGCCCAAATATTTTGCAGAATTCTAAGTTTGATGAAAGAAAGATTACTTGAGACCGTGATGTGATTCTCAAGGCGGTAGTCATTTATTAATTTTTCAAGTTTATTTTATTTTTATTTTGTATTTTAAAAAAATTATTTTAATTTTATTTTGTAGATTTAAAATTTAATTATTTTTTTTCAATTCTTTTATGGTAATTTTTCAAGTTTATTTTAATTTTATTTGTATTTTTGAAATTTTAGTTTTTTTTTGTAGCTTTAAAAAATTATTATTAGTTTTAAAATTTTATTATTTTGTTTAAAATTCTTTATTATAACTTTTCAAATTTATTTTAATTTTATTTGTATTTTTTAAAAAAAAATTATTATTTTGTTTTAAATTATCTCATTGTAATTTTTTAAGTTTATTTTAATTTAATTTTATATTTTTAAAATTTATTATTCTTATTATACCCCTATATATATAGTTGTTTCTTCCGTCACTCCTTTAACCAAAAAAGTCAGCAGGTCCTCTTTTTAGTAATTATACAACCAAAAAAGTCAGCAGGTCCTCTTTTTAGTAATTATACAACTTAGAGGGTGAGTTATGCCAACACAAAAAATTGAAGGGATTCATAAAAAAATTACAAAATTGAAAAGTCAATATGTTGAGTTGGTGACTTAGAGAATTTCCAGTCATCGTGGAAAAGCAAATTGTTTCATGTTCTTTGAGATCCTTAAATATTGCACAACACTGATTTCATTCCTTTTACTTTTCCCTAGGCAAAAGTAGAACATCATTTGCGCCTACAAATTTCCTTCACTACAACTATTTTCACTAGAAAATTTTCACTTTTATGATTTGTTCAAGATACAAGAAACTAGGCACGAGTGACTAGTGAACCCCTGATATTCGAGGGGTTTGATAAGGAATGCACTATACACTATTCCTCTATCCTAGGAGGTGAAACTGAATAAAGAATGACATTCTAGTGACAAAAGAATGGAGGCCGATGTTTGAGATGGGTTAGTAAATCCAGACGAAAATTAAACCAGAAGACCATCAAGTAGCGGGTGCTCAGCATCTGCATTCCTCTTCGCCACTCTTCTGTCATGTCCTTTAACTCTGCAAAATATACAAAGAAGAAAGTTATAAATGAACTGAAAATATGTGGGCACAGATGGCTTACATTACATCTAGAGCATGTCTGCGGAAAGGATTTTGAAAATATAAATTGTCAATGCAGACTGCAGTTGAAGAAAAAATTGAAAATACGTCGTGTCTGTTTCACTAGAAGATGCCCCAAAAGTTGTCTGAAGGCTACCGGTGGAAGTCTAGACCAACTATTTTGGAAGATCAGTGACAAAAAAATTAACTAGAAGATGAAGATGCCGTCATATCTCAATAAATAATAAATAAAATAAAAAAAAGATTTTGGTGCATGTACGAGGAAATTAAATTTGCAGAAAATATTGGTACAAGGAAACACTTTTCATGGGCCTCTATAAGATGTACATTTTTCTTATGCTACAAAAATACAATTCACCGACCACCAAAAAATATAAAAAAAAAGACCCAATGACGGGAAAAAGAAAAAAAAAAGACCTAATGACAGAGATGAACCAAGGGAAGGCTAACATAAATGAGAAACATTTCGTCATGCTCTCATCAAATTGAAAACCACAAAACTGGGACATATATTAACTACTACTAGCTATGCAGTACTTGTGTACATATATCAATAGATACTATACAGCCATGAGTGCTTTGTGACATGGCCCTGTATACTAGTGTTTCTTGCAAGCAATTTATTCCACATCTTTCGGCATAAAATAAGCTAATTGCAAGTAACATGTGTTTAAGAAATACTTGGCTGACAATATATCATCACGATCATCCAATGTATTAATAATACAGAAGCTGATGGACTAATATGAACAAAGCAGTGTAGAGACCTTACACTAGTCGATTGAAGCTCTACTGCAGATGAATCCTCATCATCCTGCAATATATTTTGAAATTTTTGTTACCGTCATGAGGTAAAGAGGTATTTATCAACACGAAAAAGTGCAGTGCAGCTAAAATACCTCAATTAACAAATCCTTTCTGGTAATCACTCCAATAACGCGCGAAGCACGAGGAACAACAAATATATGCCTTAATCCTAGTTGGCGGAAAAGATTATATACCTGTACCATCAACCAAATGGAACATAACATTCATAAGCTGATATGAATATTTCCCATATATGCATAATTACATACATAATAAGCTAATAGCTTTTACAGGTCTGAAGTTGTCACCTTTGTTAAAGACATATCATCAGGCACAACATAGGGAGAGGGGTTCACAAAAGGGGCAAGATCTATGTACATTTCCAGATCATCATGACTTAGATGGATATCATTTATTGATATTCCTTTACTGGAAACGGGCTTCACAAATTCAGAAATTCTGTGCCTGCAATTCAGAAGATCATTTAATTTTAAGCCAATAAATGAATCGGCAAAAGTTGAACTACTCTCAACTAGTATCACGCCTTACCTGATTGGCAAAGAATGACCTCTCAAGTCAGAGGGCAATGGACTATGCTGGAAATCTGCTTTAGACTGTAGAAGTACCAACAAATGACTGCAAAGATGAACAAAGTTACCAAGTTACTTCAATTTCATCAAATTGGCTAACCACAGCAACCAAAAAGAAAACATTTTTGAGTTCTTAGAAACATAATGTCAGCACAAGTTAAAAAAATCAGCATCTCCTACCTCCTTAGTACAAGTCCAATAAGAAGTGTTTCTCCGCTTCTTGTGTGATCTATAACCTGGACATCAAGAAGAGTGAAGTATTAACCTCAAGTTTAGCTAAAGATTAAAAAGTGGTACCAAAGGCACTATATCATCTGAAAAATCAACTTACAGGGAAGCCATTATGGCCATTGCTCCTCAATATAGAGACTACATCTGCAACCTTAACAACGCGAGGGAAGTAAATAACCTACAAGAGACCAGAAATAAAGCAAACTGTGAGGGGGAGGAAATGAAAAGGCATGTTAGAAATAGAATAAAAAACCTCTAAAAGTAGTAAATAAGAAAATGAGAATAACCCAGATTTCACAATTTTACTGGATGTGATATATCCATTACTCCGAAATTAAGGAGCACCACGGCTTAAAACTTTTGTTACATGAAAAACATCTTTAAACAAATTGGCACTCGAATCTCACAATTGAATTAGTTTACGAGGAAGAAAATTTTTCATGTGTAAAACTGTAAACGTCTTTCACATCAAAAGCCACTAATAATAAATTAACCTTTTGATTCCCACAAGCCTCTTTTGCTGTCATTTGCCGCATTTGGTACTTTGGTCTTGATTCAAGTAAAGGAATACCCCTCAATCGAGCTTGTTCTTCGTACAACCCTTCATTAAAAGCATCACCAACAGCCTGTGGAAGCTTAGAGTAAGTAATGTTCATGGTGTTGCTAGGCGTAGCACAGAGTGTTACAAGGGAATACCTTTGATATAAGAAGAACAAGCATGATAAGAGGCAAGAGCTTCAGATTATTTGTAATCTCAACCATAATGACACAGAGGGAGACTGTCATTCGCATTGAACCTCCAAGAAAAGAAGCAGCTCCAAGTAGAGCATATCTAAAATTTGCATCGACATTTAAGCAACGTTACTTCAGATAAGCACAAAGACAGCACATAGAGAATGTAGCAAAACTTCAAATATATGTATATACACACACACATAGAATAATATATATATATATATATATATATATATATATATATATATATATATATATATATACATACATACATACATACATATATATATACATACTCAAGTTTCTGTACTGAACGCACTTTAAAATAACTCTAAAACATGGTAAGCAATAAATGCTTAGGACATGCTCATGAGATGCAGAAATATAAAAATGGCCCATAATAGCACTACAAAATTTTATGTAAATGTACAGAATTAAGTAAGAAAAAGACTCCCAGATTCTAGCTGTTAACTATGACCAAGATTATTGCCCGTGTTTCCAAAACATTTTCCAAATGAGATGATTAAAATTCCTGAATGAGTTTTGCATGATACAGAAACTGTCCCCCATTGGAGAAAAGTAATTCTGAGATCAACTGAACTGCTGACGACCTTTTTCAAAGCTCACGCTTTTAGAGCAGACAGATTTTGTTTAACTATGAGTTGGGCAGAGCACACACCCCTCCCCCTCCCAGCAACGAGGACTGATAACTATTTGTCTATTTAAACAGAGGTGTGGATAAAAATCAAGTAAACTTAAAAGGATAACTTAATATCATATACGAAACCTAGAAAAATGTTTCTATGACTGAACTCTGAACTCAAGTGAGGCTTGAAGTACAACAGAACACCGCTCTTGGTAAATAGAAACGCCCTTCATCTCTATTAGTGAATCTGTTACCAAATACCAATCAATTTATTTATGGGATAATTACAAGTAATAAGAGACGCATGTTAAAAACTGGCAGAGAGTAGTACACCTTTTCTTTTCTAATATTTATGGCATCTAATGAAGGCAAATTCCTCAGGTGTGAAAACTCACTAGAGGCATGAAAACGCACTAGATAATTTCTAAAAAACAAATTCCATTTCCAAGTTGCATTTGACGTACAAATGATTTGCTCAGGTGTAGATTTTGATATGCTATTTTATTTCTTCATAACATTTTTTTCTCGGTGGCCATATCAACTAATAGTATGTAGCTACTAATTGAGGTTAAAAGCAATAATTAAAATGCCAAACACATTTAAGTGTAAGTTCAGTGAGAGTAGAAGAAATAACAGACTCACGTTCCTTCTTCAATGTTCAGCTTCCTGTAAAAGCTAACTACAAACTTGCCAACAAGACGCCCATAGGTTGATCCAATCATTATACCAGGAACAAATTGACCAGCGGGAACAGCAGTACCAAATGTTACCACAGCTAAGGTATAAAACATAACCTGAGAACAAATAAGAATATCAAATGAAGCCCTGGCAACTGAAAAACGATGACATTGCATACATAAAAGGAAATATCATAAGTCGGGATACTAATAACTTTAAATTTCTTTACTGAAGTCTAGAACAAATATCAAAACAATATTCATAAAGCTTCTGCTTGATATAACCCAGAATCAAACAAACAGACAAAAAAAGATTTCAAAAAAATATAAAATTAAAACGCATGTAATTATAATCCTGCTATTGTATTAAATTTTCTTCACGAGATCATTTCTATACGAATATATGTAAAATCACTCGCTCAAAATTAAAGTAATTTTTAATACTAGTTAAACCTAAAGAAGTCAAAATTTCCATGTCAATAAATTCCTAAAAAAAATTACTCTCACAGCAATAAATTTGAAGCTCAATGTTCTGAAAATGAAATTTTCAGGGAAGGCCCAACTTTAGTAAGTTAGATTTATTCTAAGAATTTCCCAATATACAACTTCTAAATCTTACTCGTCTATTTCTGGAAGAAGATTCCTCATGTTTCACAATCGACAAATATTCTCAAAAGTCTTCAAAAAAGGACAAATAGCTCAGAAGTAGAACTTTTCTATATGTATAAAAAGCAATGAATGAATATGGAACAAATTTATTTTTAACATACCCAAACAGTAGTTTATGAAATAATCTGATCCTACTGTATTAAAAAATAAATTTAAATACAAAAAACGTCAAGGGAGAACGTGCAATTACCAAAAAGGTCAGCAGGCTTTGGGCACTGAACTCATGAATAGTTTTTGCACTAAACAAATTTCGTATGGCATCATCCTGCAACCAGATCAGTCTTGCTTAAATGCAAAAGGAACACTTGAGAGAGCATAGGTACTAAGTTATTAACATAAATAAAATAATCATAACAATAATAAGATGTATTTTGCCTGAAATTATCTCAACCTGTGTATTGAAGAAGATGGTTGCAAGGTCGTTGTATTCCTTGTCATTACTACAAAAGAACTGCAAACAGCAGAAAATTTTTAAGGGCAATAGCAAAAGTCAAAGGAATTTGTACTAAGAATAGTTTGAAAGAAAGTTCAAGAAGACAAGAAAGATTTAATAATGGTTAAGATACTAGATTATAAAGCAACAATACTTCATATAAGGTTAAATGGATTACACTGAAAATTAGAGTGAATCGATTAACGAGCTGTACTAGACACCTTTTTACAGAAGCATAACACAAAATAAAGAATCTAAAATTCAAGTACAGGTTAAAAAGAAATAAGGATCTCACCTATGACAAGGTTTAAAATGATATTTTTAGCACTCAGAATATTTCTCTCGTACTATGACTCGCAACTTATCTGAAATATTGGCCCCTTACACAGGACTAGTTTCTCTTCCTTACTGGACTCCCTCAAATTCCCTAAATTGGATGACTACCACGTGACATATCCAGCCAAAACGTTCCATGATAATGACTGATGAACTCGTTAGACTGTACACTTCACTTTATGAATAGAATATGTTGGCCAAACTAGGTAATTCAATAAGGGTTACTAAAACTAAGAATCTTTAAATTCTCCAAATGTTGTCTTTTGCGTATATGTCAAATATTGTGAGATGATAGAAGTTAAAACAATATTAGAAAAGTTAAGCGTCTGCTCATCTTAAAAAAACTGCTTCGCCGCAGTAACTAAAGGGCAACCAAACCAATAACAATGAAAGTTATTCGAGGGTTGGCAAGTCTTCCCCGGATAATGCTGCGCTTTCAAATATTAACAATATATTATTGCTTTATAATTTTGGGGGTAGTAAAAGTACATTCTACTTCCAGAAATCAAAGAGGTAGGTACATGCAACTCTGGGAAATTGTTGTTTCCACTTTATGATACCTTACTTGAAAGCTAAGAGTAATATATACTCGTATTTACAGTATAATTAGCTCAGTGATAAAGATAGTTTGTTGCTGTAACATCTGGTGAAAATTTTGATATTGCATTATTAGTCTCATATAGGCAATGCCATTAGCTCAATGATGACTAGCAGTTTAAGACGAAAAATCTGTCCTTATACTCGCTTCATTTTCAAACAGATGAATGGGAAGAAAGCTATAGGTTATTACACACCAGAAAACTGTATAAAGTAAAATAGCACAAGCAGAGATAGCCAATGGAGTCATCAGTATCAGCATCAAGCAATCAAGCTTTAGTCCTTTAGATGATGCTACAATTGTAATATACCAAAAGAGGTTCTTTGCCTTCCATTTAGGCTTTTGTGCAACTTGGAAAATATAAGAAAAGGAAATGAAATCTAAAAATTTATTAAGACTATTAATCTTTCATCAAAGTTCACATTAACAATATTCAAATTAGATTTTATTAAAGTATAAATGATGAAACTTAATTATCATTGAGATTATTATAACATCTATTTTTGCTTTCCTTTTCCTTTCATTTTTCCTTTTACAAGTTCCATATATCTTTTAGGGCAATTGTTTGTCAAATACTAGTATATGAAGCATTATCAATTCACAAGCTGGATACAATCACAAAATTTGCACATGTTAAAATTATATAGGTGGTAGACTGATAGAGGAGCAAATATAGCCTAAACTTTGACCTAGACAGAATCAAAAGAAAGTAGACCAGTATCATATCTTACATTTACATAATTCCCATACATTCCCGGTGGACGAGGGCATTCGATACCAGAATTAACATCTGCTTCAGGACATGGGCTGCACTTTCTAAAAAGTGGTAATCCAAACGAAATAGCTGATGTTATCACAGAGACAAGACACACTTCAATGATCTGCAATATTAACAAAAAGAGAATCAATCTTAAAGTTACCATTCCCAAGATAAACCTAAGCCAAGAAAAGTATGTGGGCTCCAAGCTTACTTTGACTCGGCTTCCTTTCTTGTGTAAATAGTTTCGACGCCAACGAGTTATATAAAGAGTAAGCTGATTAAACAATGCTCCTGCAGAGAGAAAATTGGATGCCAGATCAGATTAACAGTTTATTTGTATTTTCATTTTTCCAATGTATGAATTTAAATTCCAGTACAAGATCATACCAAGAAGACCACCAATAACACCAATAACTGCCATTGGCATCAACTCCACAAATGAGTAGTCCTCTTGACCACTAGAAAGAAAATATATGTTAGAAAGCCAGCAAAGGCCCAAGATAAATATTAAATACGAGATCCAGAGAAAGTTAAGATACTAACTCTGAGACATCCCATATTATGAAGCCTCCAGAGCCAAAATGTCCACATTTTCCGCTCTTACACCATCCCATTGCAGTACGAACCACAACAGCCACAATAGCAGAAGTGAAAAAGACACGCCACATAAGTTGACTCCTCCACCTTCAGTAGTGAGAAACAGAAGATTACATAGTGATGTGTTATAAAATCCCAGCACGTTCAGATGAGTAGAATCACCGGCTCATGTAGCTAGCTAATCATAAAATGATTGCATATTATACAATAATTAAAAAAATATACACATGTGGGTACAGACGAACAAATTTTCTTGTATACACATCTGTGTACTTGCATTCAAGGGTTTTCACTGATTAAAGTAAATTGAGACAAACCGCATGCTGTGAGCATTTATGTATACACACACACGAATATATGTGAATGTGTATATTTAAACATATATATGCACACAAAGATATGCTGATACTTTGTATGCATAATCCAAGTTGTTAGAGCAAAAGGGTGGGGGGTTTACCAAGATGTGACTTCTTCTAATGCAAATAATACGCCACCAACAGGAGCCCTGAAAGCAGCAGCAACACCAGCTGCACATCCACAGGTTACCTTTTCAAAAAATTAGACCAAATAAAAATGAGAACAATTCAGAGGTTGCGTCACCTCTACTGTTTCAGAACACATACAAGCACCGTCTGAGAAATATAAAAGGTACAATTTGAACTCTCTTTTTAATAAGAAAAACATTATCATTAGAAAAGGCCGTCAAAAGGGACAGCGCTCATGTACATGGGCTTATTCAAAAGCCCATAAGACTAACACACAAAAACTGCTACCCTAAAAAATTTTAGACTAGCACACAAAAAACGCTACCCTAAAAATTTACTTGTGGGCAGATGTATAGCATGCTAGGATAATTTTGTGATATGGATTTACCTTCTTTCTAGTTGATAAAAACATTTAAAATTTTAAAGCCTAATAAGTTATGACTGTACTGTATTACGAATCATAATAACTTTTGGATAAGTAAAGTGATAGAGAAATCTTTAAAAAAATATAAGAGGGAGAAAGGGGGGGAGATAGAGAGTTTTGAGATAAGAGAAAGATAATCAAAACTACTAAGTTATTAAAGTGCTGTCTACATAGAAAAAAAAATAAAAATCGGAGAAGAATCAGTGTTGAGATTGTAAAAATCCTTATCATATAGTACTACCCAATATTTTATTAATAAACTAGGGAGAATCAACAACAGTAACAAGGTGAGGTCTTGCCTAGGAAAAGACTATTCTATCACTAAGCAAAAAATTAACAACCTTTACAAGGTGAGGGGTCTTGTCTAGGAAAAGACAATTCTATCGCTAAGCACCTCCATGCAACATCATAAGTTAAGAATTGTTACTTCGTTACATGGTCTGATTATGCTTTCACTCTTAATAAATGCTCTTGCATCCCTTGCAAATGTAGTTGCACATGTGGTTTAATTATCCAAGAAAATAAAAGGCTCTCGCTTAAATTATCATATTCCTTAAATGACACAGAAACACTTAGAGTTGGTAGCAACATATCAGCTCAAGATATCTTTCACTATAAAGGAAATGTAACTGGGCTGCACTGATGTATAAAATTGATTTTTTTTTATATAAAAAAGCACAAAGGACAGGATGCATAAAAGTCCACCATAGATAAAGCATATTACACCAATTCTAAAAATATTTAGACTGAAGTGACTCACACCATATTTATACTGAAACACTATACTGCCATTTTATACACATGAAAACAAATTTTAAAATGAATAACGGTAAGAAATGAATCACTATGATGCAATCTTCTATCTGCAGAATGTAAACTTGAAAAGGTTAGGTCACTCACAAGATCACGACGATCGCGGTCGCTCTTAAAAACTTGTAACCACCTTGAACTTAAATGATACTTTGTGGATCCACCCTTAACATATGCATAAAAGGAACAGAATTTTTAGTCTCAAAGCAGAAACTGGAAGGAAAATAATTGAACATCAAATTCTTGAATCAAACCGATTGCTTACTAGGAAATTGAATATATGAAAGACAAGTAGAATAAAAGTTAACAATCGCAGAAATTCTATTGCAATTCACATTCCACAGAACTTAAAATCCAAATGTAAATTCCTTCAAAGAGTCAGCAACTTAAAGTAATTAGGGAAATCAATAATCCAATGTTACACATTTACTTGGTTCTAAAACAACTTCAAGGTTCAATCAGATACTAGACTTCATAATGTTCACAGGAAAATGATAATAATAGTTAACAGTTGTTACAGTTCACGATTAGAACTACTCTATCTAAGAAGAAAGTGTACTTGGCAAATGTCATTTTCCTATTTTACAAATCAATATGGTATTAAACTGATCAGCTATGAATTATGAAGTTAAACATTCATATAGACAAAACCTTTTGAACTTCTGCTGCAGTGCAGACCATATCAGCTATACACTAACCACAGAAAACAGTTGTTTTCTAAACGTACAGTTATCATGAGAGATAACATCGTTGAAGTGAAAATAAAGGCACAAGGAAAACTAAATTGCCAGCTATATAAAACACTATTTATTCAACATTGTGTGCTTACCTGTCCAAGCAAAGAAGCAATACATGCACCAGTGTGAACAAGAGGTCCTTCTTTGCCAAGGGCTAGACCACCTCCAACTGAACCTATACTTCCGAATATCTAGAGCCAGTACAATATCAGGAACATGAAAAAATTATCTTGTATAATTTTAACAAATTCTATTGAAATCTAGGAAACACCATCAGACCTTTCCTATCAAGGTTCTGAAGAGAAGGATTCCGTGAGTGTCAATTCCTGCACAGTCAAATGAGTAAGTGCTGCTCAAATTACAATGAATTTCCACCACATGATTAAATAGCTATAAGAAAACGTTGAACAAAAAATAATGCTTACCATTTAAATAACCCTTGATTTCAGGAATACCAGATCCTGCAGCTGCTGGTGCAAATTGTGTGATTATATATACAGATGAAAAGACTAGTGCCAAGTTAATCAATACGTATACCACAAATCCAGCCACATATGACTTCTGTATTATTGAAAATGTCAATGAATATTTCCATCCAGCAAAATTCTCAACAGAAATATTGATGAAAACAGCAGCTAAACCAGTGCCTGAAAAGAGACAAAAAGTCATCTATGAGCAGACTAGCTAAGACTCAAAGACATAAAGAGGTATGATCTAATGCAACTGTTCACTCTCCAACTCACAGTAACAATTGTTTGAAGTGTTCATAATCTCTCCACTAGAAAATTAAATGGAAAAGTTAATAATAAACTTAGTAAATGCAAGTCCAAAAGAAAAGAAGAAAAATGCATTCTCTGCCATGACACGTTGTCCACTTTCGTAACACTTATTATTCAGACTTAATCCCAAACCTATTCATCTATCAACAACAGAATAATTAAACATTCGTAAAACAAGTAATTAATGCCTGTCGTAATATTATTGGCATCTGTTCCTGATCAAGAAAGAGAAATGTAGCCAAGATGGTATTAATTAACAGGCATTTAGTACATAGTTTGTTGAAAGCAGCGAAGTGCAAACGTAAGCAAGAGAACGAGGGAAAGGTAAAGAGGAGACACTGCATGGTAGATAGTTCGCTTAGAAGAATCTGTGTATTCATATATAAAAAGACCCTTTTTAATGCCCCAATGTCCATCTCATTTTTCAATTACAACAAGAAATTGGTTTCTAATAATTCTTTTTTTTTAAATATATATATAATCCACAAGTAATCAATTCTACAAACATCAGGTTGGTTATATAGCAAAGAAATCAATAGTCCCATCCCAATTCAACAAAAAAAAAATGGTCCAAATGATAAAAGCGGCTTGATCAACAGTCCTTGGTTGATTATAGTATAAAATAACTGAAAAGAACATTAGCTTACCAATGCCAATAAGCAACGCAAAAAACCATTTAACACCAGCATAATAACCAACATAAAGCTTTCCTCTTTGGGCCTGAAGAGTCAAAAGCACAAATTAGACATACAATTGTAGCTCAAATCAGTTAATCATAAAATTGCAAAAAGAAAACACAACTGTTACCTGTTCTTCCCTGTAAGCATAATTCTCAATAACCTCATAGTCAAGACTCTCCACACTGCTTCCGTCGGTCTTCTTCGACAGGTCAGGCCCATCAAATTCACCATCCTCCGAGTTCGGCAGCCGAGTCCACATTAGCTTTGCAGTCTCCATGCCGTTCTGGAGATGATTCGACAGCATAACTCTTCCAAAACCCTATCTCTCTATATAATAAATATTATCAGCTCAGATCAAATCCTAAAACCCCTAAAAGTCCCTAGCTCTGTTCATCAACCTCTGAAATTCATACAAATATAATCAGAATTCAGAGATCAAATATGAAGATGAATACTTGTGCATAGAATTGAGTTCGGTGCAGAGAATTTGACTTAGACAGGAAGAGAGAGAAAGGAGAGGCTGGTAACAGGATTGATGGACGAACTGTAGGATGGTAGAATTGTGAACGACTCCTCCCTGTCTCTCTCTCTTTCCGTGTCTTTTAATTTGCTTCGTGATGAAGTGGAGATGCACATTTGAGCTTTGATACTATAGTGCCAAGGTGTATGTGAAGTTTATGGGTTGTCATGCTTGATCTGCGGGCTAAATTGTATGGTGGACTTTGGAAAACAAAGTGTATGGTTGCGATTGAAAGTGGAGAAAGAAAAATAAAAGCAGCACACCATGAATTTCAAGTAAATTTGTAGTCTTCCGATAATTAATTGTATTCACAAGTGAAATCGCCGGCGCAGACTTTTATTAATAATTGTTTGTGTTAAAATAATTATATTTTAATCTTATATTAAAGACAAAATTTTATATAAAAAGTGACAGGATTATGTAAAAAAATTATAATAATTAATTATTTTAAATGAGATTGTCAATAAATTTTATAAAAATTGTGAACATAAAAATATTACTTTTAATAAAAAGTGACAATAATATTAATAACTAAATATAGTAATGAATAATATTGAATAAGATTGTTAGTATCCGACGGATTATGAAAAAAGTTTATTTTTATATGTATATTTGAATGTCATTAAACATGCATGTTCAATAATTTTTTTCTAAAATTTTTACATTGAATTTTATTTCCTGCCATTTTCATGGTGAGTTGTAAATTGTATTGTCAAATAAATGCTTGAAGAAAAATATATTTTTACTTTATTTTTTTTTAATGAAAGCGGAACAACATGAAGCCATGATAGAACTAAGACAAAAAATAAATGTGTACCTCAACGGAGGTTCCACATTGGGTGGTCGTTAATTGAGTAATTTAGTGTTAGTGTCACTGTCAATACTTTAATTGTATTTTTTAATTTGATTTAATTTTAAAACACTTTCACTGCTTCTTTTTTTTTCCTCTCTTGTAACTAAATAATAAGTATAAACATATTATATTAAATATTATATTCATCTGTATTATTAAAAAATAAAATATGATATTAAAATTCGTACTATATTTTACTTTTTAATAATATAAATAAATATAATGTTTGATTATTATACGTATAGATTTGTCCATTTGTTCTTGACTAAAACTTCAACAGGTCTCGTTACTTTTTTCTTTATTTTTTCTTTTCTCTTTTATTAAAAACCTCGAGATATAACTCCCTTTTTTTCCTTTCTTTTCTTATGTCTCCAAATTAAAACTCTGAGACAAAAAGGGTGTTAATAGTTTTCATCTGATTTTTAGTGCTCTACACTCGAACATCATTAAGAGTCCTGCTGCGACAAAGCACTAAGCTGAGTTGGATGCTGAAATTGTCCCACCACCTTCTAATTAAGTCTTCTCCACCGCCATGAACCTTGTGGCTGTTGTAATCTGACGGAGCATATAAAATAGTAATGTACCAGATTCGTTACTACTTTCCATATGAGTTACGGCTTGATAAAATATGTAATTATTGTTTATTACATATTGCGATCATATACATAAATTTCATTTATTTTGGACCTTTTTAAGTCAAACATGATATTTCTTTTCACATAGGGTACAGCCGCCCACCATGTAGCGCAGGCAACCCGTCAAACCAAAATTATGCTAATTTTCCACACTTTTCATTAAATCAAAATCTCCACTAGTGGTTCTGGTTCTGCTGCTGCTAATATCTATAATACAAAAAAGGAAGCACCCATTCAATTTCTTACAAGAAGCTACTTTTGCAGTAAAGATCAGGTCAAATCAAGTAGGCAGTTCCAGGCTCAGCCGACACGAGTACAACAGTAACAAACAGGTGTGTCTGAGCTCCGTTGTCATGCCAATATCATTTTGATTCTATAATTTACTGCCATCCATCCACAAGATAAGTCCCATTTGTGTCCGGTGTAGCTGAGGTGACTCTCTCCTATACATCAATTGCACTTGTTTATAACATACAAAATAACAAGTCGTGGACAACAAACTAGTTAAAAGTTCCTATGAGCGGAGAGATCTAATATGAATTGATTGATTTTTTTAATAACACAAAGGCCAAGGTCCAATAAACCCCAAATTCACACTACTCGTGTATTTTGAGCAAAAGACTGGCTTGCATGGAAAATAAAATATCACACTTTAATATTCGCGTCTAGTGCTCTGTACGTTACAATAGTTTCTTGACAGAGGGATCAGAGGCTGCAACCTCTGCATACATGTCTGCTATTGCTTTGGCAAAGTATGCTTTTGCTTGAGGTCTCTTGATCTGGAAGAATAACACACAGGAGTGAAAATTTGTGGTTGTGGTTAATCCCATATATAATATACAGCTCTCAGGATTCTGAAAACTGATACTCACCTTAAATGTTGGTGTGAGCAGACCATTCTCCAAAGTGAAAGGTTCAAGCACCAAAGTCACAGCTTTTGCAAATTCAAAGCCTCTCAGCTACATCATATTTTTGTGATTTAGTAAGATAAAGTAATGATTTAAAGCATAATGGCAATATTTGCAGAGAAATAAGAGTACCTGAGCTTCTCTGCCAACAGAGCAGCCTTTCGCCCTGGGATCATTGCGCAGTTGTCCTAAATTTTCAAACTGCATCCCCAGATCACAAATATTGTACAACGACCGTTTAAAAACTCGTGCGTTTAATGCAATAAATTACTAAAAGGGAGATACATATGCATGGCAACCTATTTTCCATCACAACAAAAACATCGAGGAACAGCTCTTATGTTCATTGAAGAGTATTCAGTGTTACACCTCTTACGTCATATCCTTGAGTGAAAGGAAGATTCTTGTAATGATCTTCTGAAAGAAACCATTGATTAATAATAGCTTATTTACATGTAAATTTCAAATAAACTCCTAATTAGAACCCATTCGGGTTCCAGATCATTACTTGATCTATATTCTGTGGTGTCTTCTGTACAATTTACAAAACAGGCAAGGCT
This sequence comes from Hedera helix, assembly GCA_947179155.2. Lineage (NCBI taxonomy): Eukaryota > Viridiplantae > Streptophyta > Magnoliopsida > Apiales > Araliaceae > Hedera > Hedera helix. The sequence continues at coordinate 33,157,830 of OX359281.1, forward strand.
TGCAGGGAATCAAACACAAGTAAATTTGTGCCATGCTAGGTGTCTACGTGCATTAGTTCTTGTTAGTGTGTATTTCTTGTCTGCATGCACAAGTTTGAATTTCAATATATTCAGCATGTCATAAGACTTGAGAGTATCCTTTGGCTGACTATACGGTGAATTTGAAGATGAAGAGCCTTTTCTTTATTTGTTTTTGTTGAGTTTTATTTCCTTGCCTCATCAGGGTATTCCCAATATCTTATTCAATAGAGAGAGAATAGTTGGAGGAAATCAAGATACAAAGGACCCCAGTGCTCTCATTGACCAATGTATTGATTGAAGAAATAGTGAAGGCATGAGGTTCTATTTCTCTCTTCGTTTCTTTTAAATCCAGTTTCTTGATTGTTGTGCTGATGCGTCAGCTTTGGAGGTGAATTTTACCCAAGTAAATTCTTTCTCCAGTTAAAGTAATGTCAGAAGTACTGAAATTTGACAAAAAAATATTATGCACGAGTTGTTCCAGTCTTAGATAATAAAGTTTTCAATCGGGTTGATTAAATTTATGGTTTGAAATCATGTTCCATTCAGATGAGATGCTCCCTTGGCCATCCTCCGCAATCATCAACTATACATTGAACATGTTTCATGCATGGCTTTAAGACATGATTTTCACACAGTTGTGGTCTTAAACCATGTTTAAGCAAGTGCCTTAGTTTTAGAAATAAGTTGGCGAGTACCCTACTTAAAGAGAGAAAGTTATGAGCAACATAGCCCAGAACTTTACCAGTCCACAGAATAAGAAGCTACCAAATTATTAGGTTACCTTAAGGCCTTCAGCAGCAGCTCAAGCTTTAAACACATCTGGGTCTACCGAAACAACAGCAACCAAAAAGGAGTTCAGGCTGTCACCTTACAAGAAAACAAGTGATCAATCAGTCTTAAAACTCCTATACACATTCAAAGAGAACAGGGGTTTTCAGTTTTCATCCCTCAATTCTTACCATACCATATACAAAACACACTGCAACAAACTAGCACTTGGCATATACATTTTCAATTTTCTCAGGAGCTATATATTCTCTCTGGCCAACTTGAAAATGTTCTTCTTCCTGTAATAGTTAAAAAAGACTTTTGAGTTCAAATGAAGATTATTCTTACTACCAGTTAACAAATCAAAAGAAATTAGAGCCAGCATCAATTCCTTCAAGGTTTGTCACTAACTGTATTGTGCTCTCACCTATCAATAATCTTTAAGCGGCCTCCAGGTAGCCATAACCCTATGTCTCCAGTATGAAACCATCCATCAACATCAATCACTTCTCTCCTGAAAATTTTAATTACATAATCAGATGTATTCAGCTTTAATAAAGTCACTCACTCAGATTCTCCCCCCCCCCCTCTCCCCTCTCTCTCTCTCTCTCTCTCACACACACACACACACTCAGACAAACACAAAGGGAACAGCAAAGCAGGAACAGGGTTTATGTTTGCACTTCATCTTTGTAGTAGCCTTGGAACACAATGGGACCCCTTGCACAGATCTCACCACGAGGATGAGGCTGATCCTCCGATGTATAGTTCATTTCTGGAACATCTACAAGCTTAACTTCTGAAAGAAGGGAAAAACAAAAATAACACTAGCCCAGCGTAAGGGAACCAAACATTACTAGTAGAATTACATCTTGTAAGAAGACGCCCCTTTTCATTTTTTTTTTAAAAATTAACTACTAATCCAAGACCTTCACCACAAATATTTAGTAATTGCCCAGCGTAAAGGAACTACACATTACAAATAGAATTACCCCTTTCCAGTTTTGAAAAATATTAGCTACTAATCCAAGACCTTCAACATGAATATTCAGTAATTGTTCTGTATATTAAGGACTTCTCTGATACTTTTCTTAAACTTGCATTGAGTAGTGCAGCTATGGCTGATTTAATTTTGTGTGTAAATGTGTATAAATGAAAACAACAAAGCAACAAAATTATGTGTCAATTTAAAGACACTTCAAAGCCAAGTGGTAAACTAACCCCCTTCACGGGATGAGAGATAGAAAGGGAAAACAGCTACTTAAATGATCAATAATCCTAACACCAAAAAAAAAGGTGGCAATCTGTGAATACAGCAAGCGTTAAATCTTGTGGCCAATTGATAAATTGGTGATATATAAATGATATTGTTACTTTAGGCCAGATAAATTTCGAGCACAACAGTAATTGATGGCTCCTATATTTTGAAACAGAGGGAGTAAATCATGATGTACAAAGCCCATCTGTGATCTGTCAAGGAAATTGCATCTTTGAGTCTATTACTCTTGCTTCTGAATAAAGAAATGCAATATTTCCTCAAGAAAAAGCAATTGCTTAAAATCTAAGGTTACTAGATTGTAGTGGATCAATAATCAATTAAGAGCACTACATGGCATAGATTCTAAATAATCCTAAACTTCCGCTTCCTATAATCATCATCATCATAACTCTACTATAACTTGTACTTCGTAAATGGAAACTGATTAACTTAATAAAAATATTTAAAAAGAAACTTACTAAAGCATAAAATAGAAATTTGATAACTTTTTTACTGACGAAAGGAAGCTCAGATTCAAAAGTTCAACAGAATTTAATTAATCAATACCATAACATTCAGTATTGTCAATTGTGTACCTCTTAGCATTGTAGGCAGCATTGAAAAGCCTTTCCTTCAGACCACCAGATGTTTTTACAGCATTTGTAATGCTGAAACAATTAAAAGCTTTGATAATTATTAAAATTGCAACTGATGATAAAACTATGTGACGGTATATGATCTTACCCAGCATATATTCGATTATACAATCGTGGAACGCTGCAGAAAATAGTAGGTCTAAGAATTGCCATATCATCCATTAATTTCAAATTGTCCTGAAAATACGAAACAATAGAAAGCAGCCAAGGTTAAATGACAAAATATCTGATATGTTGATCGATGATAATAGTTTAAATCAAAATTTGTATCACTACCCCTTACTTGCCCTTGGGAACAATCTTATTACTTGAAAACCATCAAGACACTTAAAGATTAACACTCATTCTCCAATGTGAATCTTCAAAGTTTCTTTCTCGTGATATAGAGATAAAAGTGCCTATGGGGGCTATTTCTTTAGGGCAACATCCTATGGAGGCTATTTTCAATTTTAATATGCAACCTCAGATCCATTTCATCTCATACATTGGTCAGAAAGGCATATAATTTAAGAAAACAAAATGTTAATCAACACTGCATCACTATATTGCACGCATATATATGTTTTTATAATAAATCCACGATTATGTCTTAAATTTTGTGGACAACATTTAAGCGAACCTAGATAATTAATTCCTTTATAATGAAGATATGCCATATAAAATCCATCTTACTATTAAGCTATATAGACCAGACTAAGGATTAAGCTTCTAAACTTTCTAGCTGCATACTTCCTCATAAAACGAACAGATCATAAAGTGTATGTATGATATTACTCAAGTTGTACTCCCCAAAAAATGGAATAGTCAAATAGGAAACAAGACAAAGGTGAGTCTCATTGTCAGGACCGAGCTGAATCCCAACCAGAAAATAGAGAGAAACAGAAACAGAAACAGAAATAGAAGTAGGAAGAATTTAGAGAGAAGAAGGGAGGAAGAAGGATAGAAAACTCAGTAATTTCTAATGAGTTCGTGAGAGAGATAGACTGAGATAGGGAGGGAAATAGAGAGATAGGGAGAAAGCTAAACAGCTTTTCAATTCATTCATATTCTGCATAATAAACAAAGCTTCTCAGTACAAGTATATATATAGCTACTAAAATGCTGAAAATGTGAGAAATTCCTAACCTACACTACTTTCTTATCCTACACACACCCAAGTGCATACAAAACAACTAACTCTAGAATATTCTGATTATTCTTGCTGCCCAAAATGCTCTCTGCCTGACACTCATACCCCTTGGTATAATCCAACTGCAGTTCCAAAATATGCAACCAGGACCTAGTTAAATCGTTCATAAATGTGGGCCAAAGGCAGATAGGATATGTAACTGTCAAAAAAACAATAAAATTCAGCAAAAACTTGGATGTTCAACTTATATGCATAAACCAATTTGCAAGATAATGCAGATCCATTGTCCTCTAATTTGCCTTTTCTTGGGGCGAGTGAATTTCTGGTTCATTAAAGCAATGATACTCACATATCTGAAAGGTAGAATGTCATATTAAAAGTTGCACCAGCAACATTTGCGATCAAGTTTCCATGGGATAGTACAGCTCCCTTGTTAAAATTAGATTTTGATCAGAATTCATTTGTAATCAGCCATACAACAATGAGTAGGATTGCAGAGAAGTTGATAGAATTGAACTAGTACCTTTGGAGTCTCAGTTGTACCGCTTGTATAACATACTGTAGCAGTGTCGGCATGTTTTGGTGCACAAAAAGGTTGAGGGTTGTTTTGACCCTGAAAGAGTGCCATATAAAATGACTTAGCAAAAACTATATGCCAACATCTGAAATCAAAAGCAAAAGCTAGTGAAATGTTCTCATATGAATGTGAGGCTCGTGTTGGATACTTGTGCAACTGGAGAAAAGTTCAAACAAAAAATAAAAGCAGGGAAAGAGTAGACGAATTGGGGAAGACAGAGATGATGCTTCTACAACATGGTAACTCTATTTCATGATTATCATGTTAACTCTATTTTGAATTTGGTGTCAACTATTATCCTTTCATGGATCAAAGGGTGAAGGAGGTTCTTTCAGACGAGGAAACTACTTGACAGCTTGAGATATCATCAATTCATTCTCTCTTGGCTGCTCCCAACCGCGACTTTCTCATTTCAAATCAAGGGAATAAGGTAATATAATTGTTATTAATTATTATGCACTTTCACGAAATATCCCCGTGTCTTGATAGTTGGTAAGCATCATTGTTTAATTTGATATATTATTATTTTCCGGTAATATTGTTAAGCAAAATACTCACAGCTTTGCTTTTCTCATTATAATCTTTTAACAGCTATGCTTTTCTCTTTTTTCCTTATGATTTGTAGATAGATCTGAACTTGAAGGGAAAGTAATTGGCCTTTATTTATAGAGTCCTTCTACACTTATCCACAAATCTTGCCCACAAAATTTACCCGTAAAAAATACAAAGGAGTATGGCCCTGCTACATTCATCTTAATAATTAAAAGTAGAGCCACACTCCTTTGTCTTCTCTGCGGGTAAGTTTTGTGGGTAAAATTTGTGGGTAAGTCTAGAATTTTTCTTATTTATATGAAAGCAGAAGTAGCCTTCCTCTTTTGCCTAAACTCAATTATATTTATAACGAATTGAAAGTGTGACTAGAAGAGCCAGCATTGAGATTGTGTTTGTTAATCTTCACTTCAACAATTTTGGTTATGGTGATGAAGAATCTTTCAAGTTGGCATTAGAAAATATGCCGTGGCTGGCATTGCCGTTCAAGGACAAGATGTGCAAGGAGGCTAGCTGTAGCGGAAGTATAATCGCTTTGGTGAATTACAGTGTGCACCTGGCGAAGAAGGTGTTTGTGTGGTCATTTCTTCAAATGGAAAATCAGTTGATCTGTATGGTGCCAAAGTCATTACAGAATATGGTGTAGAGGCATATCCCGTCGCGCGAAAAAAGACTCCAAGGATTGAAATGGAAAGACTTAAACATACAAGAATAATTCCCAGGATTATGCCCTATCAAGGTTCTTTGATTCGGAGGGATGGAGCCAAGGTAAGTATATAAATATGATAGCTTGTCTTGTGGACTTAATTTCAGCTAATGATTATGGCATGAACCTTGTAACAGACGATGAACTTGAGAAATAAGCTTCCTCTCTTGCTAATTATTTTCATGTAAAAAAGTCAGGTTTACGTTGCAAAGATTTTTGGAAAGAACATCCTCTTGTTTGTTGGTGCTCTAACAGTATCGTCGACCCTAAACTTTTTACCCGAACTCCTCAGATTGTACAAGGAAATTAAAAGTAAAGATGATAGTTTTGAAGTTATTTACCTCTCTAGGGACAAAGACCGAGCCATGTTTAAGGATGTCTTCCAGAAAATGCAGTGGCTTACTTTTCCGCTACAGATCCAAGCACAGGCTCAATGATGTGTTTTTTAATGATTGCTGCCATCTTATAGCCTTGGGGCGAGACGGTCGAATTGTCTCTAAAGACGCCGCAAAACATTTAAGAATCCGTGGAGCAGCAGATGCCTATCCTTTCAAACATGATGACCTTTTAGACGATGTTACACTAGAATTAGCCAAACGACTCGCCTGGGAATTGACGGACAAAGAGGGACGCTCATACGATCCTCCTATGTCCTTGTAATGAGGTAAACCCACACCCTAGGTATTCTCACCGGTTTGTGAATTGGGTAGAAAGTTAGGTTTTGAAGTGTGTTATGTGTATAAGATTATTGGCCTTGGAGTTATTGTGGTGTGTGAGTTATATAAGAATATTGTTTTATGGATGAAGTATTAAACGGTAAATTACTTGGATTGGATGGTTTTAGAAAAATACAAATATCCTTACTAAATAAAAAGAAAGATGAAAAATAAATTCAATCAACAATTATGAAGACCTTATCGGCTACCTTCATTACACCTCTCACCTAAATTTTTTCTTACATTTAATCACACAAATATTACATTTAGTTAAATATCACAAAAGATAATATTTATTGTTAAAAGTGATATTTATGTCGTTAAAAATGTATGAAAGTAGCACAATTACTCTAGGATAGAACTTTATACGATTAATAATTAGGGTGTTTGTAACGCAAATTAAATCGAAAAACAAAATTAAATCAATTAGTTTTGGCCGGATTATATAAGTTAATCGATTTATTTTGGTTCCATATTATTGATTGCATGATTATTATTTCATGTTTGTAAACTATATATATAGGAGAGTAATCCACGGGCAAAATTGGATGGGAGTCATTTTTCGTCCAACTCAATTTTGTCCATCCGTTACGAGATCATATAAATATACAGCATAATAATTAATAAGCATAATAATTAATAGCACTATCACACAATTGTTATGCGATATATGACCTATATAAAAAATGTTCATAATACTCCTTAGATGCAAAAAAATAAAAATAAAAAATAAAATAAAATAAATAAAATCCAAGATACCACGTAATAATTATGCGGTATCCATTTTTTTTTTGTACCGCATAACAGTTATGCTATACCTTGATTTTTTTTTTTCTTCTACCGCATAACAATTATGCGGTACTCAAAAAAACAAAATAATGAGTAGCATAACTGTTATGCTGTAGGAGAAAAAAAACAAAAAAAATAAATCAAGGTACCGCATACTAAATCCCCCAATCTTTCATGTAAGACCCCGAATTTTATGAAATATAAAATTTAATTTTTCTTCACATATATATTTTTCTGAAACAGTAAGTGGTTAAATTGACGAAATTGAAAGTTAAGGATGTTATGTGCAAATTTTATTTTGTCGGACAATATTCGCTTTGTCGAGGAATATTCGTTTTGTCGGGGAATATTCGAGCCGTACGACGGCGCCGAAATAACAAATTATTGGTGGACCCCACAACGGAATATTTGTCGGATATAGAAAACGACAGAAGTAACCTTTTTATATAAAAATAGTCAACGGTGTTAACTGTTAAAATACCGGTGATAAAAGAATAGTAGCATACGGTAATTTATAGTATTTTTCTGTAGCACACGGTATTGCACAGTGTCTCATATTATTGGTCTGATAATTGACACCGTAACTGTTACGCATCATTTCATCGATAATTATCACTGCATAATATTTTATATTATCAATTCAATTATTGTTGCTACACAGTATTTTGCATTATTGATTCAATAATTGTCATTACACTATATTTCATATCATTGACTCAATAATTGTTGATGCACTGTTTTTAAAATTATTGAACCTAATAATTGTCACAGTAGCAAATATACTGTAATTTATATTATTAAATTAATAATAATCTGTAACGTGTTTATTACATTATTGTTGAATTATTGTTGTAGCATTATTTTATTTTATATGTTGGACCCATAGGAAGAATAAATAAATAAAAAATAAAATAAATAAATAAATAAATAAAAATAATTAATTTTACTATTTGAAATAGTAACGTGAATAGTAACGTGAATAGTAACATGTGGGACCCATATGGGGCCCACATGAAAATCAAAATGTGAATTTGTGCTGAAGGGTTGGCAGCCGACTGCGCTGCCACAATTGAAAATCAAGGCTGGCGTGCAGCACGCCAGCAATTCACCTACCGCATAGTGGCCTTATCTCTCCTATAAATAGCTTGTTCAGCTGAATAGAAAAATCACACCTAAAACATAAAATTTTTCTATAAGAATTTTATGAGTTTTCTCTGAGAATAGTAAGGTTATTTTGAGAGTTTGAAAGCCAAAAGGAGTGCAGAAAATTTTCAAGTAAGTCTTTTATTAAAGAGTAGTAATTTCATAAATTCCTATTTTTCACGGTATTCACAAATCTTCCTTTAGAAGACTCTTCTTTAAGAAGATTCATTTTTAAAAGCTTTCTTTGGAAGATTTATTTTGGAATATTATTTTTAAAACTATTTAAAAGTAGTTATATTATACTACAAAAATTATGTTAAATATATATAATTTTGATAATTCATATTATACGAGTTATCATACAATTTGAAATTTATATGTGGTAATTACTAATTTTATTATAAAAATATAGGTTGATCAACCTCATTTAAATCAATATCCAGTCACGTGTTAAAGTAAGGAATATCATTCTTTTCACACTCTTAAATTTATTACGGTAAGGGGTATCACTCTTTTCATCATCATAAATGGATATTATTTTCTTTCTTACTTGAAGGGATTATCATTCTTTGATTCTCGAAAATAACATCGTTTCTTTCTTGTGCCATTTATTTTCATGTATTAAATTGTGGGAATAACCTTACGGCGCGGTTTACCGCCTGTTGGTGAATAACCTTTTGTATTCATTCCTTATTAATCTTTGAGAATAACCTTACGGTGCGGATTATCGCCTGTTTGGTGAATAACTCTTCGTGTTCAAATTCTATTAAATTGTGGGAATAACCTTACGGTGCGGATTACGCCTGTTTGGTGAATAACTATTCGTATTCAAATTGATGGGAATAACCTTACGGTGCGGATTATCGCCTGTTGGTGAATAACCCTTTTTATTTGTCTCGTGTGGAAATAATTTGTCTACACGAATTATCACATGACACTTTTATTCCATATTCGTAAGTGATATCATTTTCCTTTATACTCATAAGGGATACCATCTTTTTCATCTTCCATTATTCAAACTTACTATGGTAAGGGATATTAATTCCCTTCACCTTTTGTTAATCAAACCTGTTACGGTAAGGGATATTATTTTCTTCCATACACCTAAATCGAAACTTATTATGGAACTATTGCTTCTATAATTCCTGAAAATATTATATGTTCCATAATAGTTGAATTTCATTAGTTCAACTGAACCTTCCTATTTTCTGAACATTTCTATTGAACTGTAATCGTTATTTTGAACTGTGGATCTTGAATATCATTTTTAAATTTCACTCCACATCATGTTGGCAATTTGGACATTATTTGAATCTGCACAAAGTAAACTTCCGATACTTATTGTTTATCATGTTCTTCTGTTCATCATTTGTATCACTGTTATTTGTATTAATCATCAAGAATCAAGCTGTTGTGAATATCTGTGGCCGGGGGCACAGATGTGATATAATTGTTGAACAGATGATAGGTTAAAGGCGATATACTAGGTTAAAGGCGATACATCTGTTCGGTGTCTTTTATGACACGTGGTGAATGTTCTCTTTGGCCCGTAGTGCAAAGATGAACTGTTGGTTGGTATGATTATGACCAAAGGCTGAATCTGGTATAATCATGACCGTTGGTGTTATATTGAATGTCTTTGGCCCGTAGTGCAAAGACGAACTGTTGATCTGCATGATTATGACCAGGAACTGTGAAGTTGTTTTATCTTGACTAATGGTATTTCAGATGATAAAAGTTGATGATATTTTTACTAAAAAGAGAAGCGAGTGGACATTATAGTCTGCATTATTCTTCTAATAGATTGCTCATTCCGCTGCTATTATTGATCTGAACGTTGTTTAAGAATTTAACTGCAGTTTTTGATATAAACATTGTAGTCTATTGTATTCTATCAAGAACTCAACTGTTGAAGGCTAATGATAAATTATTCGTCATTATCGTAGTCATGATATTTCTTACTGGGCTATTTGAGCTCACCCTTTCTTTTCGTTCCATTGTTTTTTAACAGGAGATGAGAACGTAACGGGGTCTAGCCGGGGAATGGAGTGAGAGTGCGGGGATAGCTATCATAGTCTTCACGTGTTATAAAATAGTGTGGCAATAATAATGAAGACTTAGTTGTGTTGTATTATCCACTGTATTATTGTACGTTGTATTTCATTGTAATAATTTTGTTGTAGTCTTTTGACGACTCAAGTTTGGGCTGTGTGGGCTCAGATTTGGGGGCGTCACAGTTGGTATCAGAGCTTAGGGATATGGTCTTTAATGGAGATCTGGGGTAGAACTAGGAGGGGAGAGACGAATATAATCAGTCACTAGTGTGTCCCACCTAAATTAGATTTTATTATCTAATGAGTTGATTTGAATATAGGGACATGAAGTGATGAGTCAGTTTATTTGAACTAACATCTATTTTGTGACCACAGTTAAGTATGGCATCTGGAAATCAGGAGGTTAACCACGGAGTACCCGAAGTGAATGTAGAGGCCACAAACAATTCTTCTACAAACTCAGAGTTGAATAATTTGCCTAAAGCAAAAATTATTTGTATCCGATCTAAAGAAGAAGAAGGTGAAAGTTCTACCGTCGTTCTTCCAAATTCGTTCTTTAAAGGATATCCGGAACTTGCGGAAATTGTTGCCTTTAATTTGCTCGACAGTTGGAAACATATCATCACCTGGTTATGCTCGATAACAAAGGATCAGAATATATGGACGTTTCATATAAGTCTTTGGGATTTATGGTGTTCGAGCTATGATTTTCAAGATTATTTAAAAATGATGTATCTATACTTTTGGGCGTTACAATTTAGAGGAATTCAGGTTAAGTTAGTCACTATCGTGGAAACTGTAGTCTATCGAAAATACTATTTTAATGGAAATCATTGGTACGCTACTACTGATGAAGTTGAAGAATCTGAGAAACAGTTCGTTAGAGAACTATTTCGTGGTATCCCCATGGTTGAAATACGTGAAGATCCGGATGAAGTATATGGGACTCGATTTGATGATGACAGCCTTGATGATCAAGAAATCGAATGAGGTGATGACCGGTAAGCTATTCATCAATTTTCGAGAAGTCTATGTCATGTTAGATACTGGCTCTACCCATTCTTTTATCTCACCTGCATGTGCTCAGCGTTTAAACTTAACTCCTGAAAATTTGGACTTTGACTTATCAGTTGAAACCCCATTAGGAGAAATGACCATTACATCTACTGTCTATAAATCTTGCCTGGTTCAAATCAACAACCTCACATTACCTGTTGACCTTATTTCTTTGGAAATGCATGAATTTGATGTGATTTTAGGAATTGATTGGTTGACTACCCATCATGCTAAAATTGATTGTTTTCGTAAGATTATTAGTTTTCATATTCCTAATCAACCTGTCATGCAAATTCAAACAACTAAACCATTGAAATCTATAACTGTTATTTCTAGCCATAAAGCCATTCGTTTATTGAAAAACGGATGTCAAGCCTTTTTAACTCATGTCACTGATTTGAACAAAAATACGTCAAACTTGAATGATATTCCCATTGTTAATGAGTTTCCTGACGTTTTTCCTGAAGAACTTCCTGGCTTACCCCCAAACCGTGAAATTGAATTTTGTATTGATCTTGAACCCGGTACCAAACCCATTTCCAAAACTCCATACCGAATGGCTCCCATTGAACTTCAAGAGTTAAAAGTCCAACTACAGGAATTGTTGGATACCGGTTTCATTCGTCCGAGTGCATCACCTTGGGGTGCTCCTGTTCTATTTGTGAAGAAGAAAGACGGGAGTATGAGATTGTGCATTGACTACCGAGAATTGAACCATGTCACCATCAAAAACAGGTACCCGTTGCCTCGGATCGATGACATGTTTGATCAATTACAAGGTGCTCAACATTTCTCAAAGATTGATCTCCGTTCTGGATATCATCAGTTAAAGGTTAAAGCTGAGGACATTCCAAAGACTGCTTTCAGAACTCGTTATGGGCATTATGAGTTTTTAGTCATGCCTTTTGGACTAACCAATGCTCCTGCAGCTTTCATGGACATGATGAACCGAATATTCAAGGAATATTTGGATCATTTTGTGGTTGTCTTTATTGATGACATCCTCATATACTCCAAAAATCGTGAGGATCATGAACAACACCTGAGATTGATACTCCAAAAGCTCCGTGAGAACAAATTATATGCCAAGTTGAAGAAATGTGAGTTCTGGCTTGAGGAGGTCACGTTTCTTGGGCATGTGATTTCTAGTCAAGGAATATCAGTCGATCCTGCGAAGATTGAAACGGTACTAAATTGGGAACAACCCAAGACAGTAACCGAAGTCCGAAGTTTTTTGGGCCTAGCTGGTTATTATCGGAGATTCGTAGAAGGATTTTCTCGAATCGTCACTCCATTAACTCAGCTTACTCGGAAAAGCACAAAATTCATATGGAGCGAGCAATGCGAGAAAAGTTTTCAAGAGCTTAAGAGGAGACTTGTTTCAGCTCCTGTTCTGACCATTCCATCAGGATCGGGAGAATTTGTCATATATAGCGATGCTTCAGGCAAAGGTCTGGGATGTGTCCTTATGCAACATGGAAAGGTTATAGCCTATGCCTCTCGACAACTCAAAGATTATGAGAAAAATTATCCTACTCATGATCTAGAGTTGGCAGCAGTCGTTTTCGCATTGAAGATCTGGAGACACTACTTGTACGGAGAAAAGGTGGATATCTATACGGATCATAAAAGTCTCAAGTATTTCTTCACCCAGAAGGAACTTAACATGCGACAACGACGTTGGCTTGAGCTGTTGAAGGATTACGACCACACAATCCAGTATCACCCGGGAAAGGCGAACGTTGTAGCTGACGCTTTGAGCAGAAAATCTTATGCGAGTACAAGTGCACTGCTGACAACACAAAAGCGTATTTTGTACGACTTGCAAAAGATGGAGATAGAGCTAAAGACACCAGGGACCCACTCGAAGATTGCTCACGTGCGAGTAGAACCAGCTTTAATCGATAAAATTAAAGCTGCTCAAGCTACCGATCCGGAACTGATAAACATGATAAAGAAAGTACAAGAAGGTACCATTCCCGAAGCAAGAATCGACGAGAAAGGAATACTTCGAGTCAACTCTCGACTCTGTGTTCCTAACGATCCTGAATTAAAGCATAAAATCATGATGGAGGCACACAACACGCCATTTGCAATCCACCCAGGAGGTACCAAGATGTATCGAGATCTTCGACATACATTTTGGTGGAACAATATGAAAAGGGAGATTGCAGAGTTTATCTCAAGGTGCTTAACTTGTCAACGTGTCAAGGCAGAGCATCAAGTACCTAAGGGTCCTTTACAACCACTTGAGGTTCCCGAATGGAAGTGGGAACACATCAATATGGATTTCGTGACGGGTCTTCCCAAAGTTTCTCAAGGCTTAGATGCAATTTGGGTCATCGTAGATAGATTGACCAAATCCGTTCATTTCTTGCCGATACGAGAAAACTTTTCACTTGAACGTCTTGCTGGTATGTACATAAATGAGATCGTGAGATTGCATGGCATGCCAGTTTCCATAGTTTCTGATCGAGATCCTAGATTCACTTCACGTTTTTGGATCAGTCTACAAAAAGCTATGGGCACTGAACTACGTTTTAGTTCTGCATACCATCCTCAAACGGACGGACAATCGGAAAGGACGATCCAGACCCTCGAAGATCTTTTGAGACTTTGCGTACTAGATTTCAAAGGAAGTTGGGATAAGTACTTGCCATTGGTGGAATTTTCCTACAACAACAGTTACCAAGCAAGTATAGGTATGGCTCCATTCGAGGCTTTATATGGACGCAAGTGTCGCTCTCCAGTATGTTGGAATGAGGTAGGAGAAGCAAAACTGTTGGGACCCGAGTTGGTACGCTTAACGACCGAAAAGATCCAAATGATCCGACAACGAATATAGACAGCACAAGAACGACAAAAGAGTTATGCCGATCTTCATCGGAGAGATGAAAGATTCAACGTCGGAGATCATGTATTCTTACGTGTTTCTCCATGGAAAGGGGTTACGAGATTCGGAAAGAGAGGAAAACTCAACCCTCGATTTATTGGCCCATTTGAAATCCTCGATCGGGTGGGAACTGTAGCTTACAGACTAGCCTTACCACCAAGTATGTCTCGCATCCATAACGTTTTTCACATATTTATGTTACGTAAATATGTGAAGGACCCAAACCACGTCATTGAGTTAGAACCAGACGTTATAGAAGAGGATTTAACGTACGAGAAGGTACCTGTTAAGATCCTAGATAAGAAGGAGCATATTCTACGCTCAAAGGTTATACCTCAAGTTAAGGTTTTATGGAGGAACCAAGATATTGAGGAAATGACCTGGGAGCTAGAATCCGAGATGAAATCTAAATATCCTTACCTCTTCGAAATGCCAGGTACGTCAATTTCGGGGACGAAATTTCATAAGGAGGGGAGGTTGTAAGACCCCGAATTTTATGAAATATAAAATTTAATTTTTCTTCACATATATATTTTTCTGAAACAGTAAGTGGTTAAATTGACGAAATTGAAAGTTAAGGATGTTATGTGCAAATTTTATTTTGTCGGACAATATTCGCTTTGTCGAGGAATATTCGTTTTGTCGGGGAATATTCGAGCCGTACGACGGCGCCGAAATAACAAATTATTGGTGGACCCCACAACGGAATATTTGTCGGATATAGAAAACGACAGAAGTAACCTTTTTATATAAAAATAGTCAACGGTGTTAACTGTTAAAATACCGGTGATAAAAGAATAGTAGCATACGGTAATTTATAGTATTTTTCTGTAGCACACGGTATTGCACAGTGTCTCATATTATTGGTCTGATAATTGACACCGTAACTGTTACGCATCATTTCATCGATAATTATCACTGCATAATATTTTATATTATCAATTCAATTATTGTTGCTACACAGTATTTTGCATTATTGATTCAATAATTGTCATTACACTATATTTCATATCATTGACTCAATAATTGTTGCTGCACTGTTTTTAAAATTATTGAACCTAATAATTGTCACAGTAGCAAATATACTGTAATTTATATTATTAAATTAATAATAATCTGTAACGTGTTTATTACATTATTGTTGAATTATTGTTGTAGCATTATTTTATTTTATATGTTGGACCCATAGGAAGAATAAATAAATAAAAAATAAAATAAATAAATAAATAAATAAAAATAATTAATTTTACTATTTGAAATAGTAACGTGAATAGTAACGTGAATAGTAACATGTGGGACCCATATGGGGCCCACATGAAAATCAAAATGTGAATTTGTGCTGAAGGGTTGGCAGCCGACTGCGCTGCCACAATTGAAAATCAAGGCTGGCGTGCAGCACGCCAGCAATTCACCTACCGCATAGTGCCCTTATTTCTCCTATAAATAGCTTGTTCAGCTGAATAGAAAAATCACACCTAAAACATAAAATTTTTCTATAAGAATTTTATGAGTTTTCTCTGAGAATAGTAAGGTTATTTTGAGAGTTTGAAAGCCAAAAGGAGTGCAGAAAATTTTCAAGTAAGTCTTTTATTAAAGAGTAGTAATTTCATAAATTCCTATTTTTCACGGTATTCACAAATCTTCCTTTAGAAGACTCTTCTTTAAGAAGATTCATTTTTAAAAGCTTTCTTTGGAAGATTTATTTTGGAATATTATTTTTAAAACTATTTAAAAGTAGTTATATTATACTACAAAAATTATGTTAAATATATATAATTTTGATAATTCATATTATACGAGTTATCATACACTTTGAAATTTATATGTGGTAATTACTAATTTTATTATAAAAATATAGGTTGATCAACCTCATTTAAATCAATATCCAGTCACGTGTTAAAGTAAGGAATATCATTCTTTTCACACTCTTAAATTTATTACGGTAAGGGGTATCACTCTTTTCATCATCATAAATGGATATTATTTTCTTTCTTACTTGAAGGGATTATCATTCTTTGATTCTCGAAAATAACATCGTTTCTTTCTTGTGCCATTTATTTCCATGTATTAAATTGTGGGAATAACCTTACGGCGCGGTTTACCGCCTGTTGGTGAATAACCTTTTGTATTCATTCCTTATTAATCTTTGAGAATAACCTTACGGTGCGGATTATCGCCTGTTTGGTGAATAACTCTTCGTGTTCAAATTCTATTAATTTGTGGGAATAACCTTACGGTGCGGATTACGCCTGTTTGGTGAATAACTATTCGTATTCAAATTGATGGGAATAACCTTACGGTGCGGATTATCGCCTGTTGGTGAATAACCCTTTTTATTTGTCTCGTGTGGAAATAATTTGTCTACACGAATTATCACATGACACTTTTATTCCATATTCGTAAGTGATATCATTTTCCTTTATACTCATAAGGGATACCATCTTTTTCATCTTCCATTATTCAAACTTACTATGGTAAGGGATATTAATTCCCTTCACCTTTTGTTAATCAAACCTGCTACGGTAAGGGATATTATTTTCTTCCATACACCTAAATCGAAACTTATTATGGAACTATTGCTTCTATAATTCCTGAAAATATTATATGTTCCATAATAGTTGAATTTCATTAGTTCAACTGAACCTTCCTATTTTCTGAACATTTCTATTGAACTGTAATCGTTATTTTGAACTGTGGATCTTGAATATCATTTTTAAATTTCACTCCACATCATGTTGGCAATTTGGACATTATTTGAATCTGCACAAAGTAAACTTCCGATACTTATTGTTTATCATGTTCTTCTGTTCATCATTTGTATCACTGTTATTTGTATTAATCATCAAGAATCAAGCTGTTGTGAATATCTGTGGCCGGGGGCACAGATGTGATATAATTGTTGAACAGATGATAGGTTAAAGGCGATATACTAGGTTAAAGGCGATACATCTGTTCGGTGTCTTTTATGACACGTGGTGAATGTTCTCTTTGGCCCGTAGTGCAAAGATGAACTGTTGGTTGGTATGATTATGACCAAAGGCTGAATCTGGTATAATCATGACCGTTGGTGTTATATTGAATGTCTTTGGCCCGTAGTGCAAAGACGAACTGTTGATCTGCATGATTATGACCAGGAACTGTGAAGTTGTGTTATCTTGACTAATGGTATTTCAGATGATAAAAGTTGATGATATTTTTACTAAAAAGAGAAGCGAGTGGACATTATAGTCTGCATTATTCTTCTAATAGATTGCTCATTCCGCTGCTATTATTGATCTGAACGTTGTTTAAGAATTTAACTGCAGTTTTTGATATAAACATTGTAGTCTATTGTATTCTATCAAGAACTCAACTGTTGAAGGCTAATGATAAATTATTCGTCATTATCGTAGTCATGATATTTCTTACTGGGCTATTTGAGCTCACCCTTTCTTTTCGTTCCATTGTTTTTTAACAGGAGATGAGAACGTAACGGGGTCTAGCCGGGGAATGGAGTGAGAGTGCGGGGATAGCTATCATAGTCTTCACGTGTTATAAAATAGTGTGGCAATAATAATGAAGACTTAGTTGTGTTGTATTATCCACTGTATTATTGTACGTTGTATTTCATTGTAATAATTTTGTTGTAGTCTTTTGACGACTCAAGTTTGGGCTGTGTGGGCTCAGATTTGGGGGCGTCACAGTTGGTATCAGAGCTTAGGGATATGGTCTTTAATGGAGATCTGGGGTAGAACTAGGAGGGGAGAGACGAATATAATCAGTCACTAGTGTGTCCCACCTAAATTAGATTTTATTATCTAATGAGTTGATTTGAATATAGGGACATGAAGTGATGAGTCAGTTTATTTGAACTAACATCTATTTTGTGACCACAGTTAAGTATGGCATCTGGAAATCAGGAGGTTAACCACGGAGTACCCGAAGTGAATGTAGAGGCCACAAACAATTCTTCTACAAACTCAGAGTTGAATAATTTGCCTAAAGCAAAAATTATTTGTATCCGATCTAAAGAAGAAGAAGGTGAAAGTTCTACCGTCGTTCTTCCAAATTCGTTCTTTAAAGGATATCCGGAACTTGCGGAAATTGTTGCCTTTAATTTGCTCGACAGTTGGAAACATATCATCACCTGGTTATGCTCGATAACAAAGGATCAGAATATATGGACGTTTCATATAAGTCTTTGGGATTTATGGTGTTCGAGCTATGATTTTCAAGATTATTTAAAAATGATGTATCTATACTTTTGGGCGTTACAATTTAGAGGAATTCAGGTTAAGTTAGTCACTATCGTGGAAACTGTAGTCTATCGAAAATACTATTTTAATGGAAATCATTGGTACGCTACTACTGATGAAGTTGAAGAATCTGAGAAACAGTTCGTTAGAGAACTATTTCGTGGTATCCCCATGGTTGAAATACGTGAAGATCCGGATGAAGTATATGGGACTCGATTTGATGATGACAGCCTTGATGATCAAGAAATCGAATGAGGTGATGACCGGTAAGCTATTCATCAATTTTCGAGAAGTCTATGTCATGTTAGATACTGGCTCTACCCATTCTTTTATCTCACCTGCATGTGCTCAGCGTTTAAACTTAACTCCTGAAAATTTGGACTTTGACTTATCAGTTGAAACCCCATTAGGAGAAATGACCATTACATCTACTGTCTATAAATCTTGCCTGGTTCAAATCAACAACCTCACATTACCTGTTGACCTTATTTCTTTGGAAATGCATGAATTTGATGTGATTTTAGGAATTGATTGGTTGACTACCCATCATGCTAAAATTGATTGTTTTCGTAAGATTATTAGTTTTCATATTCCTAATCAACCTGTCATGCAAATTCAAACAACTAAACCATTGAAATCTATAACTGTTATTTCTAGCCATAAAGCCATTCGTTTATTGAAAAACGGATGTCAAGCCTTTTTAACTCATGTCACTGATTTGAACAAAAATACGTCAAACTTGAATGATATTCCCATTGTTAATGAGTTTCCTGACGTTTTTCCTGAAGAACTTCCTGGCTTACCCCCAAACCGTGAAATTGAATTTTGTATTGATCTTGAACCCGGTACCAAACCCATTTCCAAAACTCCATACCGAATGGCTCCCATTGAACTTCAAGAGTTAAAAGTCCAACTACAGGAATTGTTGGATACCGGTTTCATTCGTCCGAGTGCATCACCTTGGGGTGCTCCTGTTCTATTTGTGAAGAAGAAAGACGGGAGTATGAGATTGTGCATTGACTACCGAGAATTGAACCATGTCACCATCAAAAACAGGTACCCGTTGCCTCGGATCGATGACATGTTTGATCAATTACAAGGTGCTCAACATTTCTCAAAGATTGATCTCCGTTCTGGATATCATCAGTTAAAGGTTAAAGCTGAGGACATTCCAAAGACTGCTTTCAGAACTCGTTATGGGCATTATGAGTTTTTAGTCATGCCTTTTGGACTAACCAATGCTCCTGCAGCTTTCATGGACATGATGAACCGAATATTCAAGGAATATTTGGATCATTTTGTGGTTGTCTTTATTGATGACATCCTCATATACTCCAAAAATCGTGAGGATCATGAACAACACCTGAGATTGATACTCCAAAAGCTCCGTGAGAACAAATTATATGCCAAGTTGAAGAAATGTGAGTTCTGGCTTGAGGAGGTCACGTTTCTTGGGCATGTGATTTCTAGTCAAGGAATATCAGTCGATCCTGCGAAGATTGAAACGGTACTAAATTGGGAACAACCCAAGACAGTAACCGAAGTCCGAAGTTTTTTGGGCCTAGCTGGTTATTATCGGAGATTCGTAGAAGGATTTTCTCGAATCGTCACTCCATTAACTCAGCTTACTCGGAAAAGCACAAAATTCATATGGAGCGAGCAATGCGAGAAAAGTTTTCAAGAGCTTAAGAGGAGACTTGTTTCAGCTCCTGTTCTGACCATTCCATCAGGATCGGGAGAATTTGTCATATATAGCGATGCTTCAGGCAAAGGTCTGGGATGTGTCCTTATGCAACATGGAAAGGTTATAGCCTATGCCTCTCGACAACTCAAAGATTATGAGAAAAATTATCCTACTCATGATCTAGAGTTGGCAGCAGTCGTTTTCGCATTGAAGATCTGGAGACACTACTTGTACGGAGAAAAGGTGGATATCTATACGGATCATAAAAGTCTCAAGTATTTCTTCACCCAGAAGGAACTTAACATGCGACAACGACGTTGGCTTGAGCTGTTGAAGGATTACGACCACACAATCCAGTATCACCCGGGAAAGACGAACGTTGTAGCTGACGCTTTGAGCAGAAAATCTTATGCGAAAATTTAGTCCCACTAAATTTTTTTATCGTATCAAATGAGGGGATGATAATCATATTAACAAGCATATTCAATTGTTGCATATGAAAATTTTGGTAATGTTGTTAATTTTATTCTATGTCATTTGCTCTATTCACTTATGTTGATCATCATTACCATTTTATCTTGTTTGAGTTTACGCTATTAAGAGATGAGACCGATGTGACATCTGTATGGATATTTGAGAATTGGTTGGAAGCAATGAAAAACAAGTTTTCAACGACTATCATCACTAATCAAGATCGAGCAATGTCAAATGCAATAGATAGGGTTTTTCCTGGTACTCATCATTTTCTTTGCACTTAGCATATAAGTAATAAATTTTTAGAAAAAAATAGGACATATATATTCATTACACTCCACATTTATGAGCGATTTTAATTTATGTATGTATAAGTTTTTGAGTATAGAAGAGTTTGAGGACTATTGACAATTATTAATGGAGGATTGAGATTTGCGTAGTCACTAATGGTTGGCTGATTTTTAGAAATTATTTAATTATTTGTAAACATCATGTATATATTTAATTATTACAAATTTGTATAGTACTTATATTAATTTGGATAAAAAAGAAAAAGATCTTTTTTTTCTATTCTTATTAGAGATAAGAATATTTTTAAATTTGGACCGTATTTAATTGATACAAATTTAGATAATACTTGTGCTAATATGAATTATGAAAGATGAACCAAAAATTGATGAAATTAAACCAAATTTATACTTTTAATTATATAGTTGATTAGTACTACTTCTTTGTCAAATTTAAATGACCAAAAAAATTAAACTCTCTCCATATTGTCTTAATATCACTTTCAAAATAATTATCATAAATATTTAATTTTGCTCCTTATTTGTTTTCATTTTTCATTAGTTAAAAATACAATTACACTTTTAAATTAAAAACATTATGTAAGCTTTAAATTTTAAACTGTGTGGATAATGTGTAAGTTTTGATCACCACTTAGTTTTCTATTCCGGTTGGGAAATCCGAAATTGCCCAAAATAAATAAGGAATTTTTTATAATTATCGTCGGTTAAATTAGAAATATTATCCTTTCTTGTTGGCTGTTGCATTGGGCAAGGAGTTGGTTGAGAGGTAAATTCGATACATGATCTCTGTATAGGTTATAGATTTGAACTTCTGTTTGCCTCTTAAGTGGTGGACATTTAGGATTATTCTTGTGTTGTAGGGTAGTTTACTCCTACAACAAAATTCTTAATGTATGGTAGGGGTAGAGTGGTGGGCATCTAAGACTATTCTCTTGTTGCGGGGTAATCGACTCCTGCAACAAAAAGTTTAGTGTACAGCAGAGACAATATCTGATTCTACAAAATTTTGATAGGAAAAGTATAAATGCACAATATTTTTGTGCACAACATATTGTGCACTTTCATCCACACCATTTAATGGTGAGGCCCGACACGGAAATCTGTATCAGGCCCCACCATTGAATGATTTGGATGAGTGTTGTGCACATGTTGTGCACCTAAAATTGTCCCTTTTGATATAAGGTGGGCATCTAAGCCTACTCCCCTTATTATGAGGGCAATCTACTCTTACAATAAAATGTTACATTTAGAGCTACTCCCCGGTTGTGGGGACAGAGCTAAAGTAACAAGCGAACCATTCTTAATTTTGGATCATATCTAAGAAGTATCACAAACTAAAAAAATAAATATGGAAAAATTTGTGAATAAAAATTGTTATGAGAAATATTGTGAAATAAAAGTTGTTCGGAGAATATTGCAAAATAAATGATGATGTTTAGAATAATATTGTGAAAATAAAATATACTATGGATTAAGAATTGTGAAATCGTTGGGACTACTTTTTCCCATTTTAATGACATAGAGAATGTGATAAAAAAAAAAATCAATTTAGCAAAAGGTTTGTTGATAATAGTCAACATAAACTATTTTAAAATATTATTAATTATAAAACTTATCATTTCATAATTTTTAATAAATTTTGAGTTTAAATATATTGTAAATAAATTTTTTTAAATTAATAATAATCTTATCATTTAGGATGAAAGGAATGTAATCAAAATTTTATCATCTGGAATCTTGACATTCTCATTTTTTATCTTTCATTTGGGCAAACAAATATATATATATATATAGCATATATTTGTTATGGATCAAAAATGGATATTAAACTGGGAAATACAGCGTTCGCCAGTAATACTAGCGGACGATAAAAAAAATGTATACCATCTGCTACTAATACAAGGTGACGCTAATAAGAATAACGTTTTAGCTTATATTAATTAGAGTTTTGGTATATATTAACTAGGGTTTAGGTTTATTAATTAGAATTTAGGGTTTATTAACCATAATTTAGGGTTTATTAACTAAGATTTAAGATTTATTAGGTTTAAAAACCTTTAATCCTAGTTAATAAATCTTAAACCCTGATTATTAAACTCTTATCCCTAATTAATAAACTCTAAACCCTAATTAATATAGGCTAAAACACTGGTTAATAAATTCTAAATCCTAGTTAATAAATTTTAAATTCTAGTTAATAAACCTAAACTCTAGTTAATATAGATTAAACCCTTATTTTGATTAGAGCCCGCTAATATTAATAGAGGATGATATGTATTTTTTTTTATTGTCCGTTAGTATTAATAGCGAATATTAATTTTCAGTTTTAATTCTGTTCTTTCCTTCTTATTTTTAATAATATAAATAATATATACCTTATAAAAATTTATATTAAATATATGTTATGAATTATTTCTTGTGTGTGTGTGTGTGTGTATATATATATACACACACACAAAATGACTTTTCATCACCCACTAGTCATTTCAGTCAGGTTAAAAAATGGCTTTTCCCATCGGTGGTTGTTACTTCAATGTCCCTGTGGCATGCTTAAATTAAAGAAATGTCTGAAATGAAATATGATCTATTTTGATAGAATAAAAAATAAATTGGTTATTGATTTTAACATAATCGACCATTTTAATTGAATAAAAATTTATTTTATTCTCTTAATTTTTATTTTATGAAAAAATGTTACAATAAAATTTATTCAAATAAAACAAACAAATTTTATAATTATACTCATCTATTATAACCCCAATTATACCTAATTGCCACCACCATCACTACCCTCGGTCATCCACCGCAATCACATTACTATCATTCTTTTTGACAAGTGATATTAATACTTTTCTTTTTTCGTTAGAGGCATTTTGGTCTTTTTTTTTTGAAATTATATTCTTAAATCCACTTAACTTGCACTTGGAATGCAATTTTTTTTTTAAAGTTATTCCATTTCTTCCTCCCCCTCATCCATCCCTTCAATAGAAAAGCCGTACTAGATTCATTGACTCACTTCTTTAGATCAAATTATTTTTCTCACTATACCCCCAGCAACTGGATAAACGAATTTGGGCCTTGGTTTCATACTATAATATAAATTTGACCGCAAAAACGATGGGCTACCAATGGGCAGCCCATCCTCCCATGCACGTGGACTTAACAATTTTCACATGCTCTATTTGGTGGTCCTAATTAGACAGTCTTCTTAATTTGCTAAAACTTTTGTGGTCCACTATTTTGATGAAACCTCCCACCTAAATCTTTCATTAATATCCATATATACCTTCTTCTTTTTTGCTAAATAATATACCTTTATTTTTTCACGAAAAGTTTCTTATTTTTCATTTTTTTTTATCTAAAAAGAGTTGTTTTAATAATAGTATAGAATAACACAATATCGTTAAATTTGATATCATAATTTTATTATTATACTACTACTTACTAAAACAATAACTTATTATTCCTCGTGTTTCAAAACTAGAGATGACAATTTTTAAGAATTTTTCATATTTTTTTCAAAATTGTCCCTCATATTCGTTAGAACTGTAGTAGCGACAGTATGAGACTGTTCAATCAACTAATAATAAAAGTTATTTATAATTAAGAATTTTATGTCACTTTATAATTTAAAAATATTTTTTTATTTAATTTTAAAATGGTACTCCATCCGTTCCAAAATTAAAACTACATTATTATTTTTTTATTCTAAAATTAGATATATATTTCTATTTTGAGACATAAAATATCACAATATACCCGATTTATCCTTTTATGTAAAATAGTCGAAACAAGGTGCGTTTTTGCGAAATTATTAGTTTCAACCACGAATAATTGTGCTAGGTCCATTGGTATTTCGGAACTGCCATAGGCACCTACTCCACATGCCTGAACCTCCTCACTATCAGTAGAAACATCATACCATAGTAGATGAAGATCTGTTTCACTTTTAAGTATGATGCAAGTTATGCTCCAGATCAGGAACTAAAAGATTATTAATAATTTGCTTCGATTACACTTGATTATGATGGTTTTTCATACGTGGTTTAATTACGAAATTGGCGTAAAATGAATATTTTTTAAATATTTATTACAATGATTCAAAATTTTCTTTAATTATATATATATATATATATTTTTTGTATTTTGCCTGTTTAGTTTAATTTAGTTGTGATCTTGATAATGCAATGAATTTGTGATAATAAACTTTAGTACACTGTCATTTTATATTAACACTAACATAAATTAAACTCTTTTTTTGAAATAAAAGCGTTGAGACTCTTTAAACAAGAAAATATTTAATAGCCCAAATTCTATATAAAAAAAAACTAGATCTGGAAACTAAAGCGGTGACCCTTGGATTCCATTCCATTTTCTAATAAAATGTGACAGCAATTTGATGATCAAAATTCAGGAGAAAAATGGGAGAACAAGTTAATTAAGGTGTGTAGTATATACAGAGAGTGATTAATTAGATAATTAATACAATTACTAGCAAACAGTTTATCAGTTAGCTAAGTTGACCCGATCTACTTTTCATTCATGTGGTGGTTCATGGTGAGTTCTGACAAAGAGATGGTACCAAACCCACAAAATTAGGTACACCATACAATCAAATATTATTGGGGAAGTAAGTTAAATACTAAGAGTAAATATAATGAAGGATCGTGACAATTGGCAAGCTAGGTAAATCATTTTTATTTATTTATTTATTGTTTTGTGCCATGCATGTGATGCATAATGAATCTAACATTTGTATGTATAACACTACATAGATTTCACCACAAAATCCACACAGGCTTTTGAGCTAATAACACCTGTACAACTACTGATTCATATCATTTATAGACAGACTAAAGCACAAGGGAAATGACTGTAAAAGTGACAACATTAGTGAGGAGTTAATGATACTTTGACAGGTAGGTTCTGAGATCATGAGCAATTAATTAATAAAACAAGCACAATTGATATTTTTATAAAATTTTACTTATATAAAATAGATCTCGTTTATTATTTATATAAAAAAAAATTTATAAAAATATTAATTTACCTTATAAAATTATTAATTTTCCAAAAAATTGGGAAAAAATCCTTCCAGATGTTAGTTTAAGATTCAAACTCAAGAAAAAAAAATCTTCTTAACCATCAAACTAATTCCTTGGATTTTCCTTGCAAACACAGTGTATGAATATGTAGATATTTTTCATTACATTTATGATGGTGACCATATATATTATGTAAATTAATTAAGAAGATGAGAGGATGAAGGTGTATAGTATAATATCAGCCATGGTCCCTCCCCACTGATGACGTTAAAAGCACGTGAGAGGCTAACTAAAAGTAAGCAAAAGACGTAACTGTATGATGGATGTAGCACTGCAGGATACCCATAAATAAATAGAGTATAGCAGCAGAAAAAAGGCAGAAGAGGTGCAGAAAGTGACTTTTCCAAAGTCCCATGTGAGTCTTGAAAGTTTCGGATCAATTATGTACTAAATGCTCAATTTCACCACCCCTACTAAACGTACAATCCACGTTCAACTTTTACCATACTTTTTTTCCTTGCGAAAAAAAGTATTCAGACTGTGTTTATTTATAAAAAAAATATATTTAAGATTAAAGTATTTATTTTAATTTAAAATTATTTTATATTATTTTATTATTTAATATAGAATTATTAATTTTTTAATATTAAATTATTAGTCTTATAAAATTATTTAATAATTTAAAATAAGAAGAATTATTAATTTAAATTTTTCATGAAATTATATAATCTCACATAAATAACTTTAGAAATAATAAAAAAAGTAATCTTCAAGATTATTTAAAGGACTGTTAATTCCTCATCATGAGATAGTATAATTTGAAGTAATGTTAAATTAATACAAATAATCTAATTTTAAATATATTTTTTACAAATAAATATAGTCCCAATATTTTTCTTACGTTCCACAATTGCAAGAGCATTGGAAGAGATTGTAAATTTTACTTCCTCCGTCTTTAAAAAATATTTTAAATATATTTTTTTATATAAATTAAAAAAATAAAATAAATTTTTTTTTTTATCTCTTACAACTCCATAAGATTACATCATATGATAAGATCTTTTTTACTTATATAGACTTTGATAAAAAAAAATTACTTATATTTATAGACGTTAGTACCAGATGAGATACTTATATTCATGATCATTCTTTTAAAAACAAACAAAAAAAAAATTGTATCTTAGATCAAAAACCTTTCGAGTACGGAGAGAATACCTGGCGGCAGATGGTGGAGAAATTGGTACCCTCAATCAAGTCAAGTCTTAATTGTACTCCCTCCAACTAACAAAAATTACCGAATTACAAAATCTTTTTGAAAACAGTACCGTTAGTGATAATTTTAAAACAATTTATAGTACTTGCAATTATATTAATTTCAACTGAATGAGTTTATATTAATTTTAAATTAAAAATATCTTACATTAACTATAACAAAATAATAACTCTTATATTGTCTAAAAAAGAGATTTTTCTTTATTACTTTATCATTTTTATTATATAAATTATTTATAAAAAATTAAAATATAAGACGTTTTATATGTATTTAAAAAAAATTAATTATTTTTTATTTTATATTTAAAGATGGAATAATTGAGAGAGAGCGAGAGAGAGATGAAAAACAATAATTAATTAATGTATGAATAGTAATAAAATTTTAAACTAACATTAATTACCTAACATTAATATTAACTAAATTTCTTAATATGTGTGATTATATTTTAAATGAAAGAATAGAGTATAAACAAATAGATCTATATTGCAACATAAAATACAAATAAATATATCAATTAATTATTTATATATTTATATTAATTTACTGACGCATCTATCTACACTAAAAATTTGATACAATATATTTTTGTACATTCATACTATAATTATTCAGTAATACCAGATTGGCAACCCATGTAAAGGCATATAATTTTTATAAAATTTGTATTTTTTAAATTATATTTTATGAAATTAATATATTTTTGTATTAACCTATAAGTTTCATAATATTAATGTAGGGTCGTTATTAATTATTTTAATATATAACTTTATTTAATTTTAGTGGTAAATAATTAATTTTTTAATTTAAATTATTTTTGATAAAAGAACATGTGTAATATATATATATATATATACACACACACGCATAAATAATACGCAAAAAATATGATTTATTTATAGATATTGATTCTATTTTCACATATTGAATAATTTGAATTTAAAAGTTGTTTTTTCATACGGTTAGTTCTCAAATTATTTTATACATGCATGGATATATATATATATATATATATATATATATATATATATATTATATATATATATTTCATATGATATGAAGAATTTATGCATTGCATAAATAAAAAATTAATTAATTAATTAAATGTTAACTTATAATAAATCAAAATACTTAATAAAATTATTAAATTATTAAATAAAATTTCCTTTCATATTATACCACCTGATTAATTGCTCACACTCCATTGAACTCCGCAACCCACAGTGCTTCCAACAAAACAACAAACTAAATAGATCCATTTATAAGGACCCATTCGCTCTCTCTCTCTCTGTTCACCGTCTCCATATTCCCATTTTATCTCTCTAAACATCCCTCATCTCTCTTGTCAATGTAGCAAGTGAAAGACTAGTGATCTCAAAAAATGGGGAGATCATCAGCAAGAACAGATGTTCACAAAATTAAACCCAGATCCCAAACCCTCCCTTCCTCCCCAACCCACTCCTCCTCCTCCTCCGACTTCGAATTCACCGTCTCTCTCTCCCCCCGCAAATCCACCACCAGCCTAATCCCCGCCGACGAACTCTTCTACAACGGCAAAATCCTCCCCCTCCATCACTCCCCCCGCCTCTCCATGGTCCGCACCCTCCTCTCCTCCTCCTCCACCTCCTCCTCCGACACCACCACCACCGCCTCCCGCGACTCCACTGGCAGCTCCTCCACTTCCTCCTCCGACCACCTCCTCCTCCTTCCCGACTCCCGCGACTCCTCCCGCCGCCCCAGCTCCGTCACCGAAGACGATTCGCACACCTTCACCCGCCCCATCAACTTCAATTTCACCAACAGCAACAACCACCTCCCCCCTCACGCCAAAAAGCCCAAATACTTTTCTTTCTCCAGATTCTCTTTCGTCTTCCGCAAGGAACCCAAACTCAATAACAACAACCAGTCGGATCATACCAACATAGTATCCGGGTCATCGGTGAAAAGCGTGAGCTCAACCGCCAAAGATGTCATCCGCAAATATCTGAAAAAAATGAAGCCTCTTTACGAAAAGTTGTCCCAAAAACAGGGTACCAATACTCCCTCAAGAGCTCCAACAATGTTGATGACAACAAATTCGTCCCAAATCGGATGCCCAAAAGATAATACTACCAACTCGAGATCAAAGGATAATAACGGGGGCACGACCTCACATTCGTTTTCGGGGAATTTAAGGTACCCAAGACGAAAAAGCTGCGTTTCCAGCTGCCCATCTTCAATGCGGAGCTCACCGAGTCACTCAGGAGTTTTGTCGCGTAACGGCGTTACGTTCATGAGTAAGCAGTTTGGTATGGGTGTAAGTGGTGGGTCGTCCTCTTCTTATAGCTCGGAGTCTTCGTCGATGGAGGAGCTACAGAGCGCGATTCAAGGCGCAATAGCGCATTGCAAGAACTCCATGAATATTCAAACGTCGACTAATAATAATAATAATAAGAGCAGTACTATAATGGTTAGTAACGAGGTTTGACGATTTTCATTGAATTTCTATTAACTTTAGATTTTGATGATTGAGATGCTATGTTGAAGTTCATCTCTCTTTTATTTAATTATTGTATCTTAATGTGTACTACTACTTGGATCTAGCTAGTAAAGACTAGTAGGTTATTGGAGTAAGCAGTAATTTTATAACTGATGAGTTGCATGTGAGGTTATTATGGGTTACTCATTTGGATTTTTGTTCTTGTTTGATGCATCAAATCTTGGAAATCCCAATTTTGTCAGTGTTAAAGTCTCGAAATCTGATGTTTGTGTTAGCAAGCTGCAGGCTCTCTTTGCACCTCCGGATTTTTGTTTCTGTTTCATCTTGCATCATGGACCGTCCATTTCTTTATGATATGGACTACCGTTATTTATCATAGTTGTTGGTAGTAGTATTTAGGGGTTTTTTTTTGTTATTAGCCTTTGATGTGTTTAAAGTCTTAACTATATTGTATTTTTTATTTTTTTTGTGTATTGTGTGTTTGTACTCAAAAGGTTATGTTTGTAAATAAATAAGTTACATTAAAACAAATTATTGTTACGTGAATAAAATTGTCAAATATATTTGATTTATTTAAAAATTTCTAGCGAATTAAAAATTTTAAACACAAACAAACACGAACTTGTATTATATTTTTTTGGTCACTTGACTTATAAGTTTAGGAGTATAATATTGTTAATTCTTTTATATTAGTATTAATGGCCTTGACATTCAGGAGAATCTTTCACGTGCGCTTAGCAAAATTAATGGTACTTCAATCAATTTCTCAATTATTGGATTAGATTATGATAATCTTTATAATCCTACACGTAACAGCTTTTGAAGTTTCTCCGTTTGAATATTTTTCCTTAATTTAGTTGGAATTTGATGTTTTTAGACGGTGATGGAGTTACACCGACTCTATAATCAACATTGACTTGAATGCAATATTCTACCTCCCCGAACTGTCTAAGGTAAGGCCCTACCCAATGATTTCATAATTGTTCTCAACAAATCAAACAAGTAACTAACTGTTTAATCATTTTTTGAATAGTTGTGTTATAAGCTTTTCCTTGTATGCTAGTATAAAACATATCAACACTCGTTCAATTTTAAAGTATTGATTATATGTATACACACACACACACACACACATATATATATATATATATATATATATATAATTTATATCACAGTTAATTAGTAATTAATTAACATGTAATCATGACGGGAGTTGGGTGTTATTATAATTATTTAGAAAAAATGTTATTATATTTTACTCTATATTAAAATAAAATAATGAACAATTAGTATGTATAAATGGATTAGAAAATTTAACGATCTAAAATT
Organism: Hedera helix; assembly: GCA_947179155.2. Lineage (NCBI taxonomy): Eukaryota > Viridiplantae > Streptophyta > Magnoliopsida > Apiales > Araliaceae > Hedera > Hedera helix. Next base: position 33,188,969 of record OX359281.1, read on the forward strand.
TTGGATGAAGTTAAATTCTAAACATGAGAGTTATGCGAGGACGCGAGCTCACTAAAGGATGAATTCGAGTAAAAAAAAATGTAACGACTCTCATGGCATTATCCATCTGATTCTTCAAGACCTTTTTGTGGTTATAATTGGTTTCTGGAATATGACACATGCATTTTCTTACTTTACCGAGTTAATAGTACGGGTACAATTCATGTGGCTGGTGGCTATAGCTTAGTTTGATGATTAGTATATATATATATATATATATATATATATATTCAGATAGATCCAATTCGGGCCCCCCAGCTGCCAATTTTTTTTTTTTGTAAGGGGATCTAGCAATTCACTGCTTTGAATCTAACTTTCCTTCTTAGTGGGCCCAACCAATGATGCAAATGGAATGACCGAACAGTACTCCTTTTGTCCCTTTAATCAGATGGAAATGGATTAACTTGAAGGGCATGTTTGGGGGTGATTTTTTTTTTTTTGATTTAAAATTAAAATTTTAATATTTATAAGTTAAAATTTTAGTAGATTTATAAGTTAGAAATTATAACTAATAATTGTAGATGTGTTAACTAATAATGACTTATAAGTTAAAATAAAATGTAAAGATTATTAAAATATCTTTAAATAAAAAAAAATTAAAAATAAAAGAAGGTAAAATGGACCTTTCATAATGTTTGACCAATTTTTAAAAAATGACTTATAAGTCAAAAAAAAATAAGCAAGTAAAACTTTTTTTTTTTTTACTAATAAGTCAAGTTATAAATTGAGATTTAAGTCAATTCCGAACACTTTTTTTTAAAAACTAACTTATAAGTTCAGTTAACCAACTTATAAATTAGTCCCGAGCACGCCCTAAGCCACAGATTATGATACAAGGATGGCAACGTTGATAATGTAACTTAAAATTATGATGTATCATTGGTATTAATTTGATTATAAATAGTATAATGTAGATGATAATAATAAATTTAATATGATATATATTATATCAGTAAAGGTAATAAATTTGAAATTTATTCATGATTAATTAAAATAATTTAGTCAATTTATTAATTGATTTAAATAAAATCTCAATGTGTTTTGTTTTATATATATATATATATATATATATATATATATATATATATATATATATATATATATCCACACACACACGCGCGAGTTTTGTGGACAATAGACTAGTCTATTACATAATTTGATATATAGGACTGTTTGATAGAGCTAACACAGATATAGATCTTTACTAGGGGTGGGGGATGGTCCATCTCACCAAACTGTGGGTACGTGGGTATCTTCGTGTCACCTTCGGCCGGTCGCTACAACAGCTGTTGCCTTACCTAATTGCTGTCCTTTGACAAAAGAAAAGGGATTTGCCATACTTTGCCATACTGTGCATTAAAGGAGATCAAATGTCATAATCTGGTGGTAAAACCGTAAAAGTCTTTATTTTTATTTTTGTGCAAAAATAATATTTGCACAATATTTAAATTCTAATGCACCTTACATAAAATTAATAGTATGTGCACCAACGATATACCAATTGAAAGAAAACAATATATGAACTTATTACTTAAATTAGTGAGGGTTTTGAATAATTTTATTTGTGCTAAATGTGCACTAACGGTTGTGTATAATTTGAGAGAAAATAATATGTGAATCTTTATTATTAAAATTCGTAATATAAAACTGACAAGTATTTTATCTTTGCCTATCGATCGCTATTATTAACACAGAGTTAGCGACTTATTGAATAATTATAAGTTATAATTCATGCAAAACACGGACAACTTTAGAAACGACTTATGAGATAAATTTTAACTATTATATAATATATTTAAGTGACAATATTTATAATCATAATCAATTGATTAAAAGATTAAAAAATATATGTTCATCTAATAGGATAACATTGGTGTTGACAGTCTTGTTTGTTTTGTATTTACCTCATTTTAAATTCTAGTGACTTTGACTTTGATAATAAAATTATCTTTTTCTAAATATAATTAATTCAAAAAATATATATTGGTTATCCATATTGAACTTGTAGGATTTTTGTCTTTAATTTTGTGTGTTTAATCCTATTTAAAATTAATTAGAGTAGCTGAATTATATAAGTTATAATAATTAGATTCGTAAATCATTAAAAATACTTCAAAATACTAAAAGTTAGCATATGTATATCAATCATTACTTGATATATTAAGATTTTTGCCTAATTTTTAATGACAAAGAAGTATATTATATTTTTAATAGTAAATGTGTATTAAAAATTTATAATAAGTTTAATTTTTTGAGCTATTAAGTCTGTTTTTTATAATAACAAAATTTATGATTCGAAAGATAAAAAAGTAAAACTTTTAAACTGTCAAATTATCAAATTTAATATGCTAAATCGATTCGATATTTAAGGACAATATTACATGCATTATAATTGGACATTATATAAAACATTATATAGATTTTAATCATTAAAATGTGAGATTTAATACAAATTTTTATATTAAACCTTATATTTTAATAATTGAGATTCATATAATATTTTAAATAATAATTGATTATAGTATATTTATATTTATTTATATTTAATTTGTTATATTTTTGATATTGATAAGGTGCACATCCTAATACTCTTTTAAATTAAACTAGCGTGTTGTTTACAGGTACACAATCAACACACGCAAAAGTAATCGTTACAAAAATGTGTACTATAAAATTTAATAAAATTTAGTACTATAAATATCATTTCTCCTTTTATTCTCTCTCTTTTTCATGATTTATTACAAATTGACGCTTCATTTGGACTTTAGTGAAATCCTGCCGCCCTGCTACTTTCTGAGAAGTTATTCTACCGTCTTGAAACACTTTTAGGTGATGTTTTAAATTATTAATATGTATAATAAATTTTTTTATTATAAATATTAAAATAAAAATATTTAAATAATTTTAAAATATCACATAAACATATTAATAAAATAATTTTTCTACTTTCAATACTTGTGTTCTATACTTTGCTCCAGGTACTCGACTCATTTACGTATGTAAATAATACTCTTTTTATTAAACGAAAGGCTTTACAAATTTGTTCTTGTTTCAAAAGAAAAATATTAATATAATAAAATGACATAATATTAATAAATTTGTTATCATAAAATATTTTTATCCATAACGCACCTGTTTATTATTTTTCTCTAATTCCTTAAAAGAGACTTTTGCAATTGTGTTTAACTAAGACACTCTTTTGTATTAATGTTTTTCAGAAATTAGAAAATATATTACTCAAAGGGAAAGAAAAGGAAAATCAATAATATTTAGAGTCTTGCTATATATTATAATTTTTTTATTTATAATTACGAAATACATTAATATATACTAGTTTGCTGGACACACACTCAAGTGTGTGTATTTTTTTTAAATATTAATAATTAAAATAACTAATAAGAGAAATTTGAAATAATCAAAAGAGAAATATTTGTAAAGAGATGAGTAGGTAAGTGGGATTAGAGTGTGAGAGTAGTAAATAGATACTATATAGATAAAAAGTATTTTTTTTTTATGTTAGTTTGTAATCTAAAATCATAAAAAACGGTTTAGAAAAATTTAAGAATTTTATAACATTTTTCTTTTCTATTCTCTATATCCTCTCTACACAAAAATCCCATCATGTATCTTAGATCTGTAGAGTGCTTTCCTTATTTTAAAGATAGATCCTCTCTTAGATTTATCTTTTTCTATTCTAATAATTTCTTCTTTCTTGTAGAGTTAATTTTGTTTTATGAGACTTTATTTTCTCTATAATATTATTGATTTCGTTCTCGTTATGAGAGAATTTCATTATTATCTATTGAGAGTTTGCTTCTTCTTTTTTCAATTGAGAGATTTTTTTTCGATCGAGAGATTTTTTTTTGTGCGTGAATGGTTGAAGATATATTATTTAAATTTGGGTATGATGTTACACTGACGGTCGATTTTTTCTTTACTCGTATTAAAGAACTGCTCATATTTTGCTATTACTTTTGGATGATGATTATTTTTCTGGAGTATATCTAATATCCACTAAGTATTGCTGCGATTGACCATTTTTTTTATTATTTATTTTTATATTAAGAGGATTATTATTTTAATTATTTGTATTGTAATCCATTCATTGTTTGTAACAATTTACAGCTTTAATATATTTTAACTATTTAAATTATTTGATCATAAAAAAATAAAAAATTAAAGACTGTATTATAAAAATATATAATAAACAGATAATAAGTGAGTCGATACATTAACTTGCAAAATATATTTCTCCAATATTTAAGGTCAAAATAGTGTGAATGTATGTATAAACTAAATACAAAACCGCATGTTGCGGCAAGATTATTTATTTTGTTAATTATAAATTTATATTTGTAATTAATAAATTAAAATATAATAAGAAGATGCAATCACAAATAATTATGCCATGTCTCATATACACTTACTTTCACCAGAATTCTAACATGCAATCGAAAGGGAAAACAGTGAAAAAATGGCTTAGTCTAGATTCTCAAACTCGAATGAAAATCATGTTACATGCTGAAAACTGAAAACCATGAGCATTAATAATTTTGTTGAATCTTCATGTCAATATGTATAAACACTGTAGACACCCAAATTTTGCACTTCTCTACTAACATTGGCAGGGCAAAATCGTCACTTGACCCGACATGCGAAAAGGAAGGTGAACCCTAACACGAAGTCACCCCAACGACTTACAGTCAAAGCCGCCACAACGAACAACGAGCATCAGGTTCCTTGAAGCAAGACAAACAGTTGATCCAAAAGAATCTGATTTGATCACAAAAGACGACTAATGACCACTACGCTTACGATAGTCGGGGGTCTCGCTCACTAATGACCACTAATGAGCAAACGGTTGCCCAGCTCGCTGGCGAGCTGACGGGGGTGTAAGGGGGCAACGCCCCCTAGAAGCCAAGTACAAAGAGCAATTTCTATATCAAGTAACAACTTTCAAAACTAATGCAGCAAAAAATGATGATTTAAGAATGCGTGACACGAAAATCGAGAAAAGGAAGCCAGGCAGCCGGAGATGCATCTGCGGCCAAGGACAAGTGGCATTTTTTGTGGCTCGAGGAAACACACGGCAGCCGAGGCTTCAGCGCGAACGGCCACAACAGGCAGCCGCAGGTGCATCTGCACCTGCGGCTGCTCTCAGTCAGCTATACAACGCCATTGTTGCAGCCAGAGCAAAGAAGAAGGAAAAAGAAAAAAAAAATAGAGAGAGAAAGCGGGAGTTTAGAGTTCTTGAGAGTTTTGCAAGGTTAAAATTCCATTTTATAGCATTTTATTGTGTTTTCCTAATATTGATTTTGTTGCTATTGGATGGATTAAACGTAGTTTTCTTAGCATATTTACATAGATCCTTGGATTAGGGTGATTAGCGAGGGTTCCTAATGAACGATGTTCCCTCCTAATCACCCGAGGATGTCCATTTTGCGCTATTTGGGATCTATTGTTAATTTAGATTTTCATTATCGTTTATTACCATTTTGGGTGTTAAACTAGTTTATTATGTTTCCCCGTTAGATTTATTGTTATTGCTTGCCTTGTGACATTGTTGGGTTGTGAGCCTAGGAGAGAGATCATTTCGATCAAATTCCGAAGATAGACGATTTTGAGCTTATGTAGTCATGGCGATGCATTTGTATTGTAAATATGTAATTTTCGGGCCTTAAAGCGATGTCGGATCGAAAATCGGGTTTAAGGCCCCGTGATAGTGAAATATGTAATTGGGGGTGTTTTGGGCTATTTAGACGGCTTACATGCCCACAAATAGCTATAATATCATTTTAATGCTTAGTTTTCCCTTCCAACACGGAAAACGGATTTTGGAATGAAAAGATGAAGATTTTCATAAAATCAATCAAAGTAGGATATTAGATCACGCATAGGCTAAAATAAAATCGAAAGTATCGGATGAACTCTATTCCTATTTGACGAAGGATTCGAAAATCTTATTTTATAAATGTCATCGTTAAAGATTTTGTTATCAAAACGAAAGCTTAAAAATGAACTTTTCAAAACGAATCGAATCCTTCGTGCATATGGTCAACGAGATTTTTGAAGTATTTTTGAAAATAAAACATTCCAACGATTTTCATAGGCACACACGCATACACACAAACACGCGCGCGCATACACTTATTTTAGGATTTAAAGGACAAGAAAGCATTAAGATAGCGGTAACCGTGTTTTCACAGAAGTCGAGGGGTGCCTAACACCTTCTCCTCGCTTAAGCAAGCCCCCGAACTCTATGAATCTCGATTTGCGGACCAATTAATTCGGAGTCACATATGAGCCATTACGATTACGAAAACAAAATTCGGATGAGTTGGTACATCCATTTCAAATATACCAACTGGCGGCTCTGGTTAATTGACTCATCATAAAATCAATCTTTTAAACCCCATCGACACTCAAGCCGACCCTTTTCAAAAAATCACATTTTAATCCAAAGGCTAAAATTGAAAAGGGCAAAATTATAAAAAACAAAACGACTTTCCCGGCGTCGACAAACACTCTATCCAAAAACATAGCAGTATAGCACCGTGACATACGTAACACAATGTTATTGTCAAAGAACAAATTAAATACATTGCCTCATTAGTTTTTTTTTATCCATTTTTGACAATTGTATAGACACTCACAATATTATCAGAATGCATAAAAAACTAATAATGATGATGATAATGGTTTACCATATGCTAATACTTAAGAAATCATGCAAAGTCATAATTCTGATAATAGAATACAATAGATGAAGAAGCCATATATATAAGCATCATGAGATATAGTTCACAATAAGAAGTCATAGGCCCTCTCATTGAATGTCGTGTCACCATAATTTGAAAGTTTTCATATAACTTCTTTGCACTTTCAACAAAATTTAGAATTTCAGGCGTAAAGATGTGTTATGCTAAACAGAATAAAATTCATAATGCAAATGAAATAATACAAAAAGTATGACAACTAAAATTTTACTCTATCATCGTACATACACCAAATTTATTATCATATAAACATTGCACTAGAAGTAACAGAATAATCATAATTAAACTACTTCCAATATAAGTCTTCAATCCAATTTTATATATTGAAAGTACAATTTATCGGCACAAACATAAATTAGTACTTAAAGGGATTTTTTAACTATCGATGCAAGCTTATAAATATTTGCAACAAAAATCTGAACAATAATAAAAGGTAAGAATTAAGATATACTTAATACTTGACTCCGTTAAAACTGGAAGGTATAAATGTGTACTGGACCCACATTAAAACTGGAGTGTACTTTGGAGTTTTGACCATTTTACATTAACGCTTCACTTTACATGTGTCGTTGCTGAGCCGAGTCAGTCCCGTTCACATGTCATAAATTAATTGCTCCTTTACTCTGTCTGGCATTGAAGTTGGATTGTCCCGGAAATTAAAGATATATATATATATATATATATATAGAGAGAGAGAGAGAATTTTCTTAGAATGTGTCTTAAGAATACATTCTAAACACTAAAAATAATACATAATAATATTTATTTATGTATTTATACTAAATTCAATACATAAAAAAATAATATACTAGTGGATCTCATATATTGAATTCTGTACAAATATATAAATAAATAAAATATATTTTTATTTTTTACGGTTAACATGTGCCTTAAGAGGACCCATATATATATATATATATATATATATATCTGTCAGCTTTACTTACACTGACGACTCAGTAGTTAAGTTACTCTCATTCATGATCAGGTCATGTGCTTGCTGCACGTAACGCGGCACTCATCATTGAACTGGTCACGTACGAACTCCCCTCCAATCATGAATGGGTTTCATAATTTTCTTCTAAAATTAATTGAATGTATACCGCAAATGCATAACTATTTCTACTCATTGTATACCGCAAATGTTATATGTAATGCTGTATTTTGGAACTGAATATTTGTGAGAAATATAAATTTGTTTATCCTTAAATTCTTGGAAATACATTATTGTAGACTTTTAATACCCGAGGTCAAAGTTTTGTTCACTAAAATATATAATTATAGACTTTTACTATAATTTTAACTATATCAAAATAAATTAATATCCCCACGTTATTTGATTTTTTTTTTTTGAGAATTTTTTATTAATATATAAATTTTAGATTCGTAACGAAAAAGTTGATAATTTTAAATTTTGTGTTAATAAAGAGAACATGTTTTAAAAGATAGGGTGAGTATTTTATATTATTTAAATTCAAAAATTATGCGCAAGAAATTGTTGTGAATACATAAAGTAATAATTTCCTGAAGATACTTTTAAATGTTTTTAAATCATCACAGTTATTATTTTTTGACGATGTAAATGAGCTGACTGATAGTAGACTGTTGTTCATTTCCCTATTACAAACTTGATAATCCGTATAAAACACATGTAAGCTATAGAAATAATTTATCAATTAAGAAAATTATATTATACATTTTTTAAATATGATGTTATATATTTTGCATTATATTTATTTTTAGATATCATGTTATATAATTTGGATGCATGCATTTATATAATTGTACAACACTGTTATTTATATGTATTTAAATTACACATAAATCATTAAATTCTATAAAAAAAAAATTGTCAGAATAAATATTATAAATATTTTATAAATAAATAAAATAAAATTTGAACAGATCGCTAGGATTGATCCCCCTAGAATTACTGACAGTATGTGACGCCCCCAAATCTGGGCCCACACAGCCCAAACTTGAGTCGTCAAAATACTACAACAAAATTATTACAACAAAGCACAACGTACAACAATACAGTGTATAATAATACACAACTAAGTCTTCACTATTATTGCCACACTATTTTACAAAACGTGAAGACTATGATAACTATTCCTCGGACCCTCACTCCATTCCCCGGCTAGACCCTGTTATGTTTTCATCTCCTGTTGAAAAACAATGGAACAAAAGAAAGGGTGAGCTCAAATAGCCCAGTAAAGAATATCATGACTAAGATAATGACGAATAAATTATCATTAGTCTTCAACAGTTGAGTTCTTGATAGAATACAATAGACTACAAGGTTTATATCAAAAACTGCAGTTAAATTCTTAAACAACGTTCAGATCAATAATAGCAGCGGAATGAGTAATCTATTATAAGAATAATGCAGACTATAATGTCCACTCGGTTCTCTTTTTAGGAAAAACATCATCAACTTTTATCATCTGAAATATCATTAGTCAAGATAATACAAATTCACAGTTCCTGATCATAATCATGCACATCAACAGTTCATCTTTGTACTACGGGCCAAAGATATTCAATATAGCACCAACGGTCATGATTATACCAGATTCAGCCTTTGGTCATAATCATACCAAACAACAGTTCATCTTTGCACTACGGGCCAAAGAGAACATTCACCACGTGCCATAAAAGACACCGAACAGATGTATCGCCTTTAACCTATTATATCGCCTTTAACCTATCATCTGTTCAACAAATATATCACATCTGTGCCCCCGGCCACAGATATTCACAACAGCTTGATTTTTGGATGATTAGAATGATATAAATGATGAACAGAAGAAATAGGATAACAATAAGTATCGGAAGTTTACTTTGTACAGATTCAAATAATGTCCAAATTGTCAACATGATGTGGAGTGAAATTCAAGATCCACAGTTCAGAATAACGGTTACAATTCAATAGAAAGGTTCACGTAAATAGGAAGGTTCAGTTGAAATAATGAAGTTCAACTATTATGGAACATATAATATTTTCAGGAATTATAGAAGTAATAGTTCCATAATAAATTTCGATTTAGGAGTATGAAAGAAAATAATATCCCTTACCGTAGCAGGTTTGATTAACAAAAGGTGAAGGAAATTAATACAAAGGGTTATTCACCAACAGGCGGCAATCCGCTCCGTAAGGTTATTCTCACAATTTAATAGAATTTGAGTACAAAGAGTTATTCACCAAACAGGCGGCAATCCGCTCCGTAAGGTTATTCTCAGAGATTAATAATAAATGAATACGAAAGGTTATTCACCAACAGGCGGCAATCCGCTCCGTAAGGTTATTCCCACAATTTAATAGAATTTGAGTACAAAGAGTTATTCACCAAACAGGCGGCAATCCGCTCCGTAAGGTTATTCTCAGAGATTAATAATGAATGAATACGAAAGGTTATTCACCAACAGGCGGCAATCCGCTCCGTAAGGTTATTCCCACAATTTAATACATGGAAATAAAAGGCACGTCTTATGAGTAAGGAAGAAACAATATTATTATCGAGAATCAAATAATGATAATCCCTTACCACAGTATGTTTGAATAATGGAAGATGAAAAAGATGGTATCCCTTACCGTAACACGTGACTGGATATTGATTTAAATGAGGTTGATTAACTTGAACAGTACACGTATACTTATAGATCTTCACAAATACTCAAGATGACTTAAGCACACTTAGAGAGAACTTTCACAAGAAGTATTTAGAGAGAGAAAGAAAGAACAAGTAAGGAAGTTTATGAAAAATCCTTAAGTTAATGCTTCTATTTATAGCCAAAAATCTTATCATTCATTTAATCTAAACCATTCATTTAAAGATCACCTTTTAATCTACACCATCCATTTCAAATATTATATTATCTTTAATCTACACCATTCATTTCATATCACCTAATAATCACCTAACTTTATATTATAAACAAATCAATTTAATTATTCAACAATAATTCACACTTTAATCTACACCATTCATTTCATATCACCTAATAATCACCTAACTTTATATTATAAACAAATCAATTCAATTATTCAACAATAATTCACACTTTAATCTACACCATTCATTTCATATCACCTAATAATCACCTAACTTTATATTATAAACAAATAACTTTATCAATTCAATTATTATGACTAATTGTTATAAATACAGTATAGTTAGCTCTTAGATATCAAGTCAATAAATTAATGAAATACAACTGTTTAAATAACATCATAATAGAGATAACAATAATGTAAAATAAAGCATACGTTACTGTGTAATGACAATTATTGATTCAATAATGTGAATTACTGTGCATATGTTACTGTGACAATTATTAGGTTCAATAATTTTAAAAACAGTGCAACAACAATTATTGACTCAATGATATAAAATACAGTGTAATGACAATTATTAAATCAATAATGCAAAATACTGTGTAACAACAATTATTGAATTGATAATATAAAATATTATGCAGTGACAATTATCGATGAAATGATGCGTAACAGTTACGGTGTCAATTATCAGACCAATAATATGAGACACTATGCAATACCGTGTGTTACTGTAGAGTACCGTGTGCTACAGAAAATACCATAAACTACCGTATGCTACTATTCTTTTATCACCGGTATTTTAACAGTTCCGTTGACTATTTTTATTTAAAAAGGTTACTTCTGTCGTTTTCTATATCCGACAAATATTCCGTTGTGGGGTCCACCAATAATTTATTATTTCGGCGCCGTCGTACGGCACGAATATTCCCCGACCAAACGAATATTCCCCGATAAAGCGAATATTGTCCGACAAAATAAAATTTGCACATAACATCCTTAACTTTCAATTTTGTTAATTTAACCACTTACTGTTTCAAAAAAAATATATATGAAGAAAAATTAAATTTTGTATTTCATAAAATTCGGGGTCTTACAACCTCCCCTCCTTATGAAATTTCGTCCCCGAAATTGACGTACCTGACATATCGAAGAGGTAAGGATACTTAGATTTCATCTCAGATTCTAGCTCCCAGGTCATTTCCTCAGTATCTTGGTTCCTCCATAAAACCTTAACTTGAGGTATAACCTTTGAGCGTAGGATCTGCTCCTTCTTATCCAGGATCTTAACAGGTACCTCCTCGTATGTTAAATCTTCTGCTATAACGCCTGGTTCTAACTCAATGACGTGGTTTGGGTCCTTCACATATTTACGTAACATAGATATGTGAAAAACGTTATGGATGCGAGACATACTTGGTGGTAGGGCTAGTCTGTAGGCTACGGTTCCTATTCGATCGAGGATTTCAAATGGGCCAATAAATCGAGGGTTAAGCTTTCCTCTCTTTCCGAATCTCGTAACCCCTTTCCATGGAGAAACACGTAAGAATACATGATCTCCGACGTTGAAACTTTCGTCTCTCCGATGAATATCAGCATAACTCTTTTGTCGTTCTTGTGCGGTCTGTATTCGTTGTCGGATCATTTGGATCTTTTCGGTCGTCAAGCGTACCAACTCGGGTCCCAACAATTTTGCTTCTCCTACCTCATTCCAACATATTGGAGAGCGACACTTCCTTCCATACAATGCCTCGAATGGAGCCATGCCTATGCTTGCTTGGTAACTGTTGTTGTAAGAAAATTCCACCAACGGCAAGTACTTATCCCAACTTCCTTTGAAGTCTAATACACAAAGTCTCAAAAGATCTTCGAGGGTCTGGATCGTCCTTTCCGATTGTCCGTCCGTTTGAGGATGGTATGCAGAACTAAAACGTAGTTCAGTGCCCATAGCTTTTTGTAGACTGATCCAAAAGCGTGAAGTGAATCTAGGATCCCGATCAGAAACTATGGAAACTGGCATGCCATGCAATCTCACGATCTCATTTATGTACATACCGGCAAGACGTTCAAGTGAAAAGTTTTCTCGTATAGGCAAGAAATGAGCAGATTTGGTCAATCTATCTACGATCACCCAAATTGCATCTAAGCCTTGAGAAACTTTTGGAAGACCCGTCACGAAGTCCATATTGATGTGTTCCCACTTCCATTCGGGAACTTCAAGTGATTGTAATGGACCTTTAGGAACTTGATGCTCTGCCTTGACACGTTGACAAGTTAGGCACCTTGAGATAAACTCTGCAATCTCTCTTTTCATATTGTTCCACCAAAACGTATGTCGAAGATCTCGATACATCTTGGTACCTCCTGGGTGGATTGCAAACGGCGTGTTGTGTGCCTCCATCATGATTTTATGCTTTAATTCAGGATCGTTAGGAACACAGAGTCGAGAGTTGACTCGAAGTATTCCTTTCTCGTCGATTCTTGCTTCGGGAATGGCACCTTCTTGTACTTTCTTTATCATGTTTATCAGTTCCGGATCGGTAGCTTGAGCAGCTTTAATTTTATCGATTAAAGTTGGTTCTACTCGCACGTGAGCAATCTTCGAGCGGGTCCCTGGTGTCTTTAGCTCTATCTCCATCTTTTGCAAGTCGTACAAAATACACTTTTGTGTTGTCAGCAGTGCACTTGTACTTGCATAAGATTTTCTGCTCAAAGCGTCAGCTACAACGTTCGCCTTTCCCGGGTGATACTGGATTGTGTGGTCATAATCCTTTAACAGCTCAAGCCAACGTCGTTGTCGCATGTTGAGTTCCTTCTGGGTGAAGAAATACTTGAGACTTTTATGATCCGTATAGATATCCACTTTTTCTCCGTACAAGTAGTGTCTCCAGATCTTCAACGCGAAAACGACTGCTGCCAACTCTAGATCATGAGTAGGATAATTTTTCTCATAATCTTTGAGTTGTCGAGAGGCGTAGGCTATAACATTTCCATGTTGCATAAGGACACAGCCTAGACCTTTGCCAGAAGCATCGCTGTAGATAACAAATTCTCCTGATCCTGATGGTATGGTCAGAACAGGAGCTGAAACCAGTCTCTTCTTGAGTTCTTGGAAACTTTTCTCGCATTCCTCGCTCCATATGAATTTTGTGCTTTTCCGAGTAAGCTGCGTTAATGGAGTGGCGATTCGAGAAAATCCTTCTACGAATCTCCGATAATAACCAGCTAGACCCAGAAAACTTCGGACTTCGGTTACTGTTTTGGGTTGTTCCCAATTTAGTACCGTTTCAATCTTCGTAGGATCGACTGATATTCCTTGACTAGAAATCACATGCCCAAGAAACGCGACCTCCTCAAGCCAGAACTCACATTTCTTCAACTTGGCATATAATTTGTTTTCACGGAGCTTTTGTAGTATCAATTTCAGGTGTTGTTCATGATCCTCGCGACTCTTGGAGTATATGAGGATGTCATCAATAAAGACAACCACAAAATGATCCAAATGTTCCTTGAATATCCGGTTCATCATGTCCATGAAAGCTGCAGGAGCATTAGTTAGTCCAAAAGGCATGACTAAGAACTCATAATGCCCATAACGAGTTCTGAAAGCAGTCTTTGGAATGTCCTCAGCTTTAACTTTTAACTGATGATATCCAGAACGGAGATCAATCTTTGAGAAATGTTGAGCGCCTTGCAATTGATCAAACATGTCATCAATCCGAGGTAACGGGTACCTGTTCTTGATGGTGACATGGTTCAATTCTCGGTAGTCAATGCACAATCTCATACTCCCGTCTTTCTTCTTCACAAATAGAACAGGAGCACCCCAAGGTGATGCACTCGGACGAATGAAACCGGTATCCAACAATTCCTGTAGTTGGACTTTTAACTCTTGAAGTTCAATGGGAGCCATTCGGTAGGGAGCTTTGGAAATGGGCTTGGTACCGGGTTCAAGATCAATATAAAAATCAATTTCACGGTTTGGGGGTAAGCCAGGAAGTTCTTCAGGAAAAACGTCAGGAAACTCATTAACAATGGGAATATCATTTAAGTTTGACGTATTTTTGTTCAAATCAGTGACATGAGCTAAAAAGGCTTGACATCCGTTTTTCAATAAACGAATGGCTTTATGGCTAGAAATAACAGTTATAGATTTCAATGGTTTAGTTGCTTGAATTTGCATGACAGGTTGATTAGGAATATGAAAACTAATAATCTTATGAAAACAATCAATTTTAGCATGATGGGTAGTCAACCAATCAATTCCTAAAATCACATCAAATTCATGCATCTCCAAAGAAATAAGGTCAACAGGTAATGTGAGGTTGTTGATTTGAACTAGGCAAGATTTATAGACAGTAGATGTAATGGTCATTTCTCCTAATGGGGTTTCAACTGATAAGTCAAAGTCCAAATTTTCAGGAGTTAAGTTTAAACGCTGAGCACATGCAGGTGAGATAAAAGAATGGGTAGAGCCAGTATCTAACAAAGCGTAGACTTCACGAGAATTTATGAATAGCTTACCGGTTATCACCTCGTTCGAGTTTCGCGCCATTTGGGATGTCACAACAAAAGCTCTCCCTTGAACTACAGATTTTCCCTTATCCGCGCTAGCTTTTGGTATCATCATTGCAGCTGGACTTGATTTTGTGGCAGGACAGAACCGCGCAAGATGACCCTCTTTCCCACAACTGTAGCACTTTTTGGACTGCAGTGTACAGTTTGGGCTGATGTGACCTTCCTGACCACACCTATAGCATCTCACTGGTGGTCGATCTTCTCCCCTTGAAACTGGGGTCGGTGCTGGTGTTGGTACTGGTGCTGGTGCCCTTCCATAATTATTATGGAATCTCTTTCTTTTGAAATTGTTCCCACTAGATTCTCCTCTTCTGTTATTTGGTATGGAATTACCACCGAAGTGTTGGTTACCTCCTCGATGGTTCTCGTTCCTGTGGTTGTTGTCACTCCTTTCTCTATGCTGATCATTAACTCTTGGCTGCAATGTTTCATCTGTTTGCTCCACCCTTTGAGCCCTATCTACAACATCTGAATACAAACTAAATTTATGAGAGCTAAGTTGTTGACGAATTTTGAATCTCAAACCTCTTAGGAACATCCGACTCATTCGTGCTTCGTCATCCACAAGATGGGTGGCAAAGCGAGATAACTCGGCAAACTTGGCTTCATATTGGGAGACTGTCATGTTTCCCTGCTCCAGCTTAATGAATTCCACCTCTTTCATATGGCGGATGCTTTCTGGGAAATACTTCTCGTTAAACAGTTCTTCGAATTCTGTCCAAGACATTTCGAGTGCTGAAGGTTGGATACGTTTTACCGCTTCCCACCAATGGTCCGCCTCACCTCGTAACATAAAAGTGGCAAATGGCACCTTCTGATCATCAGCGCATTGTAAGACATCAAGTATTTTTGTCGTCTGCTTTAGCCATGCCTCCGCTTTGAGTGGGTCAGGCTTCCCGTGGAATTCAGGTGGTCTTAATTCTTTAAATTGCTTAACAGTGACCATCATCAAATTGCCAGCGTTTCTACCGTTATTATTAACTGGATTTCCTCTTCCTTGATTCTGTATGAACTGCATGAAATTCCTAAAGAATCCATCGTTCATCATGTTATCAGGAACATTATTTCCTGAGTTGGCAGGAGGATTGTTTGGGGCCTCTTGATTCTCGGCTACATTTGCTTCAGGCATTCCATAGTTAACCTCTTGATTTCCAGATGCCATACTAAACTGTGGTCACAAAATAAATGTTAGTTAAATAAACTGACTCATCACTTCATGTTCCTACATTCAAATCGACTCATTAGATAATAAAATCTATTTTAGGTAGGACACACTAGTGACTGATTCTATTCGTCTCTCCCCTCCTAGTCCTAACCCCAGATCTCCATTAAAGATCATATCCCTAAGCTCTGATACCAACTGTGATGACCCCAAATCTGGGCCCACACAGCCCAAACTTGAGTCGTCAAAATACTACAACAAAATTATTACAACAAAGCACAACGTACAACAATACAGTGTATAATAATACACAACTAAGTCTTCACTATTATTGCCACACTATTTTACAAAACGTGAAGACTATGATAACTATTCCTCGGACCCTCACTCCATTCCCCGGCTAGACCCTGTTATGTTTTCATCTCCTGTTGAAAAACAATGGAACAAAAGAAAGGGTGAGCTCAAATAGCCCAGTAAAGAATATCATGACTAAGATAATGACGAATAAATTATCATTAGTCTTCAACAGTTGAGTTCTTGATAGAATACAATAGACTACAAGGTTTATATCAAAAACTGCAGTTAAATTCTTAAACAACGTTCAGATCAATAATAGCAGCGGAATGAGTAATCTATTATAAGAATAATGCAGACTATAATGTCCACTCGGTTCTCTTTTTAGGAAAAACATCATCAACTTTTATCATCTGAAATATCATTAGTCAAGATAATACAAATTCACAGTTCCTGATCATAATCATGCACATCAACAGTTCATCTTTGTACTACGGGCCAAAGATATTCAATATAGCACCAACGGTCATGATTATACCAGATTCAGCCTTTGGTCATAATCATACCAAACAACAGTTCATCTTTGCACTACGGGCCAAAGAGAACATTCACCACGTGCCATAAAAGACACCGAACAGATGTATCGCCTTTAACCTATTATATCGCCTTTAACCTATCATCTGTTCAACAAATATATCACATCTGTGCCCCCGGCCACAGATATTCACAACAGCTTGATTTTTGGATGATTAGAATGATATAAATGATGAACAGAAGAAATAGGATAACAATAAGTATCGGAAGTTTACTTTGTACAGATTCAAATAATGTCCAAATTGTCAACATGATGTGGAGTGAAATTCAAGATCCACAGTTCAGAATAACGGTTACAATTCAATAGAAAGGTTCACGTAAATAGGAAGGTTCAGTTGAAATAATGAAGTTCAACTATTATGGAACATATAATATTTTCAGGAATTATAGAAGCAATAGTTCCATAATAAATTTCGATTTAGGAGTATGAAAGAAAATAATATCCCTTACCGTAGCAGGTTTGATTAACAAAAGGTGAAGGAAATTAATACAAAGGGTTATTCACCAACAGGCGGCAATCCGCTCCGTAAGGTTATTCTCACAATTTAATAGAATTTGAGTACAAAGAGTTATTCACCAAACAGGCGGCAATCCGCTCCGTAAGGTTATTCTCAGAGATTAATAATAAATGAATACGAAAGGTTATTCACCAACAGGCGGCAATCCGCTCCGTAAGGTTATTCCCACAATTTAATAGAATTTGAGTACAAAGAGTTATTCACCAAACAGGCGGCAATCCGCTCCGTAAGGTTATTCTCAGAGATTAATAATGAATGAATACGAAAGGTTATTCACCAACAGGCGGCAATCCGCTCCGTAAGGTTATTCCCACAATTTAATACATGGAAATAAAAGGCACGTCTTATGAGTAAGGAAGAAACAATATTATTATCGAGAATCAAATAATGATAATCCCTTACCACAGTATGTTTGAATAATGGAAGATGAAAAAGATGGTATCCCTTACCGTAACACGTGACTGGATATTGATTTAAATGAGGTTGATTAACTTGAACAGTACACGTATACTTATAGATCTTCACAAATACTCAAGATGACTTAAGCACACTTAGAGAGAACTTTCACAAGAAGTATTTAGAGAGAGAAAGAAAGAACAAGTAAGGAAGTTTATGAAAAATCCTTAAGTTAATGCTTCTATTTATAGCCAAAAATCTTATCATTCATTTAATCTAAACCATTCATTTAAAGATCACCTTTTAATCTACACCATCCATTTCAAATATTATATTATCTTTAATCTACACCATTCATTTCATATCACCTAATAATCACCTAACTTTATATTATAAACAAATCAATTTAATTATTCAACAATAATTCACACTTTAATCTACACCATTCATTTCATATCACCTAATAATCACCTAACTTTATATTATAAACAAATCAATTCAATTATTCAACAATAATTCACACTTTAATCTACACCATTCATTTCATATCACCTAATAATCACCTAACTTTATATTATAAACAAATAACTTTATCAATTCAATTATTATGACTAATTGTTATAAATACAGTATAGTTAGCTCTTAGATATCAAGTCAATAAATTAATGAAATACAACTGTTTAAATAACATCATAATAGAGATAACAATAATGTAAAATAAAGCATACGTTACTGTGTAATGACAATTATTGATTCAATAATGTGAATTACTGTGCATATGTTACTGTGACAATTATTAGGTTCAATAATTTTAAAAACAGTGCAACAACAATTATTGACTCAATGATATAAAATACAGTGTAATGACAATTATTAAATCAATAATGCAAAATACTGTGTAACAACAATTATTGAATTGATAATATAAAATATTATGCAGTGACAATTATCGATGAAATGATGCGTAACAGTTACGGTGTCAATTATCAGACCAATAATATGAGACACTATGCAATACCGTGTGTTACTGTAGAGTACCGTGTGCTACAGAAAATACCATAAACTACCGTATGCTACTATTCTTTTATCACCGGTATTTTAACAGTTCCGTTGACTATTTTTATTTAAAAAGGTTACTTCTGTCGTTTTCTATATCCGACAAATATTCCGTTGTGGGGTCCACCAATAATTTATTATTTCGGCGCCGTCGTACGGCACGAATATTCCCCGACCAAACGAATATTCCCCGATAAAGCGAATATTGTCCGACAAAATAAAATTTGCACATAACATCCTTAACTTTCAATTTTGTTAATTTAACCACTTACTGTTTCAAAAAAAATATATATGAAGAAAAATTAAATTTTGTATTTCATAAAATTCGGGGTCTTACACAGTAAACCTTGAGTGGTGATTGTACTTTGTTTCTACATTAAAAATGGCACTACTTATTGCTTATAAGATACTCGACGCTGAGCATTACGTTCATTAGCGGTGAACAAAATTTTGAAATTGGTCCTAAAATCGCATTAAAAATCTATCAATTTATATTAATGGTTTTAAAGTATATGACGATTTTAGAAAAATTAAAAATTTACTTTTGCGATTTGGTTTTAATTTATGCGGTTCACCACATCGCACCAATAATTTGTCAAAAAGACGTACTTTGGTTTGTTTTTGTCTTTTTTTTATATTTTATTTTATAAATTACACGGTGTTTATTATATTTTTCTTATATTTTGTGTTAGCATAGCATTAACTTCTACAATTGCCTCTCGTAAGACTATTAACTGTAATTTTAGATAATTTTTATTGTGAATTTTACTTAATTAATCAAATTTCTTATTATTTGATTGTCAGTGAAATTTTTGCATTTACAGAGTTTATTATAACATAGATGAAGATGAATAAATTCAATAGTAATGGTCTTTTTGTATAAACAATACACTATTTACTTTTAAGTTATAAATAACTATTCGTCTTAGTCTTACTTTTCTTCTTCTTAAATAGCTATTCTAATTTTTTCTATATATATATTTGTCTGCACTTGAAAATTAAGTGATTTTTTGGGTGTCTGTATTTTTTCGATTATAATTTTTTATATATATGTTCAATTGATTTTAAAACCAAAATCGCAACAAATGAAACCGTTCCTTACATTTTAAAACCGCACCGAACTAATCATAAATGATTTCATGTGCGATTGTACAATTTTATATGTGATTTTTTGTACAATTTGAATTTTAAACTGTAGTCGCATCATGCTCACCCCTAACGTTCATTACTACATCCTTAGATTCATACTGCACTCGCTTTCGGACATGGTTGTATTAGAATGTCTCACATATATGATTTTTGAGGTATTTATAGTGAAATCACATACATTTGATACACTAAGAGTCTATTCTTTTTAATTTTTTAACATAGTGAATTTATATAATGCATTTAATTTATGAATTTGAGAAACTATTGTAAATGAATTTATAAAACGCAAAATTGCAAAAAGTTAAAAAGAAAAAATTCTTAAACGGTTGAGTTACTAAAAAAATCTTAAACGGTTGAGTTGCAACTGTAGCTGTGCCAGGGCCCTTAGACTTGGCCCGTTTCAGACCAATAACCACCAACTAAATTCGATAAAATTAACCTGCAACTAATTGACATAAATTTACTTATGGGTCAGTCCTGACATACCTATAGAAAACCCAAAGCAACATATTCCATATTTTAGGGACTTTACGCCCCTCAGCATAAGACTAAAAGACATTTTAATAAAGCGAATTTATCAAATTTCTTAAAATATATTTTTATGTGATTATGTTATGTTATTTTTTTTATTTTTTTTTATCTTTATCTTATTTTTATATGTTTCTATAACGATGACAAAATGTAAAAATATTAATTCCTTATATTTAACAAACTTCTATTGTATTTTTTCAAAACATTGTGCGGATAGAAGTTGCAATAAATTTGACAAATTTCTATTATAATTGTTCGTAATATTATAAATAGAAAACTAATATTAAAACTGTTGAAATACAAAAAAATTGTGATCCATATTATGTCCAAAAAATATACATAAGGGAAGGATTACATACAAAAATGGGGGTTTAAATAGGAGTGTTAACGTCAAATTTTGTATGTATGTCAAAAATTACAAAAAAAACACGAGCAACCTGTACAAATAACAGTCATACCGAGAGGAGTTAGACTGCTTGGGCTGTCAGGTAGGAGTGTTCAAATAATTCGGTTCAACTGATTTTTACGGTATACTGAACCGGTTCAACCGGTACAAAAACAACTGATCTGGTATACCGAAAAAAAATAATTCCGGTACCGGTTCAGGATTTTGGTGTTAGTATATACCGGTTATACCGGTTTCCTATATATATATATTTTAATTATTATTAATAAAAAAAAATAATACTAATACTAATAATAAATAATAATAATAATAATAATATTCGGTATAACGGGTAAAAATCAGTACCGAATCGGTCCAACCGATAAAAATGGGTATAGAATCGGTCTAACTGATACCGATTTCGGTACCAAATTTTGAGTTATTTCGATACCGGTTCGGTTTGGTTCGGTACCGGCCTGGTTTAGGTCAGTTTTTACCGGTTGAACACCCTTACCATTGAGTAATAACTCGATATGAGGATAAGTACAGGTCAAAAGCGTAAACAATGAAGGGAATTAGATTGCTGAAAAATAATAAAATTCTGTATGAATGTTGCGTGTGTACTTTGATTCATGTTTATGGTTGTATTTATAGATGTTATGCTCTTTCGAGACCAATTAAAAGTGGGAGTCCTTTTCAGAATCCCGTTAGGATTGCCAATAATTATTGATTGAGTCATTTTCAAATTAAACTTCATTGTCCCTTCCAAATAAGGAAGCACAATTCCTATTTCAATATAGACTCTAACACTTCCTTAATAAGTCGTCAAGAAATATAATATAATGACTGACACAAGGTCGGGCCCAACATATATCTAAACGTAGACCGAGTTGGATCTGAGTCTAAAAATGATCTGGGCCTCCACCTAAACCGAGTCTCAGATAATTATATCCGAACATTTTCCCCCACTCTCCTATTATAACACTAGAAATATAATGTTGTTCGAATAAACCAAAAATGTTGAAACTATCGAAAAGCCAACCCTTTTCCTTAATATTGTCGATCAGGACGCATGACCGTTGAGGCATGTGGCTGTTAGGACACAAGGCCGTCGAGGCGTGTGGCTATCGAGACACATGGCTGCCGAGGCATGTAGTAGTAAGGATGCAAGGTAGCTAAGGCGAGGAGCCGTTGGGATGCATGGCCGCCGAGGCATAGGACTGTCTAATGGAGACCCCGAAGATTAAATATATTAGACTCCATGTTAGACTTAGGAGCATCCATTAATGTTATATCATATTCTATATATGCTTCTTTGAAACATTGAACCTTTGAATAGAACTGGTACTGTGATTCAGTTGGCTGATAAATCTAATGATTATCCTAAGGGTATAGTACAAGATGTTCTTATGCAAGTAAATAATTTATTTTTTTCTGCTGATTTTTATGTGCTTGATATGGAGACTGATGATCAAAATACTCCTATTTTGTTATGAAGACTTTTCTTAAAGACATCAAAAACTAAGATCGATGTTTATAGTGGTACACTGACAATGGAGTTTGATGGCAAAAATGTTAAGTTTAATATTTTTGATGTCATGAAATGTCTTAATTCTGTTTACTCTGTTGATATGATTGATTCTTTAGCAAAACAAATTTCTGAAACTAATGAAAAGGATGAAGAGAAAACGACATTTAGTAGGAGTTTTGGAAAAGAGAATGAAGAGTTAGTCTTGAGTGCTGATTTGAAGAAAACTGTTGCGGCTATGAATGGGTCTCCAAAAGTAGGTAATGATCCATATTTTGACTTACAAGTTCTTAATGAGAAATCTTTACCTTTTGTTTTGCAGGCTTCCATTTCATATTTGAAGCTTCTCCTTAATCATCTCAAGTTCATTGAAGAGGGAGTAAAACCTGCATATCCACTACAAGAGAGTTCGAACAAGTGCATGATAAATGGAGTAAAGATGGATGAGATTGTCAAGATTTAAGAGGAATGAGTGACGTAGTGTTTAAGTATGTTGTCAAGCTAATGACAACAAACAAATGCGCTGTTTGGGAGACAATCCAAAGGGAGTATAAATTTTTTTCTTTTTAATTTTTGCATTTATATTTTAGTTATATATACATTTTTCTTTGCATCTTACTTTACATTGGGTACAATGTAAATTTTAAGTGTGGGGGAAGGGATTTAGGATTTTTGTTATTTTTAAGTCATATATTGAAATTTTTTTAAGGAATTTTAAATTTTTTGATTTTTTGAATTTTGTGGGTAAATTCACGGCAAACCCTCACGAGACAAAACATGTCCACTTGGGTTAACCTTGGGATTTAAAGGCTTGTTGCACATGCTAAGTGTAACCGTGTTTCCTACGAAAATGGGGTAGTTTATTTTATTATTTATTATTATTATTATTATTATTAGAGTCACTTGAACAATGAGTTAATTGAATTTTAATTTTTAGCCAATGATAAAAATTTTATTTTTATTTAATAACTCTTGAAAAAAACTGTAGTTAAATTCTTAAATAATGTTCACATCAATAATATCAGCGGAATGAGCAATCTATTAGAAGAATAATGTAGACTATAATGTCCACTCGCTTCTCATCAACTTTTATCATCTGAAATACCATAATGCAACTTCACAGTTCCTGGTCATAATCATGCAGATCAACAGTTCATCTTTGCACTACGGGCCAAAGACATTCAATATAACACCAACAGTCATGATTATACCAGATTCAGCCTTTGGTCATAATCATACCAACCAACAGTTCATCTTTGCACTACGGCCAAAGAGAACATTCACCACGTGCCATAAAAGACACCGAACAGATGTATCGCCTTTAACCTAGTATATCGCCTTTAACCTATCATCTGTTCAACAATTATATCACATCTGTGCCCCCGACCACAGATATTAACAACAGCTTGATTCTTGATGATTAATATAAATAACAGTGATACAAATGATGAACAGAAGAACAGGATAAACAACAAGTATCGGAAGTTTACTTTGTGCAGATTCAAATAATGTCCAAATTGCTAACATGATGTGGAGTGAAATTTAAAAATGATATTCAAGATCCACAGTTCAGAATAACGATTTCAGTTCAATAGAAATGTTCAGAAAATAGGAAGGTTCAGTTGAAATAATGAAATTCAACTATTATGGAACATATAATATTTTCAGGAATTATAGAAGCAATAGTTCCATAATAAGTTTCGATTTAGGTATATGAAAGAAAATAATATCCCTTACCGTAGCAGGTTTGATTAACAAAAGGTGAAGAAAATTAATATCCCTTACCATAGTAAGTTTGAATAATGGAAGATGAAAAAGATGGTATCCCTTATGAGTATAAAGGAAAATGATATCACTTACGAATATGGAATAAAAGTGTCATGTGATAATTCGTGTAGACAAATTATTTCCACACGAGACAAATAAAAAGGGTTATTCACCAACAGGCGGTAATCCGCGCCGTAAGGTTATTCCCATCAATTTGAATATGAAGAGTTATTCACCAAACAGGCGGTAATCCGCGCCGTAAGGTTATTCCCATCAATTTGAATACAAAGAGTTATTCACCAAACAGGCGGTAATCCGCACCGTAAGGTTATTCTCAAAGATTAATAAGGAATGAATACAAAAGGTTATTCACCAACAGGCGGTAATCCGCGCCGTAAGGTTATTCCCACAATTTAATACATGGAAATAAATGGCACAAGAAAGAAACGATATTATTTTCGAGAATCAAAGAATGATAATCCCTTCAAGTAAGAAAGAAAATAATATCCATTTATGATGATGAAAAGAGTGATACCCCTTACATTAACACGTGACTGGATATTGATTTAAATGAGGTTGATCAACCTATATATTTTTAATAAAATTAGTAATTACCACATATAAATTTCAAGGTGTATGATAATTCATATATTATGAACTATCAAAATTATATATATTTAACATATTTTTTGTAGTATAATATAACTACTTTAAAATAGTTTTTAAAATAATATTTCAAAATAAATCTTCCAAATAAAGCTTTTAAAAATGAATCTTCTCAAAGAAAAGTCTTCTAAAGGAAGATTTGTGAATACCGTGAAAAATAGGAATTTATAAAATTACTACTCTTTAATAAAAGACTTACTTGAAAAATTTCTGCACTCCTTTTGGCTTTCAAACTCTCAAAATAACCTTACTATTCTCAGAGAAAACTCATAAAATTCTTATAGAAAAATTTTATGTTTTAGGTGTGATTTTTCTATTCAGCTGAGCAAGCTATTTATAGGAGAAAAGAGGGTACTGTGCAGTGGTAGGTGGCATACCAATGTTGAAACGCAGAGCAGCCGTCTGGCTGCTTTTTCTCCTTCTCACCAACCCTTTTTCCCAGCAACAATCACATTTCCATTTACAATTCATGTGGCCCCCACATAGGGTCCGCATGTTACTATTTAAAAAATAATAATTAATATTTTTATTTTTTTTTACATTTTTTTATTTTATTTTATTTTTCTTCCTATGGGTCATGCATATAAAATAAAATAACACTACAACAATAATTCAACAATAACCCCACATAGGGTCCACATGCCTATGCTTGCTTGGTAACTGTTGTTGTAAGAAAATTCCACCAATGGTAAGTACTTATCCCAACTTTCTTTGAAATCTAGTACGCAAAATCTTAAAAGATCTTCGAGGGTCTGGATCGTCCTTTCCGATTGTCCGTCCGTTTGAGGATGGTATGCAGAACTGAATTGTAGCTCAGTGCCCATAGCTTTTTGTAGACTGATCCAAAAGCGTGAAGTGAATCTAGGATCTCGATCAGAAAGTATGGAAACTGGCATGCCATGCAATCTCACAATCTCATTTATGTACATACCGGCAAGACGTTCAAGTGAAAAGTTTTCTCGTATAGGCAAGAAATGAGCAGATTTGGTCAATCTATCTACGATGACCCAAATTGCATCTAAGCCTTGAGAAACTTTGGGAAGACCCGTCACAAAATCCATATTGATGTGTTCCCACTTCCATTCGAGAACCTCAAGTGGTTGTAATGGACCCTTAGGTACTTGATGCTCTGCCTTGACACGTTGACAAGTTAGGCACCTTGAGATAAACTCTGAAATCTCCCTTTTCATATTGTTTCACCAAAATATATGTCGAAGATCTCGATACATCTTGGTACCTCCTGGGTGGATTGCAAATGGCGTGTTGTGTGCCTCCATCATGATTTTATGCTTTAATTCAGGATTGGTAGGAACACAGAGTCAGAGTCGAGAGTTGACTCGAAGTATTCCTTTCTCGTCGATTCTTGCTTCGGGAATGACACCTTCTTGTACTTTCTTCATCATGTTCATCAGTTCCGGATCGGTAGCTTGCGCAGCTTTAATTTTATCGATTAAAGCCGGTTCTACTTGTACGTGAGCAATCTTCGAGTGGGTCCCTGGTGTCTTTAGCTGTATCTCCATCTTTTGCAAGTCGTACAAAATACACTTTTGTTTTGTCAGTAGTGCACTTGTACTCGCATAAGATCTTCTGCTCAAAGCGTCAGCTACAACGTTTGCCTTTCCCGGGTGATACTGGATTGTGTGGTCGTAATCCTTCAATAGTTCAAGCCAACGTCGTTGTCGCATGTTGAGTTCCTTCTGGGTGAAGAAATACTTGAGACTTTTATGATCCGTATAGATATCCACTTTTTCTCCGTACAAGTAGTGTCTCCAGATCTTCAACGCGAAAACGACTGCTGCCAACTCTAGATCATGAGTAGGATAATTTTTCTCATAATCTTTGAGTTGTCGAGAGGCATAAGCTATAACCTTTCCATGTTGCATAAGGACACGACCTAGACCTTTGCCTGAAGCATCGCTATATATGACGAATTCTCCTGATCCTGATGGAATGGTCAGAACAGGAGCTGAAACCAGTCTCCTCTTGAGTTCTTGGAAACTTTTCTCGCATTCCTCGCTCCATATGAATTTTGTGCTTTTCCGAGTAAGCTGAGTTAATGGAGTGGCGATTCGAGAAAATCCTTCTACGAATCTCCAATAATAACCAGCTAGGCCCAGAAAACTTCGGACTTCGGTTACTGTCTTGGGTTGTTCCCAACTTAGTACCGTTTCAATCTTCACAAGATCGACTGATATTCCTTGACTAGAAATTACATGCCCAAGAAACGTGACCTCCTCAAGCCAGAACTCACATTTCTTCAACTTGGCATATAATTTATTCTCACGGAGTTTTTGGAGTATCAATCTCAGGTGTTGTTCATGATCATCGCGACTCTTGGAGTATATGAGGATGTCATCAATAAAGACAACCACAAAATAATCCAAATATTCCTTGAATATTCGATTCATCATGTCCATGAAAGCTGCAGGAGCATTGGTTAGTCCAAAAGGCATGACTAAAAACTCATAATGCCCATAACGAGTTCTGAAAGCAGTCTTTGGAATGTCCTCAGCTTTAACCTTTAACTGATGATATCCAGAACGGAGATCAATCTTTGAGAAATGTTGAGCACCTTGCAATTGATCAAACATGTCATCAATCCGAGGTAACAGGTACCTATTTTTGATGGTGACATGGTTCAATTCTCGGTAGTCAATGCACAATCTCATACTCCCGTCTTTCTTCTTCACAAATAGAACAGGAGCACCCCAAGGTGATGCACTCGGACGAATGAAACCGGTATCCAACAATTCCTGTGGTTAGACTTTTAACTCTTGAAGTTCAATGGGAGCCATTCGGTATGGGGCTTTGGAAATGGGCTTGGTACCGGGTTCAAGATCAATACAAAATTCAATTTCACGGTTTGGGGGTAAGCCAGGAAGTTCTTCAGGAAAAACGTCAGGAAACTCATTAACAATGAGAATATCATTCAAGTTTAACGTATTTTTGTTCAAATCAGTGACATGAGCTAAAAAGGCTTGACATCCGTTTTTCAATAAACGAATGACTTTATGGCTAGAAATAACAGTTATAGATTTTAATGGTTTAGTTGCTTGAATTTGCATGACATGTTGATTAGGAATATGAAAACTAATAATCTTATGAAAACAATCAATTTTAGCATGATGGGTAGTCAACCAATCAATTCCTAAAATCACATCAAATTCATGCATTTCCAAAGAAATAAGGTCAACAGGTAATGTGAGGTTGTTGATTTGAACTAGGCAAGATTTATAGACAGTAGATGTAATGGTCATTTCTCCTAATGGGATTTCAACTGATAAGTCAAAGTCCAAATTTTCTGGAGTTAAGTTTAAACGTTGAGCACATGCAGGTGAGATAAAAGAATGGGTAGAGCCAGTATCTAACAAAGCGTAGACTTCACGAGAATTTATGAATAGCTTACCGGTTATCACCTCGTTCGAGTTTCGTGCCGTTTGGGATGTCACAACAAAAGCTCTCCCTTGAACTACAGATTTTTCCTTATCCGCGCTAGCTTTTGGTATCATCATTGCAGCTGGACTCGATTTTGTGGCAAGACAAAATCGCGCAAGATGACCCTCTTTCCCACAACTGTAGCACTTTTTGGACTGCTGTGTATAGTTTAGGCTGATGTGACCTTCTTGACCACACCTATAACATCTCACTGGTGGTCGATCTTCTCCCCTAGAAACTGGGGTCGGTGCTGGTGCTGGTATTGGTGCTGGTGCCCTTCCATAATTATTATGGAATCTATTTCTTTTGAAATTGTTCCCACTGGATTCTCCTCTTCTGTTATTTGATGTGGAATTACCACCGAAGTGTTGGTTACCTCCTCGATGGTTCTCGTTCCTGTGGTTGTTGTCATTCCTTTCTCAATGCTGATCATTAACTCTTGGCTGCAATGTTTCATCTGTCTGTTCCACCCTTTGAGCCCTATCCACAACATCTGAATACAAACTGAATTTATGAGAGCTAAGTTGTTGACGAATTTTGAGTCTCAAACCTCTTAGGAACATCCGACTCATTCGTGTTTCGTCATCCACTAGATGAGTGGCAAAACGAGATAACTCAGCGAACTTAGCTTCATATTGGGAGACGGTCATGTTTCCCTGCTCCAGCTTAATGAATTCCACCTCTTTCATATGGCGGATGCTTTCTGGGAAATACTTCTCGTTAAACAATTCTTCAAATTCTGTCCAAGACATTTCGAGTGTTGAGGGTTGGATATGTTTTACCGCTTCCCACCAATGATCCGCCTCTCCTCGTAACATAAAAGTGGCAAATGGCACCTTCTGATCATCAGCGCATTGTAAGACATCAAGTATTTTTGTCGTCTGCTTTAGCCATGCCTCCGCTTTGAATGGGTCAGGCTTCCCGTGGAATTCAGGTGGTCCCAATTCTTTAAATTGCTTGACAGTGACCATCCTCAAATTACCAGCATTTCTACCGTTATTATTGACTGAATTTCCTCTTGCTTGATTATGTATGAACTGCATGAAATTCCTAAAGAATCCATCGTTCATCATGTTATCAGGAACATTATTTCCTGAGTTGGCATGAGGATTGTTTGGGGCCTCCTGATTCTCGGCTACATTTGCTTCGGGTATTCCATAGTTAACCTCTTGATTTCCAGATGCCATACTTAACTGTGGTCACAAAATAATTGTTAGTTCAAACAAACTAACTCATCACTTCATGTCTCTATATTCAAATCAACTCATTAGATAATAAAATCTAATTTAGGTAGGACACACTAGTGACTGATTCTATTCATCTCTCCCCTCCTAGTTCTACCCCAGATCTCCATTAAAGACCATATCCCTAAGCTCTGATGCCAACTGTGACACCCCCAAATCTAGGCCCACACAACCCAAACTTGAGTTGTCAAAAGACTACAACAAAATTATTACAAAGTAGTACAACGTTCAACAATACAGTGTATAATAATACACAACTAAGTCTTCACTATTATTGTCACACTATTTTACAACACGTGAACACTATAATAGATATCACTCGGACTCTCACTCCATTCCCCGGCTAGACCCAGCTACATTCTCATCTCCTGTTGAAAAACAATTGAACAAAAGAAAGGGTGAGCTCAAATAGCCCAGTAAGAAATATCATGACTAAGATAATGACGAATAAATTATCATTAGTCTTCAACAATTGAGTTCTTGATAGAATACAATAGACTACAAGGTTTATATAAAAAAACTGTAGTTAAATTCTTAAACAATGTTCAGATCAATAATAGCAGCGGAATGAGCAATCTATTAGAAGAATAATGTAGACTATAATGTCCACTCGCTTCTCATCAATTTTTATCATCTGAAATACCATAATGCAACTTCACAGTTCCTGGTCATAATCACGCAGATCAACAGTTCATCTTTGCACTACGGGTCAAAGACATTCAATATAACACCAACGGTCATGATTATACCAGATTCAGCCTTTGGTCATAATCATACCAACCAACAGTTCATCTTTGCACCACGGCCAAAGAGAACATTCACCACGTGCCATAAAAGACACCGAACAGATGTATCGCCTTTAACCTAGTATATCGCCTTTAACTTATCATCTGTTCAACAATTATATCACATCTGTGCCCCCGGCCACAGATATTCACAACAGCTTGATTCTTGATGATTAATATAAATAACAGTGATACAAATGATGAACAGAAGAACAGGATAAACAATAAGTATCGGAAGTTTACTTTGTGCAGATTCAAATAATGTCCAAATTGCCAACATGATGTGGAGTGAAATTTAAAAATGATATTCAAGATCCACAGTTCAGAATAACGATTTCAGTTCAATAGAAATGTTCAGAAAATAGGAAGGTTCAGTTGAAATAATGAAATTCAACTATTATGGAACATATAATATTTTCAGGAATTATAGAAGCAATAGTTCCATAATAAGTTTCGATTTAGGTGTATGAAAGAAAATAATATCCCTTACCGTAGCAGGTTTGATTAACAAAAGGTGAAGGAAATTAATATCCCTTACCATAGTAAGTTTGAATAATGGAAGATGAAAAAGATGGTATCCCTTATGAGTATAAAGGAAAATGATATCACTTACGAATATGGAATAAAAGTGTCATGTGATAATTCGTGTAGACAAATTATTTCCACACGAGACAAATAAAAAGGGTTATTTACCAACAGGCGGTAATCCGCGCCGTAAGGTTATTCCCATCAATTTGAATATGAAGAGTTATTCACCAAACAGGCGGTAATCCGCGCCGTAAGGTTATTCCCATCAATTTGAATACAAAGAGTTATTCACCAAACAGGCGGTAATCCGCACCGTAAGGTTATTCTCAAAGATTAATAAGGAATGAATACAAAAGGTTATTCACCAACAGGCGGTAATCCGCGCCGTAAGGTTATTCCCACAATTTAATACATGGAAATAAATGACACAAGAAAGAAACGATATTATTTTCGAGAATCAAAAAATGATAATCCCTTCAAGTAAGAAAGAAAATAATATCCATTTATGATGATGAAAAGAGTGATACCCCTTACCTTAACACGTGACTGGATATTGATTTAAATGAAGTTGATCAACCTATATATTTTTAATAAAATTAGTAATTACCACATATAAATTTCAAGGTGTATGATAATTCATATATTATGAATTATCAAAATTATATATATTTAACATATTTTTTGTAGTATAATATAACTACTTTAAAATAGTTTTTAAAATAATATTTCAAAATAAATCTTCCAAATAAAGCTTTTAAAAATGAATCTTCTCATAGAAGAGTCTTCTAAAGGAAGATTTGTGAATACCGTGAAAAATAGAAATTTATAAAATTACTACTCTTTAATAAAAGACTTACTTGAAAAATTTCTGCACTCCTTTTGGCTTTTAAACTCTCAAAATAACCTTACTATTCTCAGAGAAAACTCATAAAATTCTTATAGAAAAATTTTATGTTTTAGGTGTAATTTTTCTATTCAGCTGAGCAAGCTATTTATAGGAGAAAAGAGGGTACTGTGCAGTGGTAGGTGGCATACCAATGTTGAAACGCAGAGCAGCCGTCTGGCTGCTTTTTCTCCTTCTCACCAACCCTTTTTCCCAGCAACAATCACATTTCCATTTACAATTCATGTGGCCCCCACATAGGGTCCACATGTTACTATTTAAAAAATAATAATTAATAATTATTTTTTTTACATTTACTTATTTTATTTTATTTTTCTTCCTATGGGTCCTGCATATAAAATAAAATAACGCTACAACAATAATTCAACAATAATGTAATAAACATGTTACAGATTATTATTAATTTAATAATATAAATTACAGTATATTTGCTACTGTGACAATTATTAGGTTCAATAATTTTAAAAACAGTGCAGCAACAATTATTGACTCAATGATATGAAATACAGTGTAATGACAATTATTAAATCAATAATATAAAATACTGTGTAATAACAATTATTGAATTGATAACATAAAATATTATGCAGTGACAATTATCGATGAAATGATGCGTAACAGTTACGGTGTCAATTATCAGACCAATAATATAAGACACTGTGAAATACCGTGTGCTACAGAAAAATACCATAAATTACCGTATGTTACTATTCTTTTATCACCGGTATTTTAACAGTTAACACCGTTGACTATTTTTATTTAAAAAGGTTACTTCTGTCGTTTTCTATATCCGACAATTATTCCGTTGTGGGGTCCACTAATAATTAGTTATTTCGGCGCCGTCGTACGGCCCAAATATTCCCCGACAAAACGAATATTGTCCGACAAAATAAAATTTGCACATAACATCCTTAGCTTTGAATTTTGTTAATTTAACCACTTACTATTTCAGGAAAAATATATACGAAAAAAAATTAAATTTTGTATTTCATAAAATTCGGGGTCTTACATATATATACGTAGACCGAATTAGATTCGAGTCTAAAAATAATCTAGGCCTACACCTAAATCGGGCCTCAAATAATTATATCCCAATAAGAAGTATTTCAAATTAATGGATCATATCCTTATTTAGCGAAAGTTCATAATTGTTAGGCTTCTAAATGCCATTTTCTATGAAGTATAATCAAACAAAGTCCAGTTTGTATGAAAAGGGCAAGTATAGGATGGGGCGGGGCATCATCGCATACCATATAATATTTGACGTTATATTGTTATGAGTTCCACTTTAAATGAATTATTTAAAATGATTATTTTATTACATTTTTTTTCGTACTCCTAAGAAGCTCACACATCAAAGGAGAGGAAGTTAGAAGTTTACGCTGATCTCCACTAAAGAAGAGAGAATGTTTGGGATTAAAAAAGACTAAAGTACAATTTGCACCTTAAAATTTATGTATCAAGCATTTGATACATCTCAAATTTTAAAATGTGTCCACTTGCATTTCAATGTTTAATTTACATAATAAAAAGTATCTTCTGAACTTTCAATCGGTCAAAAATGATTGAGAGTTCAGATTACTCTATTATTTTAAAGATAAAATAATAAACTATTAACAAAAATAATATAATAATATTAAAACTAATAAATAAAAATAAAAATTAATTAAACCAAACATCACTCCATCTCTCTCTTTGTCTCCTTTTTCTCTTAAATTAGTTCATCTTCACCAACCACGGTTAGCAACATGATGTTGCACAACAACAACACCATCAATTGATTATGATTTAAATTTATTGTTTCATCCTTGATAAAAAAAATTCACTTAAGTTGACTTTAACCATTAACGAGTTAAACCTTAACCTATACCAAACTCAAATCGATCTGAAAATTTTCACCCAATTAACTGAAAATATCAATAAAATCTGATTTAGGGGTAGATTTTAAGTTTGCAATTATTGCTATGAATAAAATGGTGAAGAAGATGAGCAATTTGATATAAATTTTATTGGGTATGGGATTAAAAATTGGGGTTATAATTAGAGATTAAAATTAAATGAAACTTCAAGGTATTTATGGAAGTTCGATTAGCAAAGAAACTTCAAGATTCATTTTCTTTCTTTTTGTTTTTCTCTATATTATGGGATGAAAAAGATACGGAGATGAATTTTTCTTTTCTATCTCTAATTATATCTCTCTCCTTTTCTTTTATTTGATGAAATGGAGAAAGAGATGTAACAGTGGTGAAGAAGATGTGATGGAAAAGAAAAGATATTTGTGAATGGTGATAAAAATATAGAAAAACAAAAGAGAAAAAGTGAATGAGTTAAGATTTAGGTGTTAATTTTAGAAATTATGGTTGATGAAGAGTAAAAGTTTGGTGTGGGTTTAGAGTTAAAATGAATAAGATGAATAGGAGTGAATAGTTTATTAGATTTAATATTATTATATTATTTTTGTTAATAGTTTACTTATTTTATTTGTAAAATAATAAAATAACCTGAACACGTAAACTCTGTGATATAAATTATACTTTAGTCAATATTTACTACTACCAAGTTAACTCGATTGGATAATATGAATTATTATTGTGTTAACTCGGTTTAACCCCCTCAATTAATTGAAAGTGATCTAAGTTTTACTTTTAAATATAGGTATTAATAAGAAGATTCTTACTCAATTATTGCTCTAATTAGACATGTTCCTTCTAATATCGATAACCACAGCTAAATTGTACCTTTAATGTCTTGATTCTCTTGGATAGATTCCATACTTATATTATAAACGATGGAAGAACTAGTGAGATTGCGCGTTGCCTACTCGTACATAAAAGACTAACATACATATTTGAAATTTAACTTAACTCAAAAGTTTAAATCATTAGACAGATTCATTCATATATATTAATTATTCACTCTTTCATTATTTATCTAATGTATGACTTCAACTTACTTGTATTATACTAACAAAAAATTATGAATTATTGAACCACGATCTCACACTTATTCCTAGGTTCACTACAGTAAACTTCTTG
This sequence comes from Hedera helix, assembly GCA_947179155.2. Lineage (NCBI taxonomy): Eukaryota > Viridiplantae > Streptophyta > Magnoliopsida > Apiales > Araliaceae > Hedera > Hedera helix. Next base: position 33,224,180 of record OX359281.1, read on the forward strand.
GGTTTACAAGAATTTAAGCTCGAATGTGACAGTTCTCCCTCTGTAAAAGTATACTAGGGATAATCTGTGCTTGAAGGCACGATGCAACTAATATAATAATTGGGTACTATATCCAATATTTCTTGATTGAAAAATCTAAAACTGTTGTGCACTCTCAGTTCCATAATATAACTGAAAGTTCAACCATTAATACAAAAAGATTGATACTCAATCCAGTCATAGTTTCTTTTTTAAGTAAACATTAGTGTGCTACTCATTCCCAACTTAAAATTAGTTATTGACAAGTTTGAACAATTAATTGATTGACGATAACATGCTCAAATTTGTGTAATATAGTATTTTCGAGTATCTCACACACCTTTTCTTTATTGATAAAACAGAATGAGAATTTTGACAGCATTTATTTGCCTCCAGTATCTCTATCCATCGATCAATATAATTCATGAACAGTATTTTATATGAAAAAATGGTAGTACTGTAAGCCATTTGGCGAGATCCAATAAGGGAAGAAAAATATATAAAAATCTAAAAGAAAGGCTTTTGCATATATACCAAAAAGTATAAAATGAGCCCTTTTAAGTCCAAACAAAAAAATGTTACCAATTAAATCGCACCACCATAACATTTTTTCCTTTAAATTTTTTCTTGAAATTGGACAAAAGATTCTCATACCATGAGTTAGAGCATACTACAATAGTTGCTCTCGATATAACTCGCAAAAACACCAAAGAAATGACACGTCAATTAAAATTTCAAAAATACTCTATTACCTAAAAACTCTTTGCAACCTAAAATAACTTAAAAATCAATTAGAATGAATATGAACCGTTCCTGTGATTTTTCGCCCAAATTAATTTGCATGTGGAAACATAACAACCGCAATACCCGAAAAACAGAAAAATGACGTCAATACTAAAATGGTGACCCGTGCTGTTTACATACAATTTTTTTTTATTATAATAATTATTATTATTATTATTATTTGTAGTAGTAGTAGTAGTAGTAGTATTCTTATTATTATAATTATAATAATAATAATAATAATTATTATTATTATTGCTATTACTATTACTATTTTTATTTTATTTTTATTATTATTACTATTATTATAATTATTACTATTATTACTATTATTATTATTATTATTATTATTATTATTATTATAGTGTAGTGGTGAATTTGATTTGGGCGGAAAATGTGAATGGATAAATTTTTGAAAAAAAAATGTTGAATTGGGGGGAAAAATAAGAAATAGATTAGTGACCGTTGGATGTTAAAATCCCAAATAATTTTAGAATGTTGGATGTTAAAGTCTAAATTGATTTTAAATCGTTGAATGTTAAAAATATGGGATTTGAGTCGCTCTCTTTTATATTATAGATGTATTGTTCTTAACAACCGGAGTATACACATATGAGGGAGAAGGGTTAAAGCATTTAAAAAGAATAAACAGCAAAATTCTGAGTCCAAGTTAACAGCTAACACTTGCATGAAATGAAATAAAACGAGGTTAAATTAAGCATATAAAAAGGAAAAACAACAAATTTCTGAGTTCCAAGTTAACAGCTAGCACTTGGATGTATTAAAACCAGCTTCTCTGTCCCACCATCCCTCAATAATTTATTATAGTCAGTGCACGGGGAGCTAGCTAGATGCATATGGTCAGTAAAATGTTTATATGTATATATGGTCCCCTCACTAGTTAGTACAGTATTTCCATTGCTTTCTTTAAGTTTATATGTCCTTCCATATCCCTACTCAGTGATTGTTTGGGCTCCTCTCCCACTTAGCTCTGCACAACTTCTATCTTCACTCTCTTCCCTCTTTCTTTCGATTATGGAGTACTTCACTTACAGAACATTAGGTACTCTGATCCTGAATAAGGATCATAAGTCATGTCTTATACAACAGTAGAATACTATATATATATATAAGTGATCCATAATAAATGTTCGTAGTGACACTATTCAGACGAACACAGCTTTGACAAGAGAAATAAGCTGTACAGATTAAAAAAAAAAGGTGCTAGTGGCTACTATTAGTAGCAGAATGATTAAAAAATTTAAATTTGAACTACCGATCTTTTACGAAAAATCAGAAATGTATTTACTTGAATAGTATTATAGCTAACACTCTCGCTATGGAATACAACAAAAAGCACTCTATAATCACTAATCGATCATATACTTCATTTTAATTATTTCCTCAGTCACTGATCATCTCCATTTTGATCTCAAGATATTGTCAGTGTTTCATAATAATGGTCATAGCCCAGTTGTTACCTTCAATAAATATGTAAGCTTGCATGTGTTGATAAACTGCTCTGTATTATTAACTAAGAATTAAGAGCTATCCAAATCTTTTTTATGTAATACGCTTATCAAGAACTGGGGCCATGAATAATAACTGCCACTTGTAAACTTTTCCTGGAATGACGATTGAATCCTGCTCAGTTCTGCAAAATTAAAGAATATACCAGCAAACAAATCAAAATTTTGGAGGGTGATTTGGTCAGCAGGAAGTATCTTTCCATGTAGAGAGGTCTGATTGAGTTCGGGAAATGGGCTGTCACATGGCAAGAAATAGGTCAAGTGACCACATTCTTAGGGCTCCTCCCATGTTATTATGATCTCTTTAAGCAAAAGAGGCCAAGAGGGGCAGGCAACCAATGCTTTTCTCCATCATTGACTAATACACACTTAATTTATATATTGTTATTAATCTAAAAAGATTATCCTAGCTAAAGCATAATCTCTCTCTTTCATCTATAATACAAGCTAAAGTTGAAAGTTAATTCAGAACTTATGGACAGGGTTCTTTCACCAACTTAAATGCCGGTTTTAATGGCGCTTTTTGTAAGATTCTTTAATTATTGAAACAAAAAAGAATTAATTCAATACTTGCACTGCTTCTACCTCAACAGAGTATGTCTCTTGGAATTAGTATTTGACAAAAATCAGCTCTAGTTCTGAATAAACTTGTTTTCATTTCCAATTTCAAGGCATTAACTGCAATACCACACGCCAACGCATACTCGTTCAGTGGTTTAATTTTACACTAACAACCCATTCATCAGATTCCAGTGTTTTCACCTATATTAGTGTTTGTTTCTATAGCAGCTTATGGAGCGTTTAGTGCATTTTGAGTTCCCAGGGCACTTGAGTTTTATGTTTGTCTACAAACAGTTTATTTTAAACCCAACTTATTTAATTTACAAATGCATTGTTTGGAACTCGTAAATGTACTAAACGCTGCCACTGCAGACGCTATAAACACTAGTAACCGAACGTAAGTGCACTGAAGAATATGCCTATAACTTGGCTTGGAATGCTACAAAAATTCTTCAGATATCATTCTGTAAAGAGTTCTGAAAGGAATGTGGGAATTCAGCGGAGTCCCATGAAATCCTCTTCCAATATATCACTTTCTTGTGATGTATAATTAGTAGTATCTGCCCACCAAGCAGTAAAACTTCATTAATTCACAAGAGCAGTAAAACACTAAGAATTGCTTCCAAAAACCATAGTAGAAATTAATGTTTTGTCCTTAGTTCCCAAGGTGTCGTCCATGTGCTGTTCCTATATTCAGCACACAACCTTAGCTCACTTGTTTCGGCTTCACCAGACCACTTGGTTTAAATATTATAATCATCCGAATACATTTATTAACAAAAACTATGCACAGATTAAAATTATAACAAAACAGTTAAGCACCCTCTTCTCTTTATAAACCACACAAACTCATGCATATGCTCAAACACACTACTCATCAGTTAACTCCTCACCCTTATTCCTTTTTCTAAATCCAACTCAACCAACATGATTTCCCTAGAAGCTCTTCAAGCAACCTCAAGATCCGTTGAGCCAATTTCTAGTCCTCGTATTTCTTTCTCTGCTGATTTTCTTGATGAAAATGATTTCATCTCTATAAGCCCAAACCCTCAGGCTGAGAAAGAGAAAGAGAAGGACAAGCAGCGAGAAAAAGCACGTAATGCGGAGTTTGAGTTTCTCTCGAGCAACAGCCAAACAATGCTATCGGCTGATGAGTTGTTTTTTGAAGGAAAGGTGCTTCCTTTTTGGCAAATGCACCATTCCGAGAAACTGAAGAATATTAGTCTCAAAACAGAACATAATGAGGAGGAGGGAGCAAAAGGGAAAGATGTCGACAAGGAAGAGACTAGAGCAAATTGGTTTCTTGATGACGACCCTTCTCCCAGGCCACCTACATGCACTGTTTTATGGAAAGAATTATTGAGGTTGAAAAAACAGCGCGCGTCTACTTTGTCTCCTTCTTCTTCCTCTTCCTCTTCCTCTTCTTCATTCTCTTTAAGTTCACTTGTTGATTTGCCTCCCATTGATGAAGGGAAGGATGGATCAGGGAACAGAGAAAAGTATGTGAAAAGGATTAAGAAAGGGTTGGAGAGGACTAGATCAGCCAGTTTGCGGTTAAGGCCTGTGGTTAATGTGTCAGTCTGCACTCGAGGAAAGAGCAATGGCCTTCCTCCTCTGTTCTCCTTGAGGAAAGGAAAATTAGATAGGTAAGAATGAGGAAAGTGTACCTGTTTGTCGGTGAAAATTAGGATTGTTCAATATGTTAATTTGTTGTTCTTTATATTCAATTTAATTTTAACCATATTTCGTATTTTGGTGAATGTTACTTGTAGTGGATCTGATGAATTACAATGTAAATGCTCCCTAATATTTTGTTGGATTTTATCAACAGCTATATATCACCTCAAGGCTACTTGTATATCTTAAAATATATTTTGTTGCCGAGTGTAATGTAATTACTACTTATTTACAATTAAAAATGCATAAATATTACATGAAACCAATAGATTGGATGAGATAGTGGAGAGAAGGGACATATTTGAATTCATATATGTTTTATTTATACGAAATATATACCTATAAGTTGAAATGCTGTCTTTCCAATCACACCAAACTGCCACCATCAAATTTCTATTATAACCAGTCTTCGTATGGAGTATCACTTTGTTCTTTGATAACGTAGATTCATATTTTCCCTCTAACTTACTGCTAACGTGGAGATGACAAGACTCTAAAGTAAGAATGTAGTTATCAACACCCAAAATAATTGAGAACAAGAAAAAAATAAGTCTACACATATAATAAGTAAATATTATATTTATTTATATCATTAAAAAATACGATATAATACGAATTTCAATATCATGTATCACTTTTTAATAATATAAATAAATATAATATTTAATTATTATGTATTTATACTTATTTTAAGAAAAATCCAAGAAAATCTCCCCACTCAATGTTAATTAGAAAAGAACATAAAACTAGCAGATATTTGTATGGCCAGCAAGCGGCCACTAGTTTGCATATACACCACCACCTTCTGGAATTACATTCAAATCATGGAAAAATATTACATCATTTATGCTTGTATTGAAAGACCTTGGAAATATAGAGCAATGTAGTATGTTGAATTTAATAGTAGCAGTTACTTACTCTTATATCATCATATCACTCTATTTGACTTTTGTCCAACTGGTGAAGGTTTATTGATCCAATACTTACAAAGCCAAATTTAATTATAATTGATATCCATTTATACTGAGGAGCCATTCTAGCTAGTCTGGTCCTATATTTCTCTTAAATCCATTTATGTTGGTAGTCAAATTTATTATCTCATCTGTTGCCTTATGTTTTATATTATATATTGCGTAATTTTTATTTAATTATTAAATAATTTAAGATAAATAAATAAAATTATATGGCAACGACACGTATAAATAAATGACACAATGTGACAACTGAATTTAATTGATTTAAACTGTGGCACCATCCCAGCAAGTCTCCTCCTATTTTTAGAAATGTCTCATCTTTTACTAGGGGTTCAAAATCTGGCAGGTCATAGTTCAGTTTTGCCTTCGCTCTTCACTGGTCAACACTTTAAAAAAGAGAGGATAGACGTTGTATAAAAGTGAACAAGTCTACGATATAATATTTAAATATAAAATTAATATTATATTTATTTTAATTATTAAAAAATAAAATACGATATAAATTTTAATATTATATTATATTTTTTAATAATTAAAATAAATATAATTTTTTTAATATTATAGACTTGTACTTGTTATATAAAAGTACCCCCATCTCTCTCTATTACCACTACTATAATTTCTCATGGCTTCCAACAAGGAGGTGGTAACCGATCTCTCTCCGCTAATCCGAGTATACCAAGACGGCACAGTGGAGAGACTCTTCGCCTCACCATACGTACCGCCATCACCGGAGGATCCAATCACCGGTGTCTCGTCCAAAGACATAACCATTTCACCCACAATCTCAGCTAGAGTCTACCTCCCAAAACTCTCATCCTCAAATACCACCGCCCATAAGCTCCCCATCTTAATCTACTTCCACGGCGGCGGATTCTGCGTTGAGTCCGCCTTCTCTTCCCCCCACCACACTTATTTAAACTCCATAGTCTCTCAAGCCAACGCCCTCGCCGTCTCCGTCGAGTACAGGCTAGCCCCAGAGTATCCTGCATCCGTAGGTTACGAAGACTGCTGGGATGCAATTCAGTGGGTTGCTTCGCACAATTTCTCTAACAATAACTCGGAGACATGGTTGAATAATTTTGGAGATTTTGATCGAGTCTATATTGGCGGCGATAGTTCCGGAGGCAATATTGTGCATAATATGGCAATGAGAGCAGAGCAGGGTGATGTGAAAATCTTGGGAGGATTTCTTTCCCACCCATATTTCTTGGGCTCAAAGCCTATTGGGTCGGATCCTAGGGAGAACCATGATCAGGGTTTGGGTTATCAGGTCTGGAGGTTTGTGTATCCGTCTGCACCGGGCGGAATTGATAACCCAATGATTAATCCGCTTGCCAGTGATGCGCCGAGCTTGTCTGGGCTGCGGTGTTGTAGGTTGCTGGTGGTGGTTTCGGAGAAGGATGTGGGGAGAGATAGAGGTATCAAGTATTACGAGGGTGTGAAAGAAAGTGGATGGAAAGGTGAAGTGGAGCTGATTGATGTTGAAGGGGAGGGTCATTGCTTTCATATTTTTAATCCGGAAACTGAGAAAGCTAAGAGTCTGATTAGCCGCTTGGCTGCTTTCATCAAGTGAGGTTGCTGGTTTTTTTGTTGTTGAAAATTCTCTTTGATTGTCTATGTAACGTAATAAAACGAGTATTTGAAAATTCTCTATGATTTTCTAGAGTATTTAAAAATGCAATTATAATTTATGTATCCAGTTATCTTAAAGTTGTCAAATGTAACGTTTATTTTAAAAATATATCAAAAATTATAGAATTTTATAAATTGTTGCGACAGTTTTATCGTAACCGAATCCATAATTCGCACCGATCGTTAGGAGGCTTATTTAGTGTGGAAAAATTGTTGGTGTTTTCTTCCTTCTGTCTTTCTTTGGTAAAGCAGGCCCAACACATACAGCATGTGGCTGTAGGTTTTGGCCGTTTGATTATTGATCTAACTAGATGATGTACAGAAGGCTGTTAAATCTCTTGGCTGTTGAGCATCTAGTGCCTTATTGTGATTGATTGTAAGGGTCCCAATTTCTCTAGATAAATACTCCGGGTAACCCAAATTTAAAGTTCCAAATAATTTGTACTAGAATAATTAAAACTCCAGCGTATTTCACACGATATAATGAAAGATAATTAATAATTAAATACAATTCGTTCTTATCATTTCTCGCCTCAACCTGGCGTGGTGGGCCCACAAACCGCGTCAAGGAATAAGAGGGAGATAATAAAGCTAAAAGGAAACAACACGAATAAATACTGATCAGCCATTGAATTAATGAATAATTATTCATAATCAGATCTCTTTCCATAGAGGACAAAATTTAAAACCCAAACTTAAAAATTTTGTAAATTTTATTAAATAAGAAAATAAAGGGTTTTCTTAGTATGTGTCCTTAGGATATATACTAAGCGTGAAAAATAAAGATAAATTTTATTTGTTTATATATTTATACAGAATTCAATACATGAAATTCACTAATATATTTTTTATTTATACATTAAATTCAGTATAAATATATAAATAAATATTATTATACATTATTTTCAGCGCTTAGAATGTATTTTAAGACAATTCTAAGAAAATCCTTCATTTATATATAACAATAAAGATATTATAACACAACCATAATTTCCTTCTTGGCGTGCTCTGCATCATTGTCAACTGCAATCTATGGTAGAGATCTTTCCTTTAATTTAATAGTGTTAAAAACTTACCATGCGGTCAAATGTCTACATCATGACTAATATCACTCTAGTCGTACTTTTCTAAAATTATAATAAAAACAAGTTTGGCAGACAGTATTTTTCATTTTTTAGAATATATGGAGTAAGACATTAACCATACGAGACACTAACATACGAGACTATAGACCTGATAAACGGATTGAATTATAAATAGATCGGATTAAATTTGAATTGATAAAAATATTTTAAAATTTATTAAACTGAAAATAAGTGATTTATAAATGGGTTGGATTAAATTTAAATTGGACCAAATTTTTCTAAATTAAAAAAAAGTGGTTCGTTGTTTAAGTTAAATCATATTGGCATATGAGTCAATTTTTTTTAACATTTACAATTATATTATATAGATTAAAAAATTAGCTTAATTCTCTTTTATTTAAACAAAAAAAACAGACTGGAAAGAACAGAAAATGGAATTGAAGAGAGAACCGGCCAATGTGGTGACTGAATAGAGCGGTCCTTTTCTTCTATTTAGAATATAAAGATATATATTTTTTGTTAATTGAAGGTTACAAAGTTTGGATTCATATACATATTATTTGAGATGTTATGCATATCATATATTCACTGAAATACCATAATGAAAAGATAAGTTTACCATCTTTCACGTTTAGTTAGATAATCCAAAGCTACATAGCAAAGCATTTCGAGCTCTTTAATTTATTATATTTGTATTTTAATTACTTTGAAATTCAATCAAAAGCCTCGATGTTTGGCATTGATTTTGTGACGAGCATAAGCAAAATTATATCTATTGGTTGATGTCTCGTCTTTTGTTATTAAAGAACAGCTCTCCCATTTTTTAACGAAGAATGAGTATAATTGCACAACAGTCAAATTTTATATTTATTTTAATTATTAAAAAATAGAGTATGTTATTAAAATTCGTATTATATTTTATTTTTTAATAATTAAAATGAATATATTATTTAATTTTATATTTAAATATTATACATTTAGACTTGTTCTTTAATAAATAGTTACTGATGACTTTATTTGTGGAGTTTGGAGTATGAATTTGATGCAGAATCTAATTTAGGGAATGCAGTTAGTTTTGTAATTTTTAATTTTTTTGTTATTGTATTCTTCATAAGAGTTAGCTGTATGATTTGTCGCCATCAACCTGTTGTTTTCAATTGAAATTAACCTTTAAATATCAAATTTGGTGTTAAAAGAGTATTGACAAAATTGTAATAACTAGTTTTTATTATAATTTGAATAGTAATATTTTTGTTATGATTTTGAACTGTAAAAAAAATATTTAATAATTTTTATTTTTATAAAATTGAGTTTATAAAAAAAAAAATCGACCTGCAAGTTAGACTAGGTCACTAGCCAGCGGGCCAAAATTGATCCAAATTTTCATACACTAAAAAATTAAGATCCAAAATCTAATTTTTAACAACAAACTAGGCCGACCCATGGGCCCTAACCAATTTTGTCAAATCTAGTATTGAGTATTATGAGGGTGGGAAGGAGAGCGGAGTTGATTTATGTTCAAGGGGAGGGTCATTCATTTCATGTTTTTAATCTTAAAGGTGAGAAGGAGGTTAATTGATGTTTTAATTATTGTTTTAACATTCAATTTTCATTTTAATTACTAAATTTTTTTGTTACAAAGACATTAGTATACTAAAAAAAATTATAAACTAGTCATTATATAACATTAAGTCCTAAAAATTGACGACAATGGTGAATAGATTAACGTTTAACAGCTTTCATTTGAGAATATGTGGTGGGTGACGTGAATGATTAATTAATATTTTTATTACTGCACTAAGGATCAATTTTTATTTTGATTATTGAAGTTTTTTTTTTTTACAAAGATATTACAATACTCAAAAAAATATTACAAACTAATTATTACCTAACATACTTAATTGATAGTTAAGTTAGTTATTGGTGATGTGGCACATGATATTGTTGCAGAAATCAAAATAGAGAAAAAAATTAGTGAACATTTTTTGTTGCGATTCATCTTGGCCATGAGTATCTGGTTCGATTCTTCTTTGCCAGTGACAATACACATGCCAAAATGTGTCACATCACCAATAACTAAAACTTACGTCAATTTTTTTGGCTCACGTGATATACACGGTTCAACACTACCTCCAATTTTTTTTTAGAAAGAATGTAAAGTAATGACCAAGCCCCACCTTCTGACTTCAGTACATTTATTTTTGATATTGTTAATCAGCTACTTGGTTGTTGGGTTTATGTGAAGAACAAGGTTTTATATTATAAATCTAATTACCAATTTACATTAACCAAGAGAAGTTTATATGTATGTGTGTGTGTTTATATTTTATGTGCGACTACATGATTCATTGAAATTTTAGTTTCGTGGGATGTTTTGTTGCGCTGTACCAGTACTACCATATGTATTAAAAGTGGTACATTGTGTTGGCAGTAGTAAAAGTAGTTTTGGGCATTATCATTTTCCCTCAGTTTATTATTAGTAAATAGATTTTCTTAATGTGAGTCCTTAGGGCACACACTAAGTGCGAAAAATAATGTATAATATTATTTGTTTATGTAGGCGCACTGAATTCAATGTATAAAAAAATAATATACTAGTGGACAAATAATATACTAGTGGACCCCATGTATTGAATTCAGTGCAACTATATAAAGAAATAATTTTTAGCGGGTCCCATATCTTGTTTTCCGCGCTTAGTGTGTGCCCTTAGGGCAAACATTAAGCGGACCCTTAGTAAATAGCTACTTTTGTTTTTTGATATTAACTATACACTTAATTGCTTATAATCTATTTTTTGCTGTGTACCTGCAGTTGTGTGATATCAACTGTGATACTTTAATTTCTTATCCCTTGGTTTTTTGCTCTGCCATTGTGATGTTTATGTGCCTTGGTCTGTGTTTCGATATTCCTGGTGCATTAGTATAATTTGGATATTCATGTTGCATATGATTATTAAAAGTTCTGGGGTTAGGAGATATCCAATTGTGGTCTCCGTGGCTGTGGGAAATTTGTTGTCTGAGAACTCCAAGTAGATTGAGCTTTTTAACTTTATTTATTTAAGTTGAGGGGTTTCATGTGCATGGTGGAACAAGAAGAGAGATTTGATATTCATGACGGAGGGCCTAATAATGCTCATAATCAAAAAATTATAGAAGACAATACTCTTATATTTTTTTAAAAAGGGGTGTTAAGTTTTTAAATTAAAGATGAAGTAGTGATGCACAAATGACCTGCGGCCTGTGGCTCGGTCTTGATCCGGCCTGGGTCTGACCTGGTCAAAGTCCGGCCTGGCCTGAAGGCCACGAATAGGCCACAGTTTTTTGGCTCAGATCCGGCCTGGCCTGGCCTGCCAAAAAGCCCGGGCTGGCCTGGCCTGGCCTGGGCCTGGCCTTAGGTCTGGCATGGCCTGGTTCACCAAAAGCTTGGTCCAATCTGCAGATTTTCTTTATTCGCTAATTCAATTCTCCCACTGCAGACGAAAACTTCATCTTTGTAACAACTCATTCAATAAATAAAATAAAATTGACGTATTTTAATACGTTCATTCATGCATGTTTGTTTATATACAAATAAAAAAATCCATAAAAACACATTGACTAGTGTAATATATAAGGATTTTCCTTACCTATCTAGCAACCTACACTTCTTACAGATCTTTCATTGCATCTTTATTTTAATAGATACTTAGCGTAACAACTAGAAAGTCATTTGCAAAATAATAATAAAAAAGATAATTTTCATTATTGTAATTTGAAAACTGTAACTTGTAATACATTACTTTTAATTAATACATCAATTAAGTTTAAAATTTTAATTGGTGTTTGAATAATATTTAAAATTACTAAAAAAATTGTTTGAATGGATCGAATCGGACTGAACTGCCCTGGCTTGGCCCAAAGCCTGGTCTGACCTGGCCTGCAGGCCTCAACAGACCCCCTTTTTGAGCGTCAAACCCGGCCCGGCCTGGTCAACGGTCAAGGCCTGACAGACCCAGGCCGGCCTGTTGTGCATGCCTAAGATGAAGACACCACTTTAAATAATGTTAGGAATTTTAAATAGTGTCTTAAATGATGTGATATTGAATAAGATAAAATGTATTTTATAATTTACCCAATCACAAGAAATTTATTAACCAATGTAATATTATCACATCATTGAGACACTGTTTAAGATAAATAAAAAAATTAAAACGTCTAACATTACTCTTAAAAAAAATCAAACTAGACAACTCCCGACCAAACAAGAAGTTAGAAAGGATTTTCAAATATCAGACTAATTTCTTGTTCTCCCAAACAGATAGTTTGATATTTTTATAAAATTAAATAAAATCACTTATAAAAATATTAAATTAATTCGTAAAAATATTAATTTTATATTAAAATTAATATTTTCTCAAATTAATTAATTTAATAATTTTATAAAATTAAATAAAACTCATTTATAAAAGTATCAAATAAATAAATTATGATTCTCAGAAACACTTTCTCACTTCCTCCGTTTTTTTAAGTTCACATCGCAGGCTTGCGCTTTATCCCTCCACTATTTTTCTCACTTATATTATCACCATTTGAGTAGACTCGCGAAGAATAGCAACTAAGAACCAAAGGATATGGAATAGGTACGATAATTTTGTTTTCCGTTAAAACGATTCATGTTTTGCATTTGAGGAAATTAGGGTTTTGCTTCCAGTTATTAAAAAAAAAATTACTTTTTGAATTTTTCTGTTATATTATTGGTTGCATTTTCAATTTCAGTTTCAAACAAGGTCTATGCTTACTTTTTTGTCGATCTGTTGCATAAAGTTTCAAACTTTGTCCTGACAATGGAAGTAAATATGTCATTTTTTTGGCTGTTGAAACTTCTACATTTTATATGCACTTAATGATCTGTGTAGTACAAATTTTACATGGATTCTGATTGTTTATTTACTTCATGGGCCTGATTTCGCTATACTTTTTGGTTTCAAATTTATGCAAGTTTGTCTTATATTAGGAGTGGATGCAACAAGAGTGGAATATTTTTTTTATGCCCTGCAAATAAATGGAGATATTCTGTTGTAGGGTGCTGTTAAATTTCATATTGAAAAGAGTTTCTATTTAATGATAAAATTCGTATCAGTTTTGAATTTTAGAATTACTTCTGCTCATTGCTCAGAAATAGGTCCTATATGTGATTCTTGTACTTGGTAGCCTCTTGTAAAGGGCATGATTAATATGCATATAAAGCTAAAGGTTCTGATTTTTACTTATGTCGTGGTAATATATCTTTATGGTGTTACTGTTAACATATCTATTTAAAACCAGATTTGGATTATGAGTTTTGGGTCTAACCGCATTTTATTACTTCTACTATTCAGTTTAGATAGTTATAGTGATTGATAAATTCTTCCTATTATTTTAAGCTTTGCTCAATGGATGCCACCGCTGAAAATGCACAACGCCGTCCCTCTTCAATCAAACTGTGGCCCCCAAGCCAGAACACACGAATAGTCCTTGTGGAGTGAATGACTAAAAATCTTTCCTCGCCAACGGTCTTTACTGAAAAGTATGGCAGTCTAGGTAAGGAAGAGGCTGCAGAAAATGCCAAAAAAATTGAAGATGCAGCTTTTGTCATTGCCAATGAACATTATGAAAGGGCTCCTGATGGTGATGGAAGTTCTGCAGTGCAAAATTGTGCTCGAGAATGCAGTAACCTCGTCCTGGAAGTTCTAAAAAAGGGCTCTGGTCCTAGGGAAAAAAAAGTTCTGAAATTGAGGTAGTTACAACATCCATTGGAACCTTTTTTGATATATCAAAAGGCCAACGGAACTTTATTGAGTCGGAGGAGGCTCAGGAACTTTTGAGGCCATTAAAAGAGCCTGGAAATTCTTACTCTAAGATATGCTTTAGCAATAGAAGCTTTGGCTTAGGTGCCGTGTATTTTGCAGAACCCATCTTGGCATCTCTTAAGGATCAGTTAAAGGAAGTCGACTTGTCCGATATTATTGCAGGAAGACCAGAGGTAGAGGTTCTTGACGTAATGAAAATATTTTCAAAAGAACTTGAAGGTTGAGTCTTGAAATCTCTAAATCTCTCAAATGGCCTTGGGTGAGAAGGGTGTTGGTCATTTGGTGCACTTCTGCAATCACAGAAGAAGAACTTTATTTAATGAATGATGGGATCTCAGAGGAAGCTGCAAAAACTGTTTGTGAGTTAATTCCTTCATCGGAGAAGCTCGGGGTTCTGCAGTTTCATAATAATATGACAGGTGATGAAGGGGCAATTTCTATTTCAGAAGTTGTGAAGTGTTCTCCTTTATTGCAGGATTTCAGACGCTCCTCTACTAGGATAGGCTGTGATGGAGGAATTTCTTTGTCTGAAGCTCTGGGTACATGTGCCGCTACGAAGAAGCTTGATCTTCGTGACAATATGTTTGGTATAGAAGCTGGAGTTGCGCTTAGTAAATCCCTTTCTAGACATGCAAATCTCACAGAGCTCTATCTGAGCTACCTGAATCTAGAGAATGAGGAGGCAATATCTATAGCTGATATTCTCAAGGAAACAGTCCCTTCACTTGAAGTCTTGGAAATGGCTGGAAATGACATAACAGCTGAAGCAGCTTCAAGTTTAACTGCTTGTATTGCAGCAAAGCAGCATCTTACCAAGCTGAACTTGTCTGAGAATGAACTTAAAGATGATGGTGTGATTCCCATCAGCAAGGCACTGGAAGATGGTCATGTTGAATTAGTAGAAGTTGATATGAGCTCCAATTCACTGAGAAGTGTTGGTGCTAGAGTGTTGGCTCAAGCTGTGGTGCATAAAGCCTAAATTTAAGTTGCTCAATGTTGATGGAAATTTCATCTCTGATGAAGGCATTGACGAGGTGAAACAGATATTTAAGAAATCTCCTGACATGCTTGGATCCTTGGATGAAAATGACCCTGATGGAGAAGATGACAATGACAGGGAATTTGGGGATGAGGATGAAGGCAACGGGGATGAATTCGATTCAAAACTTGAGGATCTTGATGTCAGTGAAGAGAAGTAAGGTTCTCCCCTATCAGGTAACTCTTCTTTCATTCCCCATTCAGGTTTAACCTTCAAAAAAATAATTATGTCAAAATATCTTGTATAATTGATTTTATTGAGCAACTGCTTTTTCGTGTCTTACCGTGCACGTGCAGGGAGCAGGAGCTAGCCAATTTTTCCGTCAATATAGATGTAATATGTTGATGGGATTAGTTTATTAGTTTAGCTACGTTGGAATTAATGTAATAGCTAGCCAAGAAATATAACAATAGAATGCTCTCTTTTGACATTTATTTTCTATGGTCTAGATTTATGGTCTTTGTTTACTTTTTCTTTCCACGTAATAATATATGTTTAGACTTATAACGCGTCTTGGTTATATTATGAAACTTGCAAATGTGGTGGTACCTCAGGAGCCATCTTGCCAATTGATCGTATTGCAATGTAACCAGATGTTCTAATGGAGTCTTGGAATGTAGCCAGATGTTCTAATGGTTAAAATCGTAATTTTTCAAACTATTTTCTCTAGCCTGCTCGAAGCAATTAGTTCCTAAACTAGTCAAGACACGAAGCATTTCAAATTCAAAAGTATCAATGAAAAACATCATCTTGCTCTTAGTTTGAAAGAGTAGTCGAAGATATCATTGGTAGTGTCAAGAACTCAGAAATTTGCAAGTTGCAACTAGCTTTTGTGTTTCCTTATAAATGTGACCCTTTCTGATATGATCCTTCTGGTTTTACACATTCGTGAGGGGTCCATGAGCACCATCATAGGTAATCCGTTGGATTGACCAAGTGTGCTTGTTCATTGACCGTCTAGTGGATCAAATTTGGCCTAGTTTCATCAATCTTGCCGTGAAACCACTTAAAAAGTAAAAATCTATAAGTACCCTTTACTTAAATCACTCTGTTTTCAGCAAAAGAAAAAAAAAATCACCCTGTTTAGGTACTGAAACTTTGCAAAGTTCCATCAATCTTGCTGCTATCTCTTTTAGCAGAAAATTCTCATTATACTTCTCCCTTTCGTTCAACTCGACTTCAATTTCAACTGGTAGCATGCAATCTACAATTTTGGTGATGCTAAAACCACAATCTTCAATTTCACCTAGTAGCAATGTAATCTACAGTTTTGTGGAGTGGTGGTGATAAAACGACAATGAATACGCGGTTTATACCGACTTAATATACGGCAAATAAAATGTTAATATTTCCATCAATTTTATGACAAAGGCAGTGCAGATAATATTTGGAGTAGGTCTGTAAAAATAACTCCAACAGACCACTAAAACATTAAAAAATTAATTATGAAATGGATAGTTGTACATGGCTACCAACATTTGCTAATATATTGTTACACGTTTGAGTTACCAACTTGAGCGAAATAAAGGGTGGGGGATGGCGAACAGACCATGGATGCACCGGTAAAAAAGTCATTATTATGTCTGCTGCTCTGGGGGAAGTAACAGCTCTGAAGCACCAGATGACCATCTTCATTACAAACTAAAGAGCAGCTAAAGTTACAATGTGAAGGCTATTTGAAATCAGATGATTATCATCCTTTGTAGCGGTGGTGTTAGTGAGCCACTACATTGATGTTCATCCATATTTTCTGCGTCTAAAATTCTGAATCTAGAATTAGATGGAAAATCACAATCCTAAGCTAGACCTCTTCCTCTTATAAGGCTTCCATGTCAGCGCGGGTCCCTTCAAAGCATCATCATCAGTACCTTGAAATTCCCCCTGTGGGGAATCCGACGCCTCAGGTTTGGATCTTTTCAGGGTCGACCCAGAGGTAGTTTCACTATTTGTCTCACTTGGCAAAGACACAGGTTCGCTTAACTCTACTACTTTCTTCTCATCCTCAGCACTGTTATACGTCGAGTCATTGCCCATAGGAGGAACATACTCCCTCTTCTTTCCTTTACCTGAATGCTTGGTTAATTGTTCTCCATTTTCCACAGCCTTCAGCCACTGTAATTCACTAAGTGTATCGGCATAAATAACCTCCTTCCTACGTCTCTTTCCACTGACATTGGCACTTTCATAATCAAATCCCTTGCCCTTGCTGTCCTTGGTCTCAGGGGGAGCATATGCCCAATCTGGTACCTCATGTTCTTCCATGAGACGAGTTCTGTAATTCTCTTTCTGCCTTCTCTCCTCGTCCATTTTCTCAAACATCCAGAATTCTTCATCTGATCGGGCTGCAAGACGATTGATCTCTCTCTCACTTGGCACATCTCTTCCGAGTGAGCTTGTACCTTTACGCATGATATCCTCCAACATCTCTCTCCTATCTTGAGCTGCATACAGGAAGATTAAAATCACAACATGATGTTTCACAAATAAAACCAAGAAAGGTTGGGATAGAATAATTATGCACTCCATGTGTTCCAAAATATAAGACCATTATTAAATTTTTTGAAGTCAATTTAATATTGTAAACTATCTAAATTATACTACTAATTTTAAGATTCATTGTTTCATAATTGTTCATGAATCATATCAATTTTGAGTTTGAAATGATCTCAAATTGACTTTCAAAAGTGATCTAATGCTTTATGGAGAGGGTATTACATTATTAGCATGCAATGGAAAAAAGCAGTTGAGCGAAATTGGGGGTAAAAATATAAAGAGTATAGCCATATCCCTGGCAAAGAATCACCAAATACCAAGGAACCAAACATCTGTTCAATCAAATCTTTTGTGATCAGTAAAAGTGGAATCTCTTGAATTATTTTCTTAAAAAGTTAACATGATATCTTGAAGTTTCAAAGTACTGTAAAAGCATGATCAAATTTTCTTCCCTTCTAATTTCTTTTCTTTTCTTTCTTCATTCTCCGTTGCCAGATAATGTTTATGAAAGGCGGGAGAGAAAAGGCAGGGGATGTAGGAAGCCAGAAAATTTAATTGGTTGGCACCGTCTCCTTTTTCTTTTTGTTGTTATTTTTACTCCTCCAAAATTGACCTTATAAGAAGATTTATCAAGCCCTTGCATGAATTTCATTAAGAAAAACTAACCTGTGGAAGTCGTATTGAACAATCCTGCTTGAATGACCTTTGCATCAATCCCCAACTTTTGCTTTGCACGCTCCAAAATTACCTCTTCAATTGATCCAACGCTGACCAACACAAAAACCCTCACTTCCTTCTTTTGCCCAATACGATGTGCCCGATCCTCTGCTTGTTGGTCCATTTGCGGATTCCAGTCACTGTCAAAAATAATCACAGTATCTGCTGTCTGTAAGTTTAGGCCAAGACCTCCAGCACGAGTGCTCAAAAGAAACATGAAATAAGGAGAGTCTGGAGCATTGAATTGCTTTAGTAAAGTCCCTCTTTCCTCAGTTTTTGTTGAGCCATCAAGTCTAAGAAACTTAAAACCATGAAGTTCCAGATAAACTCCAAGAATGTCCATAAGACGGGTCATTTGTGAAAAAAGGAGTACTCTGTGTCCTGCTCTGTGCAGTTTGGGAAGTAAACGATCAAGTAGCTCAAATTTTCCAGATGCTCTGACAATCTCCTCCTTGCGCCAGATGTTATATTCGCCAACAAAAAGGTAAGGATGGTTACAACACTTCCTGAGCTGCATTGACAAGTTCTGTAGACTCTTAGATTTTCCGGTTCCTGCAAATTTGTCTCATCAGTAGAGGCAAAATCTACATCTTTCAGAAATAGTACATCATTAAAAAAAATAACAACAGAAGGTAATAGGAGAACGATCACAACATGTGATAAACCTTTACATAAAAATACCGAAGATGAGTAGCAGCAGGAACAAAGATGTGTTTCCAGTTCTCATCCAAAGAGAAGCCAGCCAATTTATATAAATCCTTTCATGAACATATATATTGACCCACTGTGATTAAAATTTATAGAAAGCAAAAAGAGGTGGCCCACTGGGGACTATCTAGGCTGACTTTTGCAAGATTCTTTGGCTGCTCCTGACAGTAACAAACGTAGCTATTGCACTTATAAATGGTTATACTTTTGTTTTATTTAACCAGAACGGCCTTCATAGTAATAAAATTCCAGGGCATTTGATTTAACATAATTCAGAACCATTAAATACTGCTGACTGTGAAGATAAGAACAACCAAGAAACTAGTTCATTGAAAAAGCTGTTTGTGAATTACTATGCTTTACAAGCAATCTGTGAAACATGAACTAATTAAATGGAATACAATCTTACAACAAAATTTGTATAATTAAATTTATACAATCTGAGGGACAGGTTTGAAGTTCACCCTATCTTAAAATTATATTTTCTATTGTTAAAGTTGTATGCTGGATGAAGAAAGGCAGTGTGTTGCTGAAGAAGGCAAAAAAACAAATCTCAGAACTTAAACAACATGATTATACATGTTCAGGGTTTAGAAGTATTCATGAATATATTTAACTCAACAAAGCATTATCAAGTTTTCAACTAGATAGGATCGAAGATCAAAACACCTAGATAGAATCGATGACCTTGTGGTTCAACAAAAAATTAATTGTGCTAGAAAATAGATCACTACAATTTACAAATGTGATTTTTTACTTCAAATTAGACCATGAGTTTATTTAGCATATCGATATTTTATAGAACTGATTGAGCTACTTAGACAAAACAAGTCTAAGATTTGATTAATCAACATATAAAAACAAATTTTGAATTCAACAAGAGCAGCCTACTCCTTTGCAGCTTTTAGTCTAAATAACTATGTAGGACGGGATGCAAAAACAAAAACAAATAGATAGGCTGAAGGACTGAAACTACATACCAGTACCCAGTCCAACTCTCCCCATGTCAGTGACTTGGTGATAATATACTTTCTGCCATGCTGACATATCGCATTTCAATATGACCTGAGACTTCTGAGGAAGGTACTTCTCCACCTCATCTTTCTTCCTTCTCAATATGAATGGCCTTATAACCTGAAATTACATTATTGCATACTAAGTTAAGAAATATAGGAGAAGAATAAAAACTAACAAACAAGGAACCGACACCTACATGGTGCAAACGCCGAATGATCAATAACTCTTCTTCATCTGTCAAGGAAACATCACACCGATCTGCAAAGGGCGCATTAAACCACTCCTCAAAATTCTCAACCGAATTAAATATGTTTGGGAGGAGAAAATTAAGCAGGGACCATAACTCCTGTAAACTATTCTGTATCGGAGTTCCAGTCAACAGAAGTCTACGCCGTATTCTATATCTGCATATAACATTAAGATTAATCCAACTGAAGAACACTTCTTACACAATTTTTTTTTTTCATAAGAAAAAGTTGAAAGCATTAAATATAAGATTAAAGAAGATTAATCTGAAAGAATTATTAAATGTACGGTCTTTATACAATGGATGACCCTATTTTAACACAATATGCATTCCCTGAATGAGAGATTGATTTTGTACATGACTAGTATCCAGTTTTAGAAGACGAAATAAGAACTTAAGTTGTGATGCAGAGTACCCGGAGTCGAAAGTCCTTGCAAGAGCAGATTCATGATTTTTCAACCGATGTCCTTCATCAACAATCATGTAGTGCCAATGAATTTTTTTCAAAAATGCTTTGTCTCTCATAATAAGATCATAGTGGGTGACCAGCACATTGAATTTTCCCTCTCCTGAATATTCTTCTCTTATCGCCTTTCTCTCATCTATACGCCCGTCATAAAGAACAGCAATAATACTGGAACAAGAAGAAACTAGGTAAATAACTTTTGCAGTGAAAACTAAGTATTGATGGATGCGCGTTATCTGCCATACAATGATGCAAAGTGCATAATCACTATCAAAGAAACGTGTACACAAATTTATTTCTGTGCACACCTTGGAGCCCACGTAGAGAATTCATTCATCCAATTTGGTAGTACAGCCTTTGGGGCCACAATCAAGTGGGGTCCAGTCACATTCTTGTTCTCCATGAGATATGCAATCAAGGAAATAGTCTGAATTGTCTTCCCCAACCCCATCTCATCTGCCAATATTCCGTTCAGATTGTTATTAAACAAAGACAGCATCCATTGAAGTCCTTCTAACTGGTATGCTCTTAGTTCTCCACCCTGAAGCATGGATGGTTGCTCTGTTACCTGTAGAATACAAAATATGATTAGACCCTTCCTTTACAATTTAAACTACAAATAATTATATAGAGCTCAAATTATGCAAAAAATTCAAAATGACATCCATCAAATAAAGGTTTAATTTAAATGCAACCAATGCGTGTTTGTAAGCTCAGACAGCTTCTTATGCTTAAAACTGAATGAATAAAATATGGTAATGCTGAGAGAATTTAGTCATACGATTGCATGATCTTTCATGCTGGAAAAGCCAACTAGATATGGATCAGTCAACAAAGTCTATAGTAGTGTTGCTTTGTCAAGAAATAATAAGTAATCATAGAGAAAAAATTTAACCACAAAAGACTCTGCTGCTGTAGACATTAACAAGATATATTGATTTCCATCTCATGAATGTCTTGCAATAAATGCCAAACTTTGAAAGTATTCCATTTTGTAGATAGAAGCTTAACTCTGAATGAATTTTATACTAGTATCATTATAATAATCGAATGCAACAGGTCAGCTAAAACTTAATTGATTACCTTCTCCTGAATTGAATGAATTACTGAATTATACTGCCGCTGGCCTTCAAGTAAATCACCAGTCTTAACACCTTCATCAGGTTCCGTATCAACTATATCTGCATCTTTCTCTGGAACTGAATCCCCAATAATGTCAGCCTTAGAAGGAGAAAAATCAGGCGTGTCAGCTTCTGATCCATTCAATGGCTCAATTCCATCATGATCAGCATCTTTTTGACGTTGAACAGCAGCACCCAAACGAACAAGCAGCTGATTTGTTTTTCCAAGAAGCATCGTCAATCTTTCATTCTTGCTCTCCTCAACCATTCTCATGTAAGCTTCCTGATCATCAGCTTTTAAAGCTTGGATCCTCAATTTCTCTGCCCGTGTAGCACGCTGCCGTTGCCTACCATGCCATGCCTGATCAAGAAAACAGATTGGAATGAATTCTAGTAATACAAGAAAAACTGGTATGAGCATCCACCTCTTTTTCGCACCCATTTCTTCTCTGCCTAATTTTTATAGACAGGTATTTCAAATATCTCCATAACTTGTTTACTCTTCATGATTTATAAAGGAAAGGAAACTAAGATAGTAAGATACGGAATGAGGATAGTAATCCTCTAAATTCATACAGAAATAGGCTGAATATTTTGAGTACTTCACTAAATCAAAGAAAATGAATTGAATTATAGGTAAGTCCTTTAAAATTTAGTACATCATTATTCACATAGTAATAGACTGAATATTTAGAATTAGATATACTTCAACATTTTAGTTGTGAAGTAATATATGGTGAAAAAGGACTTCGTCCTTTTTTTCCTACTCATTCTTCAAAACTAGAGACACTAATTAAGGATGCTAGGGGAATTGAATATGAGAATAGCATGAGATGGAAGCTTGATCTACTTTTTTGCTCTGCATGGCGTCCTTGAAGTTTGGAAATTCAAATGAGAATTGTAGACACTCTGTTCTGTTCTGTTCTTTGGGATTTGGGGTGACAGAGTAATAAAGGAGATGAATGGCAAAAATATTGTTTTGATAAAGTATGAATGACAAAAATAGTGTTCTTTGTATAAGGTGCAGAGAGAAGTGAAGGGGGGGGGGGGGGGGCAGAGAGAGAGAGAAAGGAATTAGAATAATCAAAGCAAACAGATAGCATGCCTGAACACCATCATTCCTTTGCTTCCGGCGCTTTTGAGTGGCCTGTATCTGTAATTGCAATTCACGGGCTGCATCAAGTATCTCTGCAAAGAACTTTCGTTTCCGATTCTCAATTCTGTTCTTTTCCTCCTCCTCTAATCTTGATAGCCTCTGCAACAAAGGTGTTTCAGTGTATTTTCAGAATATTGCACATACTTGCACTAACATTATATTTATACAGTAAACCTTAGGGAAGATGATATTTAATATGAACTCTAGTAACATCAGGTCGAGAATAACTTGCAAATGTAGGACTCATTAACCAATGGCCGTAACAAGAAATCTCTCGGGGCAAAAAAGGTAATTTAATAGACTGAGCATGATGATCCAATTTCATTTCTTCCAATCATATTACAGACGTTATCGGTCTACACTTATCTGAGATCAAAATTTTCTCTTTGCATATATTAATTTATTAACTAAAATGTCTCCTTCTTGCGTCTTTGAGGTGTGGACCTAACCTCTTACCTCTTCCAAATCTCATGTACAAGATATACAGTCCATGCTCCAAAGATTACTCATCCATGTAAATTAAGACTGAATCTAAAATTAGTAGCACATAAACAACAAAATAACCTCAGCATCCCGTTTCTTCTTCAGTTGATCATCGGCTTCCATGGCAAAAGCATGTCCCACACCATATAGAGGACGACGCAAACGCATCATGCCCCAGTCAAACAACTGCTTTTCGGGGCATGCACAATTCACACGAAGCCAGTACTCCGAACTCACATCAGAGCGAACCGTGCTCTGCAACTCTGCTAACTGGAAGGAAAGACAGTTATTGTCAACAACAATAAAACCCATGAAATTTCTTGATACCAACAGTTTATGGAAAGGTAGAAGCACATTTAAGAACATTACATCAATGCATCATATCTGGCTATCAAATACGACACTGCAAGAGGAATTCAGGTTTATGACCATCAGTGTAAGTTACTTCCTTACTGCATGACAGAGGGCAAGGAGATCCAACATAGTACACTATTACAATTAATGGCTCAGAGTTTGCATTTCCTTGTTAATTTTCAAAGAAACACTTTGAATATTTAATATTCTCAGAAAAGCAACTACGCAGATACTGCCAAGTATTTGCGAGGAAAGAGTAAAAGAACAAAAATATCTATTTCTGGGTTTTAATTTCCATTATAGGTAAATATAACTTGGGGCAAGAATCATTTATACTGCCAAGTAATGCTCATTCGTGCATTCAAATGACTCTTAACACTTTAGCTAATAATTAAAATCTATACATGCAATCAATAAACCAAAAAGAATTTCAGAAAGCACTACAAACTCAATTATACCTGTAGTCCATAGAGTTCAATCAAGCACTTTGACTGCAGGTCCTCACCTCTACTTGTAGGCAATTCTGTTCAAAATTAATAAATAAGAACCATTAATATGTTATTTTGAATTCCAATTAAAACTTTTTAGGAACATAACGGTATCAGGTATCAAATAAAATTACTTGTGATATGTAGAAAAAATATGCATAGTATTTTTTAGGGGAATTATTTGTGAAGTAGAAAGGATCACCAAATAGGGATACTAAGTGTACAAAGGAGAATATACTCGGCCCAAATAGTAAATAAATAACTAAAGAAAGAGGAGGAAATTTGGATAATGCAATTACTGGGACAAAGAGAGAGACAGAGAGAGAGACTATTTGTTTAAGACCCCCTCTGTTTAAACGAGGTTCCTACTTTCTTTTATTTCGAATATATTGGACCAACTTAAACACAATTTTTTCTGGATTTTTTTTTTCAATGTGAAACTTCAAAGAATAAAATTTGTTACCTTAGGAAAAATTATGTCCAAGTGTGTCAAATGCAAACCTTAATATTCAGGGGGGAAAAAGTCAACAGAAAAGTAGTAATTACTCATTCATTAGCAAAGACACTATGTGCAGAAGCAGAAACTTGTGAATGCAGTAGCCATCATAAAATTATTATAAATCTTGAATTAATTGCAAAAGAATGTTAAACCAAGTAACTGTTCATTTCAAACAATATGAAACCTTCAAGTTCGGTTAAACGACGCTGTACGTTGCTCTGTAAACGATTTTCCCTTGACACTGTCAATCCAGAACCTGATATGCAATTTGTGCGCTGCTTTGCCATGGCATCCTCAAGGTCTGTCATCAAATCTCCTCCACATGAAATTTCAGAGCCATCCTGCAACATAAGAAAATGGAACAAGAATGTAAAATTTGGCCTATATTTGGATTCTTATGCATTAAAAGCATGAGCGAGGCTGAATATTTATTTCTAGCAACAACATATATTCGTTGCAATCGAAAAATGTTTGGGGATCGGGGAAATATAATTTTCCAATAACTCAAATGCTTCGCTTTGGCTTGTAGAAAATATCTGAACAAGGATGAGATGAGCAATAAGCAGTTCCTGATTTCAATCCAGAATAAATGTATATCACGATGTGCAAAATGATTGTAACTGTAAGGATCTAATTTTAGAGTTCTCAAGATCTAAGCCCTCCATTAAAAAGATATTGAGAAAATTGCTC
Organism: Hedera helix; assembly: GCA_947179155.2. Lineage (NCBI taxonomy): Eukaryota > Viridiplantae > Streptophyta > Magnoliopsida > Apiales > Araliaceae > Hedera > Hedera helix. Next base: position 33,249,748 of record OX359281.1, read on the forward strand.
CACGTCACTGGAATATCTCCATATTATCAAAACGAAGTCGTAAAGTATAAAGAACAAATAGACAGTAGTTTTAACGATTTGTCTTTTATTGAGAAAACATCTTATCGTCTTTAAGGATTAACTCGAAGATTAAGACCTGCAGATTTTTTGTTCTTGATGAATATGTTTGTCACTAATTAGTGATTAGATTGGTCAGATTATCCTAATATGGTATGTACAGGATGATAAAAAGGTATAGCGATGGTGCGGAAACTACACTTATACAGAGAAAGGGAAGGCAGTGCAGCCACGTTGAGACCTGGGCAAGGTGTTTTCCGATAAATTAATGCACCAATTGTATTAATATCGAGAGAGAGAGAGAGAGAGAGTTTTCCCGTGGGTTCAGAAAGATGGGATTTCAATTTCTTGCATTCAAACAAAATAGATTCTTCATAATAGAAATTTTCCTTTTAATTGGTTTATGTTCCTTTCAAAAGGACTATTTTACTGTATTTAAAGATTTCTTGAAGAAGACAAAGAGGTTTTGGGTTGGACTTCAGATGGATGCTGTGGGTTGATTAACAGAACTATCACCTTCACCTTCACTTTCCAGTGACCTCATCAACACAAACACCTCCCATTCACCCCACATTTAATTTTGGAAGAAGTGAAATAATAGTGTTATATGTTATATAAAAGATTTAACGGACATTAAATCCTAAACATTATTGAAACAATGTTGTTTTAGTTACGTTCTAGTCGTTTATTAATATGGCATAATTTTGTCCATAGCTTTTAAATGGATGGTATAGATCTTGAGAACTCTAAAATTTAGAGGTCCTTATCTAGAGGAGCCAGATCCGGAATCCATACTCTTAAAAGCAATGAACTTTTAATTTCCTTCATTTCCTGCTACTCTTCTCGCCATATTTCGCATCCTCACCCTAGGCATTTTCGCACTCTGTTCAATACCTTTCTACACTCAACTAAAACCTCTAGAGTAGACTATATTTTCTTGCCATCAACTGTCACTCTATTTCCCATGTATAAAAGACAATTTCAAGTATGCATGCATACTAATTCCCCAAGTAATCGTACTTTTTAAACCCCAACTAAATCAACAACTGTAAATAACAATATAAAATAGTTAAGTAGGCGCACTACAAACAAAACCTGAATAAACCTAAACATAACATTAATCAGACATCTTTGTCTAGCTCATATATCACAGTATGACTGAAATCTCAGTAAGACAAGGAATCACATTTCTTTGTCTAAGTCATATATATAAGCATAGAAAAAGAACATAACACTGTTTATCTAAAGATAAATGGCCCTAAATATTCCCGAATTTAGGGAAAAATCATGACTTTCTAATCAAAATTGACGAAAAATTTAACACACTAAAAAATAAAGAAATGAAAAAGCAAATTCGTAAATGAAAAAAGAGCAATCCAAACAAATCACTTCAACAAAAGCAAAAACGACATGTTTTACTGAGAATTAAGTATCCCTAACCTTATACACTAACTTCATTATCAAAAGTCCGCAGTTCCAATAAAATTGTAATTACAAAAGGCATTTATAAAAAGAAAAAAAAAACTCACTAAAACCGTAACATTTTCAACTGCTGCCGAGAAAGATCCACCGTCATCGTTGACGCGGGGAACGGGATCGACGGCGGCGTAGATGGAGGAGACGGCATCGAAAAGGTGAGGAGGGAGAGGGAGATTACGAGAGAGAAGATTGAGGGCAGCAATTAAGGTCTTGGTTTTGTCTATGTGATCGACGACTTCGAGGGGAGAACTTTCTCGCTCCTCCATCATCACCTGAGCTACCATGGCGGGAACCCGCCGTTCGTTTTTCTTATTTTTATTGTTTGGGCTTTTTGAGAAATTTGAAATAAAAATAAAAATTAGGAGGAGGAGCCGTTTTCTAACGGGTTGTACTTTATATTGTAACGCTAGAGAGAAAATATGTATCTCATCGCTCTTTTCTGTGTTGTGATTTCTCTTTAATTTGCCCCTTTTTCTCTCTCTCTCTTTCTATTCGTCTCTCTCCTGTTTTTTTTATACATACATACATATATATTTTTCAAAATATATACATACTCCTCCTATAAAACTACTCGAGTCTTGTTAATGCAATTGCATAACAGTGCTTTTTTGTCTAGCTAATTACAGTCTGCACCTCCATATAACTTAATGGCCCCTTTTCAAAATATACTCCCTCTTCTTCCAAAATTTGGAGACACGTAATCCTGTTTTGTCCTTTCCTAAATCAAATTTAGTTTCTACCACATTATTACTTCTATTTTGATATAGCGTTTGATTGTATCTTAACAACTCACCTCTTAATATATTTTATCTTAATAACTCATATCTTTGTATTAAAAAATCTTCTGAATAGTCAAATGACCTCTTAATACAAAGATGTAAGTTATTAAAATATATTAAGAGGTGAGCTATTAAGGTACATTAAAATACAATCAAACACCACCTAATTTGATTGAGTACTCTCGTAATACTACTACCGTATTTTTTTGATTGAGTAATGTCATAACACTACTACTATATTTTTGACAATTGCGAGGGATAAGAAAATCTTAAACATTAATTTTTTTTTATAAATATATTTCAATTTTGGAACAGATGGAGTAAAGATTTTGCAACGACAGGTTGTATGTTGTAACTAATTTTAGTCTTAGCTTTCCTTTTCCTTTTCCTTTTTCATTTTCATTTTCATGATTCTAAACTATTGGGGATTTGTTGGAAATGTTGTTATTTCTCTGTGCTTGGAGGGGCGTTGCCCGATCACTTCAAACAATTGTTTACTCAACAATCAAATTAGCAAACTGGGAGTAGATTTAGATTTTTCAATCGTAAAGGGCAAAAATAAATAAATAAATAATATTACTCATCCCTCCCTCTGTTCTAAAATATAATTTTTACTAGTGATTGTACCGATACCTGTTCCATTCCAATAAACTTTATCGTAGGACTCTATCAACCATGAAAAGAAGGTGGTAGAGAGTTTTTCCAGCATAGAGGAAGAAAATACAAGGAGCAGTGAACTATTTTAAGATGTGTTAAGCTAATAAAATATAGTAATTATATAAAACCCATGAGGTTTATTCTAACAATCATTTACAGGAATTGTCTCAGCTATTGCTCTCAAAATCTAAGAAAATTATAGATGTATTATCCTTTGTACGTTGTGTTCTGGCCTCGGTCAACAATATATTAGCAATCTTTTCTGCAGAATTCTCTCCGTCCTTGGCATTTTTCTCTCTCGTCTATGAGGGATCAAGACAGTAAATTAGGATAACCTCGTAGGTATTCAAACACATTCACAGAGGAATACACACCAAGTAAAAACTGATATTACCTCGTGGACAAGTTGAAATGCCTTCCTGTAGTTAACAACGTCCCAAAAGCCATCACTGTATCCGTAAACCACCATATTAAACCAATAAATATAAAGGAGAATGAGGGTTAATAATATTGGACATACTCGTATATTGAACATAAAGGGGTTTCAAGATATAACATAAAGCACCAGTAGAATCACTAAAAGTCGATCATATAGGAGGAGCCTATAAAACTACTATCGTGCTCCAATGCAGAAACTGTAGTTAAATCTTCATAAATCCTTACATAATTTTATTTTTTTTATTGACAAGTCATAAATTTAAATATAAATTACATCAAATTACAAAAATAGCTATTTGAAACCAGATGCGACATCACTTTTCAATTCATGGAGGTCTTGAAGCTAGACAATACAACGTCACCTAAAAACGGCCACCAAACTAAAAGACAAACCCTGAATTTTTCTACTATGCACAGCAGTAACATCATCCATAAACTGAAAATGCTCGAATAACGTGAGTATCTTGCTTTTTCTCAGAAGGGATTGAACAATTCTGCTACCCTTGCATATGCATAAACTAACAAATCGGAGTTCCACGTAATTCTCAATGAAAATAGGGAGGCCCTTCTAATATATAAAGATAATCGGAGCATATTTGATGAGAAAAACAAAAGCACAACTTCGCACAACATTAATTTTCCAATTGGTCAATTAATTGGTACATCAGCCACATGAGCCAAATAAAAACTAAAAATAAGCAAGAACTACAAGGATATATACTGCTACATGAGCTGCAATATGCTTTGCAGATAATAAATACATTAATGAGAATAGGAATCACCTAGCTAATACTGCAAAGGCCTTGCTTGCTTGATGTATGTACACAACTTCACTTATATAAGGTTCTGAACTGAAGCGAGCATCCTGCTGCTTAAGAAATTTGTCTCCTAGCATCCGAGCAAGGTTTAAACCTGAAAAAACACCAAACAAGCAGGTTAACTATTTGTGGACATTGAGCTAAATAAATGATAAATAAGACAACGCAGAAATCGTACCACATAATCGGGTTTCCCCATCTTTCAGAGGTTCTCCTAATGCTTGGATGCGTTGTCTTTCTGAATAACTGGTTACTCTGTGGTCTTCTGTCATCTTAATATGCTTTCCATCAATACTACCAGAACACAAATAAGGGTGTAACAAGCTTGTAAACATTATCTAACTAACAATACAATAATTTAAATCATAGTTGTCACAGCGCCACAGCGAAACGCGATGGTAGTTGACCGCCAGGACGCCTAAGCGATAAGTCGCCCGCTATGGCGTCCATATGACGACAAGTCGATAACAATGTGTAATTTATATATTATTTATTTTACTTAAAAAGTATATTGGATAATAAAATTTTATACGCATTAAAACACAAAATATAATAACAAACACTATTAAATACAATTAAAAACACAATTATATGAATACTTAACGGTCAAGATTCAAAAATAAAACACTTGGCATTAAAAACTAATAGAACAAGTCAACAAATGGTACGTAGAAAATAAAAAATCAACCAAGTCAACACCCACCATACATTACAAGTCTAATAAGTAATAAAATTACACCATGCAGCGAGTTCATGGGTTATGATGAGTCACGAGTACAAAATGACTTAATCACTTAACTTGAACCAGCTACCAAGGCGTGAGCGTCCAAGGCGTGAGCATTATCCTTCTCTAGCACCAAGACGCTTAGGTGATGCCATGACAACTATGATTGCAATTTTAAGACAGGCCAAAATAAAGTCTATAGTAGCTGCTAAATTCACATAGAAGCAGTGAATTGCTCATTTAATGTTGCCTTGCAGCAACTCAAACTCTTTTTTACATTTTTCTGATATAGGAACTCGCAACCAATACCATTTGGTTGTACTGGGTGAAAACTGAAAAACGTCCAAGCTCACGCAAATACGCAATATCCCACAAACAACGCAAAGTGGGTAAGTCAATTCATAACTATGTTCGGATGGTGACAATTTGCTTCAGCGGATGGTGGAGTTACGAACCCTATATATGTACCTTTTGGCGCTGTCAAAAAATATTTTTGCCATCAATTAACCTAATTTCATTTACTTAATCATTTTTAATTGGCTAAGTCTTTGTTCTCCACTGCAGTTTAAGCTTGAACAGACTCGGTCTATGAAGATGGGAAAAATATAAATAAATAATTAAAATGACAAGATGAGACTCTAAAGTAGTTTGGAAATGCATGCTAAACCTATATAGCTTCTATTTGATCCCACAAACGAGGTCAGTATGCATTTGTAATTTCTACAAATAAATGTTTCAGGTCTCAGCAAAACAGTAATAGAAATGTGTATAAAGCTTATAAAACAGTTTGCGTATCCCAAATTTTCTAAACAATGATTTTACTGAAGAGAATCCTACACTAGGGACACAAACCATCTTGATTGTACAATGTATACAAAATTAAGGTACAGGGGTAACAGAAAGGAAACTTGTGAGGAAAGGCACCAAGTCATGGTGGCTAGGGGCCAGCTCAAAAGGGACTATGCATTTGTGCCTCTCCAAGATAAAGGTTACATATTCCATATGGATCACACACATCTTGAGTTGTACAATATTTCTAATGAAGCAGGAAAGAGAAAAATATATATAGCAACTAGCAATATTGTCTAAAGATCAAAAGATTGTTCAGAATCTAACAGTTACTCCACAATTAGTCGATGAATGTTAAAATGACAATGTAGCTGCGACATACTTTACAACACAAGCAGAGTCTCCAACATTTGCACATTGTGCATAGAAATTTTCATGTCCGTCAATCCAAATCAGAACCATTGTTGCAGTACAACCCTGAAATTTTGATTATTATATATCAAAATAAAAACCATAAACCTCATGCACCACAAGAACAATAAAAATAACAAACCACCTAATGCCTTTAGTTGTTGTAAGGGGAAAACACATATCACCCCAACTAAATTTAGGACAAGAATCCAATTCTGAGAATTAAACAAATTTAAGTTGTTCCTATGCTTAAACTACACATCAAATCACAATAACAAATTAACCGTATAGGAGAAAATAATTAATTGCAAATTTGCAAGAGGGATAGTCCTTCCAATTTCCTTTCCAGAGTAAAACATACTGTTAAACCATAAGCCCATAAAGCCATCTTGGAATTCTCATCAAGCGTGTGGATTTTGTCAAAAGTATTTTGAAAAAATATAATATGGAACCTTAATGCAAGTTTTTGGAAGTTTAGAAAATGGAAACATAAAACAAAATGGGAAATGTTATCCAAACAGGCCCTAAACAATTTTGGAAAAGGAAAGACAGAGAGAGAGCATAAACTAGAATATAAGGATATTAGAGAAACTGACTCAGATCTCTGTGTTTAAGGTTCCCCTTCTTTCCAGTTTCCAATATCCTACTGCTTCATTCCGGACTCATTTCTATTATCAATAAAAATAGGTTCTAGTGATAGTGAAGATTTTCTATGTCTAAATATGACAACGTTTAACAGACAAAGCCAAAATAACTAGAAGGAACTAGGTTCGACTGTTCCACACTGCATAAATATTCTTATTAAACAGAAAAAAAGGATTTTAGAAAATAGAGACGGAAAGTATAAGGAGAGGAGGTACGAAGAGGAGTACAAGAGGTGAGGACAAATATAATGTAAATATATTGTACTTAATAGTGGTAGGCAATTAATAATTAATTCTATTCTGGGACTTCACTACTTATCCAAATGGAACTACACCTGCTGACCACAAGTAAATTGTAGATAGTATGGCTAGAGACAGTCCCTGTCAGATCATCAGGCTGAATATAGAATAATAAAAGCAAGAAAGAAACAATATTAGTAAGATAGTTGTCATTTTAACATCGTGATAGTATTCAGAAAAAAACAATCTAGGTTGAAATAAGTAAGGAAACACATGGAAATAGAAAACTCAAGAACAATTTATTAATCAAGAAATAACATACATCTTTGGGAATAAACAAAGACGCAAAAGGAAATGAACAAGTATCCATTATCAACAAAATAAAAGCAATACAGAGGAACACGTTGGCTAGTTCAGTCACACGTCAAGCAGAAACATGTACAAGAAAATTACAACGAGAACAAGTAAAGACAAGTTGAAGAAAAACCTCATAGTAGTGGTTCATGCATGCCTCTGTTTGAGAAAATGCTTCTCGAAGGACATCTGAAGCATCACATTGTGATAAAACCGTCTCTCTTTTAAATGAGTCCCCCAAGACACTAGCAACTATCTCTGGCAGTAATCTGGATATAAAATTATTTGAAAATATAATGCGAGGAGAAGACATTAAAGTGTGGGTTAATGCGAGGAGACATTAAAGTGTGGGTTAATGCGAGGAGACATTAAAGTGTGGGTTGTGACCTTGGCTAATTCACATATATGATAAGGAAACATAATTGAGAAATACATGCGTACCACAAATGAAATCATCAAGAAGTTCAGAACTCAGAAGGCAGGTTCAGATATAAAGATCAATCTAGTCTATTCTGAACCTGAACAGGCTGGATTCAGCTGTTGTGGCTTAATATGTAGCGAACGTTGTACTAATATTTAGATGAAGATGTTAATACAGGAGGCTTTCAAAATAGGGCATATAAGCAAACTTCCCTTTACTTGGCCAGGCAACTGAGGCTTCACTCAGCTGTTCAATTCTCAAAAGTTACAATTAAAAGCCCCAGAGCATACACCGGAACAGACATATTATTCATGCCCAATAACAAACTACCAAGCATGCATTGGAAAACTCATTACCATGGTCAATTCAATTTCTTGGCACAAGAGATAAGTTAGAGAAAAACGGAAATGAAACACTAACTTGCTAGCAGATATGGCAGCTGCTGCTCCTCCATGTCCATCGCATATACCAAACAGTCCAAACTGCAATATCGGCAATAAACTTTAGCACTTCCAGGAATCACAATACAAATTTAAGATGATAAAACATTCATATATTATGAAACCTGATAAGCCCCATGAAGGGGCCATTGGTAATAGCAGACATCTTCCATAGGCAGCTTCTTTCCTCCTCGACGCAAAGACATGGGATCTGATGCCATACCTAATCTAAATGGGATCTGACCAGTTTGAGATGTAATCTGAACCTACAATACGATATCCATCAAAGTTAGAAGTAAAGGTTACATCATACGGAATAACTACATAAGCAGAAAACAGCACTTTTTTTAAATTTTATTATATCATCTGTTCTAGTTTCTAGAGAGAAAGAGAGGGGTGGGGGTGGTGCACATGCACTAAGTTAAGAACCTTAATCTGACCAACCCTTTTAAACACCACTTCAACAACTATACACCGTCTTTACTGTGCAAATACAATCACGTAAGTCAATAACCAAATGGTGATAGCTCAAAGGATTAGCCAAAAAAGGCAATTGGATTTGAAATTATTTGATAAACTAGTAAAGGCAATTATTAAATAGATATATGTATAAATCTCCTCTATAAGAGCTACATTGATCACACTTTTTCAACCGACAAATGACAAATTTTCCTAACAAAAATATAACATATATATCTTATAACTGCTACACAAATTTTAAGCAAGGGAAACAAACAAATCATGGGAGATTAAAAGTTTATAATTACGTGTTTACACGTAATATAATATATCATACAGAAGCCTCTAAACAGACAATAAGCAAGATTAACATATTCAAAGTTGGAATTCTCAACTTTCATATTTTGATGACACTAATAGCCACTACCTTAGGTTTGCATTGAAAAGTTGAAAATTTTAATTGGATTAACAATTTAACAAATATACACAAATAAAGAACAAAATTCTGATTCATAGATCATCCTATAGAAAGGTGGTTGAATTACTAATACACAATAATGAACAAATATCAGATTCATAGATCATCCTACGGAAAGGTGGACCAATTAGCATATGTAGATTCTGATCCAACAACCAGGCAATTATCCAAAATACAATACACATGCAATATATCAAAAAAAAAAAATTCTTTACATTTCAGAACATTGAACTTCTAAACCAAGATTGTAACAGTTAATCGAATGGTTTCTGAACAGGGAAATACCATAAACCAATAAAGCTCAGAAAGAAATCATTAAAACTGCAAGGAAAACATGCTCCTGGAAACGCTACTACCCACATAAATAGCTTCACTTTACTCGAGAGTCGAGACTATAAAAAATCTAGACCTTGAAAACATCTTTCCCATGATAAAATTGGCTAAGAGACTTACAAATATCTTTGAAGTTGTGCCAAGAGTTATTATATCTCCAGTTGCAAGTTCAGCTGGGTCACCCCAATGTCTACTTTCAGAATGATCATGGTGGATTGCCTTGGAATTCAAGAGTGTTCCATTTAAACTACCCATGTCGACCAACTCCCATTTCAACTTCTGCAACCATATGCCATCCGAGATAAATACATAAATAAAAGGGGGGGAAATTACTTTACCAATAGATACTCACTAGAATGCATATAAAGTAGTATAGCTATCAAGAACTTTACATTCAAATCCCAATTTATCATCGCATGCTTTCCTGAAACCTCAGAATCCTTCAGTAACAATGCACTTGGTGAAACTCTCCCAAGAGTAAGTGGAAGTGCAGATGTATTTGTTGACTGTATGGAACAACGAATCCCACAAGAAGGACCAGAGATAACCTCCAACATTAGATTGCTTCCTGCATTTCTAACAGACAGATATGATGACATGTTTTACATCTTCCACCAATTTGTAAGACATTGAGAACAGTAATGTATCATTTGTTACATCTTTATTAAGTATTTTCATCTGTTTTCTTTTTATAAATTTTATTATAAAAATTAAAAAAAAAATCAAATTAATAAACCAAACTATCACTTCTTTTACTAGTGAGAGAAGGAGAAATTACTTTGATCTGCAGCATCTTTTGGAACACTCTCTCTAAGTGCATCCTCTTCTGAACCAAATCTTGAGTCATAACATAAATCTTCCTTACTTCTGAGTTTCTTTTTGTCAGCAGAGTGGTTTGACACTAAAGGACGCTTAAGCGTCTGACCGATAAAAGTATCTTCTGATATATCCAGAACAAAACTATCACCTGGAAGAAGTTAAGGATATGTTTTAATTATGATGAAGTAAAAATAACAATACAAATACAAACACTTGGATATTAAAAAGTAATATTAGTTAAGAAACATAGCAGGATAGAGTTGTCTACTATGTGCCAACTGGGGTGCAGTAGGTGGAAGCCTGTGTTTAAAAGCAAGCCCATGGGTCCGCGGTGAGTTTAAAAGTACTTCAGTTAGATGAGATGCCCCCTCTGGGCCATAACTCCTAGCAAACTCAGTACTATGATTTTGAACCAAATCTGAATCTTCAGAAACAAGAGGCCTCTCTATATCCTTGTCCTCAACCTAGAATTATATAATCACAATGTTTAATCACTAATCAGTGACAAGTCTTTAACAACAATCAAGAAACAGCAATGTTACTAAATATTTATCCATGGAACAACCTTACATAAGGCCTAACATGACTACAAAAGAAGTCAAACATTAGTTTTTAGCATAATATACAAACCATAGAAACAACGATTCGCAAGTCGCTCAGTAAAGCCGCAGGCTAATAATAATTTATGACAAGAATAGAATAATAGATATATTAATGTCTAGAAAACACAAGACAACTTCATATTGGATTCGTAAAATATGTACACATCACTGATGATTTTTTTTTACTTCATAATAATCACTGCACAAGTACCAAATCCCTTGTGTTTGACCTGAAAGAGTGGGGCACACACTTGACACTACACACACTTGAATTCTACTTCAAAGTGAGAAAAGCTTCTCCTGCTAACTAGTGCTCTACCTATATATAACCAACCCAGAAGAGAGTATTTCCAATTCCATATTAAAAGATAAAAGATGGCAATTCCTACTAGACCTAATATTTCCGGACGCCTCTAATTTTATTTATTTTTTGATAAGTTAGATGCCCACTAAATTACACCCAAAATGTTTCCATTAAAATCTATTTGTGAGATAAGTGAGATGGTTTTAACACTATTTTGCAAAATTTGAACAAAATCCATAATATTATATTATTATATCTGTAGGAAAGTATAAGAAATGTCAAATTCTACATTTCAATGGTTACCAATTGCCACGATCTTAACTATCATTAAGATTTATGAGTTAAAGTTGATCAATTTAGGCATATTAATTTTCCCTTGCATTAACCAGAAAAAAAAAATGACAGGGCAGCATGATGAGGTGAAATGCTAGACTTAAAGGAGAGGCAAGAAGAGGAGAGAAAGAAGGGCCTGGTTCCACGATCTAGAAAACCATCATGGCCACTTGGTGTTGAATTTGCAGTGAATGGTAGTGAAGCAATCCAGATGCATATGTTCCACAGGAAGAGGCATATATATTTTCTTTAGCCGTAATCCATTATCTACCTTTAAGATCATATATTGTACGAGTTTAAATGGCTTTTACTCAATCATAAAGATGATGTTATGAATCCATTTTAATCCGCTAACATGAATTAATATTTATTCTAAGTCAGCTCCCAAATCTATTTGGTCCTAAGCACAAAATAAACATTTTGAATTCAAATTAAATGAGCGAGAGTTAAGAATAATTTATGTCGATTTAGCATGCACCAAGAAACTATTCTTATTATAGTCCTTAAAAAAATAAGACGACCTTGTTACCTTTAATCAAAATTTAGAGAGACTGAAACAAAAATTAAACTATTGAAGTGAAGACCCTTTTCTCTTTATTTCACTCCTGTATTTTGGTTTGGAGTAGAAAATAATGTTGGCATGGCAAATTACAGTCTGTAACAAGTTGTGACAACTTTTAAGACAGTGTAGCGATTGTACTGGTCCGTTATAACACCTTTGCAACGAATGACCATAACTACATAAATGAATCTACTACTTAACGACCATCTTTTTAACTATATAAATGAAATGGTCACTTTACATTGATCGGTTCTGTAACAAAGGGAAAAAAAGATGAATTCGTTATTTAGTACTTTTGTTATCAACACAAACTACTCTTTCCCCATGACAATAAAATAAATGCGTGTAAACATGTCGGAAAACGATTTGTGGGATATGAGAAGGAGAACGAGATTCTACTTTTATTCCATTCTCCTTTCCCTCAATGCTGAATGAGGGAAGAAACCTCTTTCTCTACCAAACACCAGGAAAGAATAAAAATATATATAGATAAAACTTAGGATAGTTAAAAAAGTGATTCCTTCACACATATTACCTAAGCAATGATTTGACAGAAGAGTTAATTAGTTCGAGTATGCAAACAAAAGTTCAAATAAAGCTCTGTATTCTAACAAGATTATAACATGCAATATAATTAACTTAGGAAATCATAACAAATTTAAACTTTGCTGCAACATTGATCCACAAACATACATTCTGTTAAAATTAGCAATTGCTTAATTGAATTTTTTTAAGATAACTTCTAACCAATGCCGACTTGCCAACCCATAATAAACACTGAGGTGAAATAAGTACATAAACATTCAACAATTAATACAAAATGAACAGCACCTTTCAAATAAGCCAAAAAGTTAATTGACCAAATGCACACCATTAAATTCGGTAGAAATGAACAAGCTTGAAATTCAGAGAGACCCAAATGAGACTGCAAACAGCTTAACATTTCAAGTCCCCTCATACCCAATTTGATAAATACTCGAAACCTAACAATCTCAGACCAAACAGAACATAGAAGTCTACGCTTTATATTCATTTCATACATGATCGGGGCAATGGATACCAAATCAAAAACCCTAAGTTCAAAAACTATGAACAGATGCATAGATACCCATTACATAAATGTGTATAGGATATGATATTTATATAGATAGAGAAAAGACCTTGATCGTGCGGGAGGCGCGGATACGGCGAGAGAAGAAGCGCCATGGCTTGCAGGCGAAGATGATGAGAAGAATGATAAGAAGCAGCATAAGGATGAAGAGAAGAGCAGCAGCAGCTGATACAATGCTGCTGCTTGGCCACAGCTCTGCCATCGCCTTCGCCATCGGTGGTCAGTTTTTCCTTATGTCCGTCTGATTATGAGAGAGAAAATTAGCGACAACCCCCCCACACCACACTTCTCACTCTCGGTTCTGCGAGAAACTCGCATTTAAATGGTCGCAATAATTATTACTCCTGCTTTGTATTGTGTAGTTGTTTAAGACGTAATCATATTTATAAAAAAAATTATTAATATGAATATTAGATTAAAATTTTATTAATATTTATATATTAATTAATTATTATTTTTCTGTCTCAATTATTTTATTTTAAAAAAAATAATAAAAAATAATTATAAAAAATCTCTTAAATGTACGTAAAACGTCTTATATTTTAAGTTTTTTTTTTTTAAACAACCTATATAATAGAAAAAATAAAAATACTTATTAGTATGGTTTTTAAACTCAGACCAAACGAAAAAAATCGGAATTCAATTTTTTGGTCCGATTCAAGTCAAAAAACTAATTTTGGTCAAAATTTGGTGACTCGACAATTGTACCGGTCGACCCAATGATCCGATCACCCGGTTTTACCGATTTCCTACTCTTTTTTTATATTTTAATTTAAGCATTTGAACTTGATTAAATGTATCATTGATTGAGTTTTGAACTATAATCATGATTTAATATCTTTTTTTTCATATAGATTTAGTATTTATTTGAATTGTATAAAGTAAATATTGTACAAATAGATTTATTTATTTTACCAAATTTGATTGAATGTATCCTAGAGATGTTTATATTCATTTTTGTTTGATTTTATCACTATTGAGTCTTGAATTTTAAATTATGATCATGATTTAATATCTTTTATTTTATATAAATTTAGTATTTATTTGAATTGTATAAAGTATAGTAATAAACATTATACAAATAAGTTTTTTTTTTTTTTGTGTGCAAATAAATTGATTAATTTTACATATTTACTAAATATTATATATAATAATAATTAATATTTTTAATTATTTATTATTTATTATATATTAACGACGTCACCGATTCAATAACGATCCGACTACTGATTAGACCAATAACCTATCTACTCGATATATTTTCCGATTCGATAACCGATCAGAGTCTAAAAATATTACTTATTAATCCCCTAATTTTTACTTAAGAAAAATGTGTTTTTTCCTTTTATAAATTAGAAAAATAATATTTTTACGATCCCTTTCCTATCAAGGTTGGGGCGTTAGTCCCACACTCACCTTTGTATAAAATCTCTTAAAAAATATCAAAAACACATTAAAATAATATTTTTCAAAAATAATAAAAAAAACAAGTGTAAATTATTTTTAACATGGTGAATTTAAGTTTATAAAAAAAAAATATCGAATCGAATCGAATCAAGTCAAATTAAAATTCTAAATAACTCAATAGAGCGTTCGAGTCCAACTTATTTAATAAATAATTTTTTATTTTATTTATTTATTTATTTATTATTTTATTGAGCCGATTAATATGGGACAAAGATTGGGCCTGGATTGAAGAGTTTGATGAGACAGAACTTCAGCTTGGTTCGTACCCCACAATAACTATTTTGTTGGGTGGGCTTGACTGAAGAGGATGACAAATAAATGTCTTCCGTATTTACCTAGGTTATATTTATTTATAAAAAATATGTTTGAAATTAGTCTATTTATCTAAATTTAATATTATTTTAAATTATTTAATCATTTGATGAGGGATTATTAATACTTTAATGTTAGACTATTAGTCCCATAAAATCATTTAATAGTTTAAAATAAATGAAACTATTAATCTCAAATTTTTCATGAGATTATATAATCTCATATAAATAATCTATAAGACTATTTAAATGACTATTAATTTTCTATCATGAGATAAAATAGTTTGAAGTAATATTAAATTAATATAAATAATTTAATCTCAAATATACTTTTTACAAACAAATATAACCATAGCAAACTCATGGGATCATGATTACACTTTTTGAGGGGTTTAGTAATAACAACAAAACTCTGGTTGGGCTTCTTAAAAAGAAAATAAATAAAATTCATGTTGGGCTTTGGTTGTGATGTGGCCCACTTAAATCTTCGTATCACCTTAACCCAAACAGGAGAGTCCAAATATCAAACTTTATAGTTTATATGTTTCGGCTCTACCCCCATAATGGCCATTATCCAATACATGTTTCACGATCAAATCTACTCATACAATAATGATATTTAATTATGAAAATTGGTCGGGTAGCTAAATTGTATACGAAAAATAATTACTACCTTAACGTGTATAAACTTCTAATATAAACTAGCACTAGCGGTGCACGCGTTATTTGTATAAATAACGCAAAAATAAAATAAAAATTTATAAAATTTGAAAGATTAAATAGAAATATGTATAGTTGTAAATTAAAAAAAATAAAATAATAATATTATTAAATTTGTAAGGATTAACGAGCAAGAAAAATATTATAACCTCATTACATTAATGACGTCAGCCACTCAAGAGAACCGTTTTATTAATAAATCTTGTCAATCATGTTTAAATCAAGTATTTTTAGAGAAATTTTGTGATTAGTCACTACTTGCACAATTTTAACATTTTTTAAAATCATTAAGCACTTTTTTTTTTCTTTTTCTATTTTTGGGTGCAACGTTACGCATTTGAAATCAAGTCTCTGAAGGGAAATTTCGTGGGCTGTTGGAAGTGTATCCGAAAACATTTCCAATGTAATTAGACATATACTTTTCAATGCTTATACCAAGGCTCTGTTAATTATCCCAGGGAAGAAAAAAAAACAGCTATATATTTGCTTCTATATAATCCTCTCTACAATGTCGATTATGATGGGTTTACTAGGGACTAGTATAAACTCCGTCTTCTTTATGTTTATTTTTTTGAAAAAGTCTCATTTGTTCAATTTTCTTGTCCTACAAAAAATAATTTTATTTTTATTAAAAATAATATAAAAGAGTTGTTATATATGTATTGCGGCAAATTTATCTCGAATTATAATTGCTAAAAATATCAATACGATATAATTATAAGAAGACTCCAGTTATTACACATATATCCAAAAATATTACCATTAGTAATAGCAATCGAAAAGTCAACGTCAAAACCGTGATATATGTCATTTTCTTGTACTACAAGAAATAATTATATTTTTATTAAAAATAATCTAAAATGAGACGATATCTTAAAATTTGTCATTATATTTTTGTTATCATGCAAAATCAACATTTTACTCTCTCGGTCTCATAAAAAAAATTCTCATTTTCTAAATTTTTTATTTATTAAAAACGCTATAAAATGACATACGACAACAAATTTAAGCCAGTTAAGAAGATATTCTCAATTACTTTGTCACATCTTTCCATATATCTGGCAACAAGTGAGCAAATGGCATCTTCTTTTCAAAAAACCACGTTAACATCATAAGTAACATCATCTACACCATAATTATCACTAACCGCGTTCACGTACCTTTGCTACAACACTAATTTAGTATATTCATTAATCTACTTTCATGAACTATCTAGTACGGTTTATTCCTTAATTTCGTACTAGTCAAAATTAAACACATATTCCAGTTGCATATCAAAATCCATCTGTCATTGAGTATAAGCGTTCGAAAATGGCACAATTAATTTTGCCCATAATCATAATTAATCATGCTTGCCAGTTGAGATTCGATCCGAAAATCTAAGCATTGCCTGCCTATTATTAAAGTCAATCTCGGACCTTACTCGATGTTAACAGGCCACTAGACGGCTATTATTTCCCGGGCTCGTGGCATAAACTTAATTATTTTTAATTACGTAAAAATTATTTGACATTTAAAACAGAGAGATTATTCTATATTATTGGGACAAATAAACAGTATATTTCTTGCTCTTATGTATTTATAAGACTCGTCTATAATGAGACTCACATGTATGTAAAAAAAAAGACCATATTATTTACTTTCAAAAATATAAAATAATTTTTTCTTAAAATGACCATTAGTTGCGTGACATGTTTTTATGGTTTTTCTGGACTTGCCGTAATTTATAGACAGAGCTGATAAATAATGGGGAAGGCGGCACTAACATCGTGGTCAAAAAGGTGGGGGAATTAAATGTGCTTTGTTTAGTTTATGTCATTGTATAAATCATGAACTGGATTCTCTTGTCTGTTCTTAATAAAGTCGTATAAAAAATTAAACAAATTATTAAAAAGCCAACTTTAGATTCCAGTCGAGGCCAAGGAAACATGACATATTGGTAATTAAATATTCTGCACTTGTGTCGCTTTACATAAACAAAATTAAATACAAATGGATTCTGATGCAAATATATATATATATATATATATATATATATATATATATATATATATATATATATATATATATATATATACTTACTATCTTTAAAAATAAAAAATCATGATAGTAAAATTATGATGACAAACTTAGGTGCATTATTCATTTTTCACAATTATCAATAAAAAGAGAATTGTAATAAAATTATGATGACAAATGATTTATATGTCGAGTGTGGATTGTGCATGATTAATGTGAAGCTGTAAACGATAAAATAAAATAATTATATGTGAACTTATTCTTTATATCTTTCTATCACATATATTCACATAGGTCGATATTTAATTAATATCACATAAATTTATTTTCATAAATAATAACATTATATTTATAACCTTTGTTTGAGGTTAAATTATATGTTCATCTTTATCCACTGTATTTTATAAATAAAAGAAAAAAGAAAATTGACCCATCTTTCTTTCACTCCCTTATTGTGTTTGTGAGTTTGAGGATAGAAAAAAAAGAAAGAAATTTAAATTTTTTGAGAGAAAAGAGAGTGAAGAAAAGAAAATTTACTTCTTTCTTTCTGTTTGTGAATTTTAAAGAAAATTTTAACTTAAACTATAATATTATTATTTTATCCTTATAAAATTATATTTTAAAAATTATTGTAAATATAGTTTTGCTAGTTTAATATGTAGTCCAAATGTTTAGTAAATTCCCTTCTAAATCTTTTTAATTTTGGAAGGACATTTTTTAAAAATCTCCTTCTTTCTCTTTTCTTTTTTCCCCTCTAAAAACTCACAAACAAAGAATTTTTATTTTTCTTCCTAAATTTTCTTTACTCTCCTTAATTTCTTCTATCTCCGTTTTGAAACTCACAAACACAGTGTAGTGTGCCCATAATCTGATTCTTAACTTAATTAAAACAGTATGATCAAGTGCCAAAACAGATGGTTTATGATACAAATTACAATGCTTATTATTTGCAGAAAGTGTGACGACATACTTTAAATAAATAATTATTTAGTCTTTTGCAACAAAAGCAGCTTTTGCACTTGCAAATAAGAATAAAACATGCTCGCTTAGAGTCACCAAGGGTTGCTGAGCTCATTTTAGGATCACATTAACTGTAATCAACTTCATAAACTAAATATTAATTAAGGCTTTTAATCAGGGGTGACTCAAGACAATTGAGGGCCTAAAATAATATTTTTAAATAAGACTTTTTATGTTTGGTATGTCATCTATTGACTTTTATGGTCAAATTGATCATTTTTCAAGTCAATATATCTTATTATTATTTAATATATATGTAAAAAAACCTATAAACTACATAAAATTTAATACTAATCTTAATATTTATTTTTTTGAAAATCTAAATATATATGTTTAATTGTTAATTTTAAAAAATGTCAATTTGACTATAAAAGTCAATAAAAAACTTTTATTTTGGGACGAAGAGAGTATTAATATTTTTTATTTAAATGAGATTTTTTTTATATTGTTAACTTTATTTAGGTATTTAATATTTGAATTGGACTATGGGCCTTAAAGAATTAATTGAATTTATATTTTTATAAAATAATTTTATATGAATTATTTATGATTTTTAAAAATTTGAAATCTTTTTTTAAAATAGGCCTAAAGCCCAAACTTTTTGTTTAGATTATAGGGTCGGCCCTGCTTTTAATTTTACTCGTGCGCCTTTTGCTTTCTCTTTTTAGGAAGCTACTTTTTATGTAATATGCTTTCTTGGATGCATGCTTAACTATAATAATATTATGCTAATTAGTATGCTTGTCATTGTCATGCAACCTTAATCATAATTAGCTGTTTTTTTTACTTCTGGACATGAGAAAAAATATATAACTTTTTTGGGTTTTCTTATTTCTTGTAGCTAGTAAAACCATTCTACAAAGGGTTGGTCGTACTTTGTGAAAATTTTTAATTATTTATATTTTGTGTAACTATTCACAAACTACAAAATTATAGACGGCTTCCTCTATTTCAAAACTAGTGATATATTTCTGAAATTAAAGTTTTATAAATTATTATTATATGTATGTAGGCAATAAAATCTCGTACTTTGATAGGATTAAAGTTCGTAATAATGGAGAAAGCGAAAAATTTGCGAATAATACGGAATCGATCAATAAATTGGAAATGGGACAAAAACAGGTGAACAACTATCCGAGTAATACGTTGCGAAACTCTCGGGATCTCAAGTAATCGCTAGTATTCAAGAGCCTTATCGGGTGTTTGGAGGTCTTGAGTGAATTCAAGATAGGCTCAGAAAATCTAAGTGTATTCACGAGTGTCCCAAGTCAAAACTTGATTCGAAGTCGTCCACAAGTCGAGAAAATTCTTCAAGCACCATTGCATTTAGAGAGATAATTGTCCAAATGGCCCAAAGAACCAAAAGTGTCTTTCTCATGAAATGAGGGGTATTTATAGAGTTCTCTGGCAAAAGTCATGTGCCAAACATGTGGCTCTAGGAAAAATTTCAAAAATACCTTTAGTAATTGAAAAAATACTAGAATACCTCTAGTTACTCGGGTAATGTCCAGATCGTCCAATTCTTCTAGCCACCAATCTAATCTCTCAATCAATTTTCAAAAATGGGTTGCCCCATGAACCTTCTGCCTTGAGACTCGTGATGACACCTCTTATGTCTCATTTATTTATTTATGTCTTGTTCATTTATTTTAGACTTTCTCGTCTTAGTTCATTAAATTCATTAGGTCAAATGTAAACTCTAATTTTATACACGGGCTCACAATACACATACAATGTTAGTATCATTGTAACACTCTAGTTCCACATCAGTTAATGTGAGATATTTAGATGTGTATATAAGGGTCCAAGTTGCTATCATTTTTTGTGAGTATGTAGTGGACTAAGATGACCCAAGAAAATATTATTGAGACAGCATATTAGGCTTTATTATGCTACGATTTAGATTCAGAATTTGACCCGAGTTATTACAATTATGATATTTTATTACTGAATTATTTATGTCGGATATCATTATCCTTATTTTAATAACGTGTCATGTTACTAGCAATGTTCATCTATATATTGTCATAGTATATCAATCTTAACTCGAATAAAGTTTTTTTTTTAAGAACTGTTGAACCCATTTACTCTTCTAAAAATTTATATTAATATAATCATTTTCTTTTTAACCCTTTAACTTATAATTACATAATTAAGCGTGTACTTTGATACCAAATTAAAAAAATTCAGTCCTTACAAAGTGGAAGGCGCGATCTTATCACAAAGGAATTTGTAGGGAGATAGAGGAAGGCGGGCGAGAGCGGGCAGGCAGAGGGATCTAGTAGTTACGATATTTTTGAAATATTATTATTAGAATTCCTTTATATAGAATGTGGCTGCATATATGATACGTCTCATAGACAATTATACAGCTGGTGCGATTCCTTTAATTAGTGGCGCCGTGAATTATTATTTGCTTTGTTGTTTTGACATTAAAAGATCGATATGATCTTGTTGGTGGAATTATCCATAGTTGCATGGTACGGACATCCAATTTATTGTCAAATTCAGTTTTTTCACTTACCATCACTAGTGGACGTAGATTTTAATTATTAATATTTTTTTTTGGCAAGTACTTCATATATATATATATATATATATATATGCTAATACATAATTTTTAATTTTTAATAAAGAAGAAAGTTAAAATTACAAATAGATATGTTTAAGTTTGGTTGCAAATCTAAATAGTGAAAAAATGAACTTCTATAAAAAAGAATAAATAATAATAATAATAATAATAATAATAATAATAATAATAATAATAATATAAAGTATCTAACAATATCAAAACATTTTAAGAAATAATAGAGAATACATAAAAGAAGATTGACAAAATGTAAACATATTCAATTTTCTTTATCTTTTTTTTCTTGATTTGTCACTAAAAACTAAAGAGTACTTTCCCCAAAAAACAAAAGAGGACTTGAGCTTAGTTTTCTACAGTTATAGGGGTTCATTTGTAACATAAATATTAAAACTTCGCTCTAGAAATTGGAATATGATTTTATTTTTTATTCTTGGAAGAATGACAAGAAATTTTAGTCCATGAATATATAGGCTAGGGAAACTAATATTTTCATATAAAAATGTTATTAGAATTATCTGATATTTTAATGGGTCCGATCAATGACCGCTATGACAAGATATATAGTCCAAGGTCATAGAAGACAACACCCTCGATCAAAGCCAAACGTAATGTGCATTTAGTCTTAAGAATTTATTAACAACCCGTTAATTTTTGAGTTTGATTAATGTTTTGGGTCTCATGATTTTTTTTATTTTTTTTTGAGTATATCTTGTGTCATTTATTTTCTATTAGTTTTTAATTTTTGTGTGATTATTTGCAATATTAGATCTTAAATCTAACAAATGTGAGTTTTTCATATGTTTTTCTCATATGAACGTGACTTATTATTTATATGAGTGAAATTATGTAAAAATATCACTTATACTAAAAGAATGCAATTAAGTTCAAAGAAACAGAAAAATAATAACAGATCTCAAAATGAAAAAAATTAAATTCAACGAAACAAAAAAATAACGACATACCTGGAAAAACTAGTAATATACAGTACACTAGAGGGGAATATATGGTGGTGCTGATTGGTACTTGTGACAACTGCATTTATGCCCATTTTTAATCATCCATCAAGTTGAACATGGTGACCATTTTCTACATTTGGAAATCACCCGAGTGCTGAATGACTCATTCTAACTAGCAACTTTGTGGAGTAATGAACCCTAGCTTGGCTCACATACTTTAAACATATTTAGGGTAGGTCATTTGTTGTGTAATCACATGGGCGACGGGCCTAGTCTATAGCTTCAGATTTTGCCCTTAAAAACTTTTTTTATATAACTTTTATAGGGCAACAACTAGCCGACAAACAAATTTAAAGGTTTCTTAGTGGAAGGTGATTTCATTCCTTTTTCCTACTTAAAGGGATTTAATTTATAGTATATTATGCAAAGACCTTTTTGGCAATCTGTCGTAATCATTCCGTACGGTTTATAGAGACTGTAATAATGTAGTTTTTGGCCAAGAGCCGGAGATAAATAAAATTCTGGATTTTAGATTAAATTAGGGAATTCTAATCAATTGACAGCAACAAAAAAGAAAAGGATTTTTATTTGGTCATAAATTATTTTTTCTATTTTTCCCTACTATGAATAAGACATGGCTGCTTCAGTCTATTCATGAATAATATGTCATTGTAAGTTAGGAATTTTCATTCTTGAAATTTCAAAAAATGTGGGCTCTGCCGGGCTGTGATGTTCCTTATGCTGTGAAAAAGGGTGAAGCATGTGCCGACACATAGCCTTATTATGTGAGACAAGTTTACATACACAATAACTAAATATTATATTAAATAATATATTTATTTATATTATTAAAAAATAAAACATGACACAGATTTTAATATCATACTTAATTTTTTAATAATATAAATAAATGTAGTGTTTAATTGTTGTATATTTATACTTATTCTATTATACATATTTGGAATCAATTTAACTTAAAAACTTAAGTCTTCAGATTTGGGATCCATTCGTATATTAGTTTTCAGTATTTCATTATTTTTTCGATGTAGAATTCAGCTCAATTATGTATTCCTAACACTTTCCTATGAATGCAATTAAAAATTCAACATCAATTTTGACCATTATACTCTCATTTGAATCATACTTAAAGGAAAGGATTGTTTGTTGTGAAATATGTTGTTAAAATTCATATCTTGTTCCCTTTAATACTACACTAATGACTCTCGACTTCATGTACATACAATTCCATATATCAAACCTCATTTTTTTCTATCCACGTAATTGCTAGTAGTTGAGACTAGACTTCCAAGAATAAAAATATCAAGTAGACTTGTTTTCCCTACTTCAAATTAATTTATAAAAATAAATTTCTTTATTCTTCTTTTTTTTTTTAGGGTGGCATGTTGCAGATAAATAATTGTATCCACTCTAAGGTCTCTTTTTGAGCACTACAAATTCGCACCCACCCCCTCACTCATTCCTCATGTTCAACTTCATCTTCCCTTCTTTCCTTTCCCCTTCTCTCAACCTTACACCTTCTCAATTTACTCCAAAAGCTCCTCTGCTTTTGCTCTGTTTCAATCTTAAACCCCTCTTGCAGAAACCTCTACAATTCTAAAAACCATTACTTCCAATCTTTGTTATTTTCCCATTAGCCATGTCCACAATAGTTTGCCAAGGTTTGCAGTCAAGTCTCGAGTCCCAGGTCAAAGAAGCAGCCACATTGAGGCTCAAATTTGCTGAACCAAAATCCATAGGATTAGGAAACAGAGGATCTTCCTTGTTACATAACAGTAACACCAAGGAAATTAGAGAGAAATGCCATAATGAAAACACAACCAACCAAATTACCTCAAATCTTGATTTGGGTGGTTGGAGTTTCCTCCAAAATCTCTCAAATTCCTCCCAAATTCCCAAAAATGCAATGGAAGTAGAATCCTCTTATGTCCACCAGCCTAAGGCTAAGTCATGTCCTTCTTTAAGGCTTAGTGAAAAGAGCTTAGAATTATGTACTGAAAATTTGGGAAGCGAAACGGGTAGTGACACGAGTGAAAGCAGCGTTTTCTCACTCTCTTCTTGGGAATCAAGAAGTGAGGAATCAACAAAATGGGAAGAAAAGATAGCGCGACAATTTTCATCAAAAAAGAAGGTGAATTCGCGTAGTTTTCCACCTCCCTTGACAACTATAAGTGGCTCAAACTCTATTCAAGTTAGGCCTCACCGCGAGGGCGGAAGGCTAATCATGAAAGCTGTCGAGGCACCATCAATGCGCACTTGTTTTGAAGCCGAAAGAAGCCATGGCCGCTTAAAGTTAAGGTTTTTAGTGAATTGTGAGCAGACAGTGGCCTCAGAAGAAATTCAAGAAAGCAATGGAAAAGATGACAAAATTGACCCATTTGAAACCGACCCCAATAATGAAGAAAATCAAGAAGAATTCAAAGATGCTGAAGAATTTGAAGATGAAGAAGAAAATGGTGAATACATTATGGAAAAGGATATTGACGGAAATAGTACTGATGTTGAGGTGGAAATGGGAATGGAGAAGTTTCAAAGGCCAAGCAGGTGCAAGGAAGGAGGAAATGGTAGTGATAAGGGTAGATTATGTAATTGGGAGGCTCTTTGTGTGGCTACTTCTTAAAGTTTGGATTTGTTGGATGTAACTAGCTAGCTCAACAATTTCATATTCCACAATTAATTGCTTGTCCTTTACCCCTTTTTCTCCCCCATTTTCTTTTTCATTGCTTGTTCCATAAAACATGCTTAAGGTTGGTAGTTATTATCGTTACATGAACATGGTCTTTCTCTTTCTGAGCTACAAGTTCCCACATATAGCCTTTCGGTTGTGTTGCATGTTGGGCGAAGTAAATATAATTAAAGAATTGATAGTTGAACTAACAACAAATTTAATTCCCTTTTTTTATTAAAAAAAAATTAAGTTTGTTAATCGTGCAAATCCGTTACAACAAAATGATTAATACAATCAGTAATCGATCTTAACCAAGACAATGGATACACAGACTTAGAATTAAGAGTTAAGTCCGTCGGTTCATGAGTAACGTGAGAAATATATCAATTCTGGTTATAATGCCAAAACTGTTGCCGCCCATGCATGTATTAGGGTTTTAGATTCTAGGGTTGGTATCCTTGCGGAAAAAAATTCTGTTCAAACAAAGAAAGAAATTCTTTCAACTTTTTAGGAGACAGTATTGGATAGGTAATCTCAAAAAGATATAAGATTCTCTATATTCCAAAATTAGAGGTAAATTACTAAAATATATAAGGATTTTTATATATAAGGATAATTTTATGTTCTCAACTGAATTTTTTTTAGTAACAACTAAACACTTAATATTAAGTCGGAATTTAGTAGTGATGGTTTGAGGTTAATAATAATAATATAATTGTAATGATAAATTAGAAATATCATGACATTTTATAATACTAATTGTTATTTTTTTTAAAATTTTAGAAATAATTAAGAAAGAAATTACATCTTTCAATTTAGAACGGAGCATTATATATGTCAAGCTCAATGTGATAGTAATTATCCACTGTATATGTCGACGACCTGAGGATACTTGTTTCTTTGGCAGGGTTAGGAATTTTAATAATTTATTCTATTACAGCTTAATTTTTAGAATACATTTCGTTAGGTAGTTGTGGTTACTTTTGTAAAGAGTGCACAAGAATTTGTCTGCCGTCCTTAGAAAATAAATTTCAAAAGTATATCCATACTTGTGGAAAAGAATATAAATTGAGTGGTGTCAAATATTGTACCAGAGTCTCCGACAAACCTTAATACAGTCGCAAACATAATCAACAAAGTAGGATCTCAGACTGCCATGCATTATATATGCACAATTCAACATTCAACCCTTCTAAATCATTCTGTCTCTCTCGAATAATACCTTATGTGGAAAAATTAATGTAAGGGAAATTCTGATATAGGTTGACAAAGACAAGAAAATGATCAAGATTAATGTTAATGGAGTACTAGTATCATCTAAGGGTTAGAGATAAAAGCCGCCCATATATTCCAAATGGTATCTAATTAGGTGAAGTTTATAGTCAATATTCTGCATGCACATCATTATCATGCCTGACCGTAATAGTCTGTGGCATGCATTAATTTGCATAAACTATATTTAGTATTTTATAAAATTAATTACAAAGAAAAAACCTTATATATATTGTATCAAAATTGTCAGTACTATGCACAAATCAAAACCGTGATTAAAATAATTAAGAAATTATTCAGCGATGATTATTTGGCTCACTTTTATTAATACAGAGGTTAAATATTCGAATCTTATTGATAGTAGATTATTATAAAGACAGAAAAGTCGACAAAACTACAGTAGAATGATAATTGCATAAAGTTATTCCTCTCTAACCTAGATCCCTCATATACATTCACTCACACACGAATGAGAAAAATATATATTAGTAGGTAACAATAAATGGTGAATTGCTGATTAGTGCTTCATACAATAATAATTTCCAATTCCTTAACACAGACGAAAATAGTATCTTTTGACCAAAGTTCCACTTCAAGCTCCTCACTGTATTTGGAATTAGACAAGGATAAACCGCATTTTAAATGCTTTGTTGTAGTCTTTAGTAAGTTCAATGAACGCATGACTCTATGAAGTAACAGAGAGCACAGGTACTTGCGTAGGATGAATATTTTAAAAATATAAATGAATTTTGCTTTTTTTCATTGTCAATAATAAGCTTGTCTAGAACCCTTATTATTTTAGTAATTATTTTCAAAAAACAGAATTAATTTAGGTTTAAAATTTATTGTTAGAAAAGAATTATATTTCTATATATATAAAGAAAAGATATATAAAGGAATACTAATACAAGGTATATAAAGAATAATTTAATTATAGAATATCAAAACCCTACTTTCCCTTGTAAATTTTCAATGTAATACCCAAATTTTAAAAATGGTCAAAGACTTAAAATAAGTACTCCAGCGTGATAAATTAGAAAGTAGCTAGTTATAGTACTCACAGGTCACCATTTTCCTACTCGATCAATGCTATTTTCAGTATTTTGCAGGCACACAAATAAAGAAAGAAGAGAACTTGGAATTAATAATTCTCGATTGCAGCCAACAATATGCATTCAAATCTCTACTAGATATTTATCTCACAGGCAGCAACCACGCTTATATATATATATATATATATATATATATATATATATATATATATATAATTTATTTCTTTTCTTTGTGCTTGATTTTTTTGTTTTTGGACATCTTTATGCTTGAGTTCACTAGTCTAAAATCTACTCACAAATTAAAGGTAAGAATTCAAATCACCAAACTTCCGTTGCTTTATATTAATTTATACGACGAGGCTTTGCAAATTGCAATTTAAATATGCGACAGACATTGCAATTGTTGAAACATTTTTTTTTGTTATTAATCGAATTTACTCATCATTTAATTTATAAATTTTATGTCGTTTGGTGATTATATTCTTGATTCAGATCTAGCAAATTTAACTTTTTTAGAAAAGAAAATTTACGACTAATTAACAATGAGAGAGATGTAAAACATGGCAATAGGTCGGGGTGATGTATGATAGATTTAAGATAGAGAATTAATGAAAAATTATAAAAAATAAATTAGGATTTAAACTGTTCATTTAAATCACTAGGATCTCTTAAGTTTATCAACTTCATGAATCAACATTAAGATGGATAAAATACCTTTACGGTATGAATAATAATAAACTTTAATATCAATAGTCTAAAAGACTTGTGAGATTGCACTATTATTTAAAGAGACTAAAATTCTAATATTACGTGAAGAATAATAAAATAATTAATTATATACCCTTACTAAACATAAAAAATTCCTAATTCCTAATTAATATACTAAATCTTCACTAATAAATAAATTACATTAATCACTCTTACATTAAATATAATAAAATTTTAAATAATAAATATAAAAATTATTTATTTTAGCCTTGACTTGTGATCTCATAAAAAAGAATTGCATAAGATCACGTATATCAACTAGGTGGTCAATACATCCACACATTAACAGATAGAGAAACAAAGAGGACTGACTAGTTGGGGAACTGGGAGTGGAGCTAGCTAGCTGTGCTTGTTATTGACTTATTGTATGTCAAATAAGTCAAGGTATTGTTTTCCACCGTTCATGCAAGATGGAAAGAGATAAGAGTTCGAGATCAGTGTCTTTGAGAGTTTTTTTTAAGTCGGCAAAAAGAAGTTATATTAAAATTCAAAATTATAAAAATGTGGCAAATCCAAAAACTATGCATAATGCTATATTGAGATTCATTCATAATGCATAATGCTACCATAAAGTATTCAGGGAGTCTCACTCCCCTGAAAATTCAATGTCATGTGTATTTGGGCTTGGAGATCAATTTATTAACAGATCGGTCTTGGATTTGACTAATATTTTAGGCTTCATGAGTTTTAGCCTATGTTATAATAGTTGAAATTTTATATACTATATAAATAATATCTGGTGTGTGAATTATTGTAGAGTATATGAAACATTTAATAAATATATCAGACATGCAATACAAACCACAATTTAGTGAACTTATGTCATTTACTTTCCGTTTGGTGAACCTGTGTCATTTACTTTCCGTTCTTCTTTAATTTTTGTAAGATTGTTTGCAATATTTGATCTTAAATCTAACGGGCAACGATTGAATTACATAACACCATTTGAAATTAAAAAAAAAATACATTTTTTCGACATAATACAATATCAAAACCTGATTTGAAAAATCAAATTATATCTTGCAAAATTCCCCAAACATTACTGGGAAACACCTTCTTCAAAACCAATATGACATCCTTACAACCGAATCTCTGCACATGCTTTTGTGCAACAACATTGAAAGAAATGAAACTCCAATTTATATATATATATATATAAACCAACCAACACGCATACGTACTGATCTTAGTTTTGAGGTATATACGTATATAATTTTTGCAGAGTTGCTAGAGACACTTGTTAATTTAGCTGAACTGCATAATACTGATATTGATATTAATTCATGTTATCCAAAACATGTACTTGCATTTCGAAATTAACACTAAATTTAGTATACCTAACATTTCTTTATTTTCTATCAATACTTGCATGTACAAATATCAATATTTTAATTAATATCGGATGCTTAACCAGTTAACCATCACATTTATATTAAATTATTATTAGAATATATAATTAACTTGTTTATGCAATTACAAAAGTTCTACGAAATTTAACTTTATTACATTCAGATTATAAGATAATTTCCAACTATAAATATTTCCTATAAAATTATCCGCAACTAATCACGTTTTAGCACACCGCAATTCACGCTCCAAATAACATTGGTGTATACTATATGTGATTGAGGGAGCGATAAGAAAGAAACAGATGATCATTTTAGGGTAGAGCGCTAGCTGATGGTATCTAAACGTAAATCTAACAGCCAAGATTTGTACCATCTTTCCTTACGCAAATTAAAATGGGACCAAAAGATCTGCACGTCCATTGCTAGATTATTTTCATTGTAGTGTATGCATCAAAGTGTTTGTCAGTTAATTGTCACCTGCACTCTGCGTCTCTCCATTTAAAATAAATCCTCTCCACTAAACAAAAGATGGAGCAACCAATAAACACCCTGAAAATACACACAGTACACACCGTGGCAGACAAACACAGACAGAGAATATAGGACTTACCAGTTACCAGTAGGTAGTAGCCGACTAGCTGGGGATCTTCCATGCAAGTTGGTTTGTACGATTTAGCTATAATAAAAGCATGCATGTGGGCATATTTTGGTCCGGTCGTCCATGAACTTTTGCACTTTTAACTCTTATTACAGGTAAGTCCTGTGATTTTTATGACTCTCTGGTCCCACAAAAAGGGTCCAATTTATAAAATTTCTAAACATTAGTTAACACAGTACTATATATTTTTGTTTTATATTTTCCACTAAAAATAATGACTTATTAGTGTAGTACATAGTAGTGACGTGCATGATAATAAAATTGTGATGACAAATTTAAATATATACGTCATTTTATACTATTATCACTAAAAAAAATCTCTGTGTAATAACGTTTTTTTTAAATGAAGCTCTGTTTTTGCAAGAAAAAGTCTTATTTGTTTAAACCAGTATGAACCAAAATGAATTCGGGGTAAGAATGCATTTAAGTGCTTATTTCATTATCGAAAAAGGTTGTTTGCCCTATAAAAATAGAATAACTCTAAATGTATAAATTTTGTACACAAACTTTATTCAACTCATCCAAAAGTGTAGTCTGACACGAAAATACGTGTTAGTCTTTAATTTTTAATAGTATAGATAAAATTTTATGTAAAAAAATTGTATTTAGACTTATTTATAAAAATATCTCATTTACATTTATATAGAAAAAATTATAATTAAATAATATTTATACAATAAGCGTCATTTGAAATATAATTTTATGATATATTAATACAATTTTATTTCTATAAACAGCTCAGATGGACTGTGCATTTTAGACTATGTTAATATTAGGATCCATAATTAGTTTTTTTTTTTTAAATATATGATCCGGAATGAGCCGGTAAAATTGAATGGGAACAGCATGCCCAATCGTGGAGTTGGGGCATCCATTCGTTAGCGATACATACCGCCAGATTACGTATATAGAACGGTCAGACCAGATGATATCGTGTACTGATGGATTTCGGGACTTTTCTGGCCAGCTTTTCGTCAGTATACCTCTCTAGCTTCATGATGATCATGTCCTTTTGACTGTTTAGAACTGTAATAGTTTACATTAAACTAGTAAATAATAATCGAAAAATTTATATTTATCCGTATTTATATTATAAAAAAAGTGAATATTATTTATATTTAAAATAAAATAAATAATATTCGTATTCGATTTTAAGATATCTATAAATAAATAAATATGAATACGGACATAAATATATTTGTATTCATTTAATTCTCGATCGTAATATATCTGACGAATAACGGATATCCGATATTCGAATTCAGATTTGTATCCGAATAACTTGTTTGCGCACGCACGCACGCGCGCGCGCACACACACATATGTATATTAATAATTTAATTATCAATCATTATATGTGACGCCCCCAAATCTGGGCCCACACAGCCCAAACTTGAGTCGTCAAAATACTACAACAAAATTATTACAACAAAGCACAACGTACAACAATACAGTGTATAATAATACACAACTAAGTCTTCACTATTATTGCCACACTATTTTACAAAACGTGAAGACTATGATAACTATTCCTCGGACCCTCACTCCATTCCCCGGCTAGACCCTGTTATGTTTTCATCTCCTGTTGAAAAACAATGGAACAAAAGAAAGGGTGAGCTCAAATAGCCCAGTAAGAAATATCATGACTAAGATAATGACGAATAAATTATCATTAGCCTTCAACAGTTGAGTTCTTGATAGAATACAATAGACTACAAGGTTTATATCAAAAACTGTAGTTAAATTCTTAAACAACGTTCAGATCAATAATAGCAGCGGAATGAGTAATCTATTAGAA
This sequence comes from Hedera helix, assembly GCA_947179155.2. Taxonomy (NCBI): domain Eukaryota; kingdom Viridiplantae; phylum Streptophyta; class Magnoliopsida; order Apiales; family Araliaceae; genus Hedera; species Hedera helix. Next base: position 33,281,666 of record OX359281.1, read on the forward strand.
GAATAATGCAGACTATAATGTCCACTCGGTTCTCTTTTTAGGAAAAACATCATCAACTTTTATCATCTGAAATATCATTAGTCAAGATAATACAAATTCACAGTTCCTGATCATAATCATGCACATCAACAGTTCATCTTTGTACTACGGGCCAAAGATATTCAATATAGCACCAACGGTCATGATTATACCAGATTCAACCTTTGGTCATAATCATACCAAACAACAGTTCATCTTTGCACTACGGGCCAAAGAGAACATTCACCACGTGCCATAAAAGACACCGAACAGATGTATCGCCTTTAACCTATTATATCGCCTTTAACCTATCATCTGTTCAACAAATATAACACATCTGTGCCCCCGGCCACAGATATTCACAACAGCTTGATTTTTGGATGATTAGAATGATATAAATGATGAACAGAAGAAATAGGATAACAATAAGTATCGGAAGTTTACTTTGTACAGATTCAAATAATGTCCAAATTGTCAACATGATGTGGAGTGAAATTTAAAAATGATATTCAAGATCCACAGTTCAGAATAACGGTTACAATTCAATAGAAAGGTTCAAGTAAATCGGAAGGTTCAGTTGAAATAATGAAGTTCAACTATTATGGAACATATAATATTTTCAGGAATTATAGAAGCAATAGTTCCATAATAAATTTCGATTTAGGAGTATGAAAGAAAATAATATCCCTTACCGTAGCAGGTTTGATTAACAAAAGGTGAAGGAAATTAATACAAAGGGTTATTCACCAACAGGCGGCAATCCGCTCCGTAAGGTTATTCCCACAATTTAATAGAATTTGAGTACAAAGAGTTATTCACCAAACAGGCGGCAATCCGCTCCGTAAGGTTATTCTCAGAGATTAATAATGAATGAATACGAAAGGTTATTCACCAACAGGCGGCAATCCGCTCCGTAAGGTTATTCCCACAATTTAATAGAATTTGAGTACAAAGAGTTATTCACCAAACAGGCGGCAATCCGCTCCGTAAGGTTATTCTCAAAGATTAATAATGAATGAATACGAAAGGTTATTCACCAACAGGCGGCAATCCGCTCCGTAAGGTTATTCCCACAATTTAATACATGGAAATAAAAGGCACGTCTTATGAGTAAGGAAGAAACAATATTATTATCGAGAATCAAATAATGATAATCCCTTACCATAGTATGTTTGAATAATGGAAGATGAAAAAGATGGTATCCCTTACCTTAACACGTGACTGGATATTGATTTAAATGAGGTTGATTAACTTGAACAGTACACGTATACTTATAGATCTTCACAAATACTCAAGATGACTTAAGCACACTTAGAGAGAACTTTCACAAGAAGTATTTAGAGAGAGAAAGAAAGAACAAGTAAGGAAGTTTATGAAAAATCCTTAAGTTAAGACTTCTATTTAATCTAAACCATTCATTTAAAGATCATCTTTTAATCTACACCATCCATTTCAAATATTATATTATCTTTAATCTACACCATTCATTTCATATCACCTAATAATCACCTAACTTTATATTATAAACAAATCAATTTAATTATTCAACAATAATTCACACTTTAATCTACACCATTCATTTCATATCACCTAATAATCACCTAACTTTATATTATAAAAAAATCAATTCAATTATTCAACAATAATTCACACTTTAATCTACACCATTCATTTCATATCACCTAATAATCACCTAACTTTATATTATAAACAAATAACTTTATCAATTCAATTATTATGACTAATTGTTATAAATACAGTATAGTTAGTTCTTAGATATCAAGTCAATAAATTAATGAAATACAACTGTTTAAATAACATCATAATAGAGATAACAATAATGTAAAATAAAGCATACGTTACTGTGTAATGACAATTATTGATTCAATAATGTGAATTACTGTGCATATGTTACTGTGACAATTATTAGGTTCAATAATTTTAAAAATAGTGCAACAACAATTATTGACTCAATGATATAAAATACAGTGTAATGACAATTATTAAATCAATAATGCAAAATACTGTGTAACAACAATTATTGAATTGATAATATAAAATATTATGCAGTGACAATTATCGATGAAATGATGCGTAACAGTTACGGTGTCAATTATCAGACCAATAATATGAGACACTATGCAATACCGTGTGTTACTGTAGAGTACCGAGTGCTACAGAAAATACCAATAACTACCGTATGCTACTATTCTTTTATCACCGGTATTTTAACAGTTCCGTTGACTATTTTTATTTAAAAAGGTTATTTCTGTCGTTTTCTATATCCGACAAATATTCCATTGTGGGGTCCACCAATAATTTGTTATTTCGGCGCCGTCGGACCAAACGAATATTCCCCGACAAAGCGAATATTGTCCGACAAAATAAAATTTGCACATAACATCCTTAACTTTTAACTTTATCGATTTAACCACTTACTGTTTCAAAAAAAATATATATATGAAGAAAAATTAAATTTTGTATTTCATAAAATTCGGGGTCTTACATTATATATTAAGTAAACATAATTTTTTCAAATAACCTTCTTGACATATATAATAATTAGTTTTTACTATCATACGAAAATTATTTTTAAAATATGTCATTTTACTTTTAAAAAATAGAAAATAACACTTTTAAATAGAATGTTAAAAGTTGAAATAAATTCATTTAATTTTAATTATATTTTTACTATTGTAAAGTGTAAAATATTTAAAATGTAGAGTTTAACGAAAATTATATACTACAAGAACATAATTGTATAGTTATTAGTTTGCTACAAGTATTTTATTTTCAAAACTTACATGTGAGAACAAGAGTGAATGATAAATTAGTATTATCTTTTATTAAAAATGCAATTAATTTGATAGTTGATACTTTTTCTAAGATGATTAAATTTTGATTAAATTTTATGATCAATTATTGATGATGACTTGTTTGACAAACTTTAAATGGTGATGGATAATTATTTAATTTATTTTTATTTTTTTATAAATAATTTGATTAAATTATTTATTAAGTAATTAATAAACGAATTCAGATATAATATTCGAATAAACTTTTCGTTTGAATAAAATAAATGAAAAAATATATTATTTCGAATATCGAATGCAGATAATAATTTTAAAATTTATCAAATATCAAATACGAATAAAATATTAATTTTTTAAAATATAAATATAGATACTATTATATTCAAATTAGTATACATCCATTTAAGTCCGGAGTTTGATGCATTAAAAAAAACCAAATACTCGGTTATATGCATCCACCGGGAAACTTTCACCAATTAAATTAATTATTAGCGCACGCATATATATGTGTACATATATATATATATGTATATACACACAACTGATTGAATGCGATGTGATCGAGTAGATAATCTGCTAATGCATGGAAAAAAGGCAACTGGGTGACGCATACAAATGTTCCTGCAAAACCAGAATTAACACTCATCCACATTCCAATGCAAGTCTCATAAAGTTATCCGAATCATGGGTGGGCTTCAACAGTGTATATTATGTTCCTTGTAGCCTGTAGGTCAAGCAACTGGGTGCAAAAATTAAAAAATAGAAGGCAGCTAATTAATCTGATGTGTTCAACAATCAACATTGAAGACTGCATGGCCACTTATGGTACCTATCCACACACCGGCGCGCGCGCGCATATAATATTTATATATATAAAAGAAAGATTTGTAATTAACTTTAGATATTATCTAACTTTCGGATTCTTAACTTTTAAAAAGTGTTTTACATTACACTTTCGGGAGTGAGATTTGGATGTAGTTCCCCGAAAATTAAATGAGATCTAACAATAGTTAAAAAGATCATTTATATATATATATATATATATATATATATATATATATAGAATAAATATTTACAACAATCGATTGTTGAGAGTATTATTATAGTAATCAAGTATAAGAGACAATAATATTTTTAACAACCGATTACTGTGAATACGTCCCGTATATATATACACACACACATCCGTTCATGTAACAATCAGCTGGGGTTCATGCACGATCTCTAAACGGTGCACTTTGCTTTATGCTTTTGGAGTCGTATAAAAGAAATTAACAGAACAAACATCCTTCCTAATTAAGCAATTAAAAGGTGTGACGGATAAACTTGAGTGGCTCCCGAAAGCTATGCGTCTCAATTATTTTAATTTTCCCCTAAAAGATGTTTTGACAATTAATTAATTAAAAGCAGTCTTGTTATGAATTTTTCTTAAAGAACAGCTTTTCTCTCTCACTTTTCTTTACCTTTTCTTTTGGTTTTTGTTTGTTTGGTCTGTTTTCTATGCATTAGTGGTCTTGCAGGATTGGGCTTGTCCAAAGCACTTGCTAACAACTTTGGTAGCTGCCCCAACCAGAGAGAAAGGATATACATATACATATATATATATATATATATACATATATATATATATATATATAGAGAGAGAGAGAGAGAGAGAGAGAGAGAGGGTTAGCTATATACAAGTGCAATTAGTTATATACTGGCTCTTTTTAGAAATGAGAGTTATTTTTTCTCTTATGAATATCAAAGTTTGTATATAAGATAATTTTATAAGTAATTTCTTTTTATGATTATTAAATAAAAAATAAAAATTACTTGATATTTAAAGTGAATTTGCTAAATTATTTAAAATTGACTTATATATGTGGAGAGAGAGGAAGGACGAATAAAGTGTATATGAAACCAGCAATAAATAAATGCACAGAAAAGTTTGACTATATATGTACATTATTGTATATACCTTCCCCAGTTATGACCTCTTTTTTTTTTTTTTTTTGGTGCACCAACAAAAGTTCAACCCTTGCTTTAATTAGAAAGCAACCATTTTCTCTTGTGACGTACGGACTATTATATACCCGACCACCCTTTTTGACGCATATTAGTATATTACTGTAGTTTTGGATAATATTACTAGCAACTAAATATAGGCATATTAATTAATTGTGGATGTAATTAATGTAATGCCCACCTATCTCTTTAGCCATTCATCAACACGTGAAAAAATATGTCGCATAATGCATGTACATAGGAGTAAATGCGCATGGTATACATCCTACTGCATGGACAAATTTGTAAGTTAAATTAGATTATTTTTTTGTAATATAAAAGGAGTATTATATATATATACATTGGCGGAACTGGGGGGCGGGGGGGGGGGGGGGGGGGGGGTCTAGGGGGGTCAATTGACCCCCCTATTTTGAAGATTAATGCATATATATATATGTATGTATAAAATGACCATATAGCTATTTGGTCTAATGGTAAGATTCTTTTTTAATAGGGTGCACTTTGTTAGAGGTCTTGGGTTCTATTCTTGTAATGACACTATATTATTTAATACATGTTTTTTTACTATTTAAATTCATTATTTTTTTAGTTATAAATTTATAACTCCTAATAATGACCATATGGGCATTTGGTCTAGTGGGATGATTTTTGCTTAGGGTGTGAGAGGTCTCGAGTACAATTCTTAGAAATACTTATTTTTTTTTTCATTTAATTCATTATTTTTTTGTTAATAATCGACCATACTAAAATTTACAAGTTGAGTGGTATTCAAGTTTTGAGCATATATATACACTTATTATTAATTCATGCACCCTCGTTAATTATTATGTCAATAATAAAATACATAAACCATATACCATATATAGGTCACCAACCCCTCCAATGCATATTATAGCTCAAATGCCTCTTAGACTATTTAGGATTTTAAAATGTATTTTGAAAAATAATTATGATCGAATTATATATGTTAGTTTTAGAGATTTATTAAAACTTGCAAGATACAAATGTCTTTTCTCATTCGTACAACCGAAAAAAGCACTTCAAACGTCAATAAATAAATTTTGTTACTGATATATTTTGACCCCCCTTAAAAATTTTCTGGTTCCGCCACTGTATATATATAAAATATTATTTAAGGTAATACATTAGTCAAATTTGACTATATTATTACTTAACAAAACGATATAATTTGATCTCTTAAAGTTAATTTTTTTAAAAATAAATCTGTAATTTTAAATTTTATACAAAAATTATGTCATTTTGTTTATATATATATATATATATATATATATATATATATATACACACACACAACTATTTGCTGTTGAAACTGAAGTTCTCTTATATTTTATGTCTTATTTCATGTATTCAGGATGTGCCGATAGTTGTTTAGTTTTTGCAATATTTCATGTATTGATGTGCGGATGGTTGTTTAGTTTTTGCTGTTGAAACTGAAGTTCTCTTATATTTTATGTCTTATCTCATGTATTCAGGATGTGTCGATGGTTGTTTAGTTTTTGCAATATTTCATTGATTGCAACACCTAGTGCTACCAATATATATATATAATTAAGTATATGTTTTATATATTTGGACTTTGGCACTCCCTATAAAAATATAAAAGTAAAAAAGACTTTAGACTTTATTTGTCAATTATTTTTGAACTCGTGCTTGCTTTTTCAATTTCTACTTTAACCACTTAACAACCATTTTCAGCTATGAATATCATCAAAACTAGACTTCGATCTAAGATGGATGATGATTTTCTCATCGACTCATTGGTTTTATATATTTAAAGGAAAATTGTTGCAAAATTTAGTATAGAATCAATCATAGACAACTTTCGAAATTTGAAAGAACGTCGGACTCTATTTTGATATATAATTTTGACATCTCTTGAAACAAAATTATGGCTCCACCACTATATATATATATATAATCATGAGTGGATCTATTCATGGGGTAGAGGAGACAACTGTTTTTGCTCATTTTTTGGAGACTACCCTAGCAAGCCTAGCTTGAAATCCACGTTAAGGGCATTGTTGTCCTTTCAGCATTTGCTTGGCCCCTAAAAGCTTGTGTTATCTACTACATTAAGAACCAGAATTCCTCATTTACTTGTGCATTGTTCAAAAGATTTAGTAAAATTGTAATAAGTTCTTACTTATTACGCATCACTACAAAACAATTATCATTAATACTTATTCAAGTAACTGACAATAAAAAATCAACCTAAATATTCATAATATATCATCTTTTTTATTCAAAAGGCATCAATAATGTACACAATGATGGATCTATTCAAAGGGCAGAATAGGCAGTAATGCATATGCTGATTTTTTTTTTTATAGGTATAGGTCGATTTATGAAGAAGTTAAACTTAGAGGGGCAAAAAAAACTTAAACTACTACTACTCTAAAGAAAACTAAACATACACTATATAATGTATTCAAACTTTTGCTCTCTAATTCGTTAAGTTTCAACGTCCCTTCACCTCAGTCTTTAGCAAAAAAAAATTTGCCCCCGTTGGGAACAGATCCTGAATTCGCTCGTGTATAATGAGAAAAGAATGGAAATGAGGGAGAAGTTCGATCTCAATTAAGATAAGGACTAGTATAATTATAAGCCATATACTGAATTAAAGGGAACTTAAAGTCGGTGTCCCACAGACCGATCATGTTCGCTAGAGCTAGAACGACCCATAACTCTTCTTCGACCTTGGGGAGCGCTTTTCAATTATTTGGTGAACGTATGACGATGGAGAGTTGCCTTCCTCTATGTTAGATTAGTTTGGAGGGAGCTTGAAATGGTGAAGGAAATAAATAAATAAACAAAATATAGTAAAACTAAAGAACAACGAAAAAAAATGATGAACACATATAAGTTTAATTATTAATAATTATGAAAATTTTAATATCAAATATATAGTATTCTAAGTTAAAAAAAATACACCAATATAACTTTATAAGTAATGTTAAAGGTCTCAAATCTTGTCACAAAAAATATATGTCATCACTATATTAATTGGATAAATATCATGTTACTGACTATACTATAAAATATTATTAAAATAGTTAATTTCATGTCATTTGACAATTATTTAAGACAGAATTTTAGACCTTTAGTATTATTCTAAATTTAAATTGTGATGGTAGCCAATGAGATTCTAATCTCATGTTAGAAATATTAAAAATTAATAAAATTCTTAAAAATTATATTCATTAAGTAATCTCTAAAAATACCCATAAGCCCATGAGAGAGAGGGAGAGAGAAAATAACATTATTGGGAAAGAAATTCCATTTAGATTGAGGTGTCAGTGTCACTGTGTGTTTTAGTTACTCTCTTTCTCTGTCTCTCTGTAAATGGAACGACAAAGATCTCAGCTTTCATCATGGATATCTCCCATAATCCAGGCCACGTCTTTTCAAATCAAAATAATAAAGATCGCGAATACAAATATCCACCTCATCCATCACAAAAATATCTCTAGCTAGCTGCATGCACGTAAATTACGCTCTTCCTATCATGCAAAAGATCTGCTCAATTTTTTTTTAAAAAAAAAATTAAAATTTAATACACCGATAATATAGACATAAATGATATTAAGAAGACAGTTTAAAAGTATATTTTTTATATAATATATTTTATTAAATAGCATATTTTTATTAAAATGACGTTATTTTGAATATTCTTTGATGATCTTTTTATAAATAAAAGAAAAATAAGTGAGATCGTAAAATGTCACATTTTTTTTAATATTATTTTTAATTTTTTTTCTTCAAAACGATGTCGTTTTAATAAGGATATGCTATTTAAGAGAAGTATATTATTTTAAAAGTATACTTTAGATCCGTCCTCATAATATTAATATTATAACACATTATATTTATATTTAAAAAAATTATTTTTATTTTAATAACGTATCATAATTATAAATAAATTATTTCAAAATATATACGTTTTCATTTTCATTTTCTCGATAAAGAAAAAAACTTGAATAATTTTTTCACCTCACCGACCAACTTTTGTGGTAAATCTTTTGTTATATCTGGAAGGACACAAAGGGAATCAATTTACTGGGGGGATTCTAGAAATCTTTTGGAGTGGAAAAGACATTTCAATTTTCACACAATCACCCGACTGTGACTTAATTAGAAGGCCCATCTTCAATTCCTCAACTACTTAAATAGTTGCAATCAATCACAATTTTCCTAACACATCTATATGCAATTAATTAACCGACAAATGATTAGATATGCAATTAACACATTTTGTTTTTTTTGACTTAATTAATCTAACGGAGTGCTGCACTGATGAGAGAAAAAGTGACACGCACACTGCAATATATAGTAGTCTTTATTTTTTGGTAGAAATAAAAACATGCTAATATTAATAAGCAAATATAGTACGTACAAACACATAATAGTCTTTTTAAGTATGTACATTTTGCATGCGGATAAGTACGTAAACTTAATATAGATGTGAAAATTCTGGAGAAGAGTAAGGCCGTAAATTAAACTAAATAATTTGGACTCGATTCGTATTCGTTCTATTAAATATTCGATTCGAACTCGATTCAAATATAAATAATTTAAATATGAGTAAAGTTTAAAGGTCGATAAATTATTCGAATCTCTTTAAATTATAATTTTTTATTTAATATTCAGATCATATTTGCTCGAAATGTGCAAACTATTTGAGCTTGATTCGAGATTGTGGTCAACTCGATAACTAAACGAGTCTCAATTAAATTTTATTTTATACTAGATAAATTTTATGAATCAAATTTAAACAAATCAATATTTAACTCAATTCAGTTCATTTAAACCTTTAAAGAAGAGACGTATACACTCTACTGAGTCATTCACTCACTTGCGCATTCAATAGAGGTTCCTTAATTGTAGTTAAACTTTTATATACATGGGTAAGTAAATCTTCCCAAGTGTTATTATTATACCTTTATGCTATACAAAATATCATTTCAAAATTGATGATACTATTTTAACTTCTTTTTTTATTTTTTTTGAATCAACTGTCATATAAAAATATATTATATAAAGATAATAAGGTATCAGTATTAACCATTAGAAACTTATTAATATGACATTGTTCATTTGAATGGTCATTGTATTAAATTTTCAATGTTTCCGGTGCAAGCCCCGAATTTATAAATTATATAATTTCAATTAATGACAATTTATTAAATTTTGAAAGAAGTCCAATGAGTGCCTAACTTATATACCTAATCCATAAGGTAAAAATTATTTTTTCTAGAATTTTAAAGATGAATTAGCCTCTTGTATATGAGTAATTATTCAGTAGTCCTGGAATATCGTCACGTGGTGTCTTAAGTCAATCATATCTCTTCATTTAAGTAGGTTCAGAACTACAAACAGTAAGGGACAACTGAAATAAAGAGATATGATTGATCTAAAATACCACGTAACTGTGTCCCAAGATCAATAAATAATTTTTTCATTTATATAGTTCTAAACCTATTTTACTAATAACATAGAAAGGAGGCAAGCCGAAACCTACTCCTAATAACAAGTAGCGACCTCGGATGAATGCAAAGAGCATAAGAAATTCAAAATATATTAAAATACACATATAACTACAAATGTTTTTGTCATTTATATCAATAACTTTATTTTACTAGAAGTAAACAAATTTAAAATTTATTAATTTAATAGCGTACCCTATTAAATTTTAAATGATTTTTTTTTTTGCATTAAATGGAATTTTATAAGTTTGTCATTAAAAAATTTAAGGATTTCTTTTTTCCTTTTCAGAAAGGTACATTTCTTAAATTCATGCCTATGCAATTTCTTTAGTCATAATCAAAGAACGGTTGCAAACATCCGAAAGAAAATGAGCTTGCATTTGCCGTAAGCTCGGATCAAAACTGGACATATACAAATGACTCGAGTTTGAACACAATTCTGAAATAGAAAATGATTTACATTTCAACTTCAAATTTATAACAAAATTAAATCATGAAAGTCTTTGAAACAAATTAGGATAAAATTATTTTTAATTTTTAACTATCTCATGTATGCACATATGTCGCAATTATAATTCAATATAAAATTTTCGTAATAAATAAAAAAACTCTTCCAAAACTCATCTTCAAACCGAACAGAGCTTGAACAAATTATAGATTAACCCAAATCGACTTGATTCGCCTGCAACTCAACTAGGGCTACCTTGTGTTTCCTTCTTATTCTTATTGTCATTAATCTCTCGTACGCCTCAGATACTTTATAGCTTACAAGAGAAATTTTGACACATATACTGTGTATAAATATTTTCAGTTAGACCACATCAAATGAATACAAGCAATATTGTGGTTGCCTGCCTTGTCAAGTTCATGGGATTTGGCTATGGAGCCACTACATATATATCACATACTTTATAATATTACATTATCACCAAAACTGGAGCTACAGACATGAACACTTAGGTGGGAAAGAATGACACATTTCCCGTAAAGACTGGCATGAATATGGATATTGCCGTCGTATAAATAATATGTGCTCAATTTGTCATATTAAAACTTGAATCCCTGAAGATATACTTCCCTCGACATGCCTGATGCATCATTTCTGCAAATTGAGTTTTAAGTTGTCATGCTTCCAAATAAAGGGCAACACACAATTTGAAGTACGTGAAAATGAATTTCTTGAAACATGAAAAAACATGAATTCATTTGCCTAGAAATGCAAACCTGAATCGATCTCTTTGACGACTTAAAATTCTATCTTTTGGAGATGATGTCTTTGCTACACCTGCTTGGCGCAACATCTCTGCAAAGAAAAGTTTCAACGGTCAAGCTCTATAAAGAATTTCACTTTCCTGCTCTAATACCTGGTAACTGATAAACATGGAGGCATTGCAATTCCACAATCTCGAAAATAGGACATATACTAGGAAGACTATGTAAACCAGATATCTATCACTTCCACAAGCAGGGAACAATAACCTTAGCCAAGAGTACTATGACATTGTCTATTCTTAATCCAAAGACCGAAAGAAAAATGGGAAGAAAATAAGATACACATAGAGGGTGGAGGTAGTGGGATAGCTGAGAACAAGAACAGACTTTGTAAATGGGATAGCATGGGGGCTGAACCATATTTAGAATTATCATAAGTTGGTAACTAGACATACCTCGTTTCCTTTCAAGCTCTTCGTCAAGCTCTTCTTTCCATTTTCTTTGTCTCTCAAAGAAGCTTGCGCTACCAGAATTTTTCACTCGTAAGTTACAAAGGGAAAACACAAGTTTCCTTCACAAATCATAAAATAAAGCATCACATAACAATTCACAAACCTTGGACTAAATGGCTCTCGACTAGAATCAAGAACCTCCTTCAATTCACCATGCGGAGGTGACTTGACTTCCTGTAAAGTTTGATTAATTAAATTGCCAACATCTGATACACGTTTGGAACGACTCCCAGGGCTAGCAGCATAGGCAACATCTACAGCAGCAGAAAGTCTTCTGCTAGGTGCCCCATTAGGTGACCTGCTTTTAGGAGGTAAGTTCAGTTTATGAGAAATATTTTCTTTATCTTCAGTCCCAACAGCACTTGAAGGACTGGGTGCATTCAGTGAGTTGTAGAATTCTTCATATAGAGGAGATTGCAGCTTTTTCAAATCTAAAGCCTGAAATAGTTTTGCAGCACAAATGTTAGGTAAACCTATATATAGCGCAATGCAAATACAAAGAAAAAATAATGATGACTTCATTCTCATCGTATGTTCACCGAAATTAATAAAACCTATGTGGGAGTAAAGTGATACCTTTTCATCCAGGAACGCTCTAATTTTGGATTCAGTAACTTCATCATCATCCTCCGCTGCTACTGGCCCACTTGGGAATGTGAAGTCATTATCCCCATTACCAGATGCTCCAGGGCTTTCAGAATGCTTATTTGTAGTTTCACTTGAAAATATGTTCATGGCACTTTTCTCCAATACTGGACTATCATCAAACTTACATTGCCAATCTTCATTGGGTTCGCTCATAGGATTGAAACTCTATTAATGAAGAAATGCACCATTAGATATGGATATTGAACGTGATAACATTGTATCAAAGCAAGGACATAAAGGCAATTGGTTGTGTTACCTTATTGAAATCAGCAGAAAGTAAAACAGAACTGTACTTCACCGATGCACCAACAACTAGATAATCTTCAGTGTCTATCTGACACATATCATCATCATAATTGCTAGATTCCCATATGGATCCTCTTCCAGAGAATTTTTCAGGATATATAGTTGAGCATCTTACACTACCTTTATTATGAACATCCTTCAAACCAGTGCCAGTTGGCCTGATCACAGGGTTCATGCTGCAGCATCCACACATTTTCAATGAGACTATCTCATACAGATGGTTATTTTAAGAACTTCAAAAGGCATTTAATGAAAGCTTACAAATTTGTAAGGTCAGCACTAGACGTTTCCATATGCTTTCCAGAATTGTCCTGCTGATTGTAAGAATGCTAAGATTGAGAAAAAGAAACCTGAAGTTAAGCTATGGATTTGAAATTAAGAATTCTCAACTTACTATAACTGAAGTGCGATACACAGGATGACCTTCCTGATATTCTCCAGTAACAAAAGGATGCTGCAGATAATGAGCAGATGAAGGAACACTACTAGTAAGAAGAGATTCAAAGAACTTTTACATATGAAATTTTGCAAAAGAATGAATCATCCTAATATACCGCTGTATCTACCAAACACTTTGACTATTGGGGCTTAGTATGGGAAAATAGAATGGAATTAGGAAGTACCAGCAGCAAATCTGATGCAGCAGGCCTGAAGTCTGGTTCCCTGACACCATATTTGTTTATTGAATTTGTTAGAGAGACGACTATAAAGCATCTCTTTGCAAAATTAATAGACAGTAAAGTCCAAAAACATATCAAACAACCCTTGGTCACTATTCTAATGGGAAAAAGAATGGGTGAGTAATAATGAACTAGATGGGAACCATGAGCTACACGCATTTTAGCCTTTACAAACAATTTTTTTTAGTCTTTTCCAGTACTTTTCAAGCAAAAAATTTCCTTTACTATTCAAGACATTTTCTTTAAAGACAAACAAATCCCTGTAAAAAACTATTTCAAAAAAAAAATTATGTAAAGGCAAACAGACTCCTATAACTAGTTTTGGAAGTAAAAAAGAAGGCTCCATGACTTGACTATATATTCAAATAGAAATTTAAAGAAAAATTTAAAATAAAAATAAAATAAAAAATAAAAAACAACAAAAGAACCAAAAAAAATCTTTTCAAAGTGTCACGACATGGCGCACGAACTCAGTTGTTGGGTTAAATATGATAGAATGTATAAACAAAAAGGAAACATGAGAATTGTGAATATACTTGTGTAAACATTTTAACAGAAAATCCTTAGCCTCAGCAGACAAATGGTCCGGGATGGGTGGATGAGATTTAGTCGTCCCTATATGGAACAGAGCAGCAACCTGAAATGTACACAAATGCTTAGGGCTTAGCTCACAAACAAGTGGGATATTACCGTACCAATTCCTAAATTCAAGCCAATAAGACAAAGAAATGCTTTATCAAGAAGGCTATATAGAGCAACTGCTTCCAGCGTGTGTACCTCCTGATACTGCTGGCTCCAAGGAGGCTTTCCAGTAGCCATCTCGATAACGGTACATCCAACACTCCAAATGTCAGCAGAGCTGGAAATATATATCGACAGCAATGAGCTCAAATTATCACTAAACATGCAATATTGATTTGTGTGAGTTTTATTATGAAGAGAGAACATGCTTATGCTAAATCCATAAGATTATGGTATAGCCCGAGCAAGATAATTGACATGATTTGAAGCATGGAAACAATGATGAAATACAATGAAGTAAATGGGGTCTATTGATCCCATTAAAAAATGATGATTAAAAGGTCTCTTCCACAAAGTTCATGGTATATCAATTCCCCATCACCAAACTGAAACAGTTTACGTGTGCGTGTTTAGGTGAAGAGAGAACAAGAATACCCTATTTCCAAGAGTTTATGAACTGGCCAAAACTGAGATAAAATTGACATGAGTTGAAATATGGAAGTATGGGAAGAATTCAACAAAGTGAGTGGGGGTCAATTGACCCCAATAAAATATGTGGAAGAAATGTCTCTTCCACGAAGTAGATAATAAATTAATTCCACAGAACCAAACCCTCTAATGTCTAAAAACAAACTGATATGATTGCCTCTGTTGTTTAATTATATTCCAGCTCAGCCTATTCTAATCATGAATAGGTTTACTTGTGATTTGCATAAATGTATAATTAATTTTGTGGCTAAGAGGCTAAGAGCATACTGCAGACATTAGTTCAAGCCACATCCCATTTAGTCACAGAGTTTGATTCTGTTTCGTTATGAAAAGAAATGTTTACTCACATCCTATTTTATTTTTCTAATACAAGACATTTTCAGATTTGGGCTTTAGGAAACTAAAAATGTTTCTCTTTTTTCTTTAATCAAAACATGAGAAAATAGAGTACTGACAAGATACTTTTCAAGTTTCATATTGAGAGAAAAGGAGGCTATGTTACATGGACTCTTCACTTTACCATGAAGTACCCCTGTCAGACAATCAATACTCCGACAAGGGTATGCTAGGTTGACACTTCATTTTAATTTTAATTTAAATTATTTGGCAGAATTAAGGAGTACCCATGTCAGACTCTTCAAAGTACTCGTGTCTGACCGAACGCTTTATATGAGTTTATGTAACTTAGGAAGTAGAAATTAGCCAGCGACAACAAGAATTGAGTTGTATAAAATACTAACAAGCTGTGCCCAGTCTGGAGAATAACTTCAGGAGCCATCCAATATGGAGTACCCTTCATTGATTTTGCACCAGTCATTGTAGCCTGTAGCAACACATAAAACCATGGTTATGATGCAATTTTAATTGCAAATGATGTTCACATGAAGACAAGGAGCTATCTAGTAAACAAAATATAAAATGATAAGAAATTTAGTGAACATGTTCATACCAGTTCGACAACTTTCTTAGATGCACCAAAGTCTGCAAGTTTGATACACCCTTTATTATCAACAAGGATATTTGCCCCCTGAATAAAGAGTATGCATTATAGAACAAACATACACATATGTGAGAGAGGATCAACATGGTGAAGCTTTTGCTTGATAATTACAAATTGCAGAAAAACTAAATAACCTTAATATCTCTGTGCATGATACCATTTTTGTGAAGGTATTCCAATCCCTGTAACAACTGTTTTGTGTACATTCTCAAAACCTGCTCAGCATACAGTTGCAAGGAACTATTAGAGTTTGTACCGTAAGGAAATAAAGGTGAGAATAATATAACTGAGATATAATGAATAAATGTTAATGTACATATTAGAAATCAAGGTTTAGGACAGTTGCTCATGGACCTATTTCATGATCTTCCTGTCAAACAGAGTCAATCAAACAAAATGTACCTTTATGCAGTCCAATAAAGGCCACTACACAAACATTTTTAAACTGCTAATGTTCTCTAGTCAAAGTTATACTTTAAATACTCACTTTCAAAATATTGAACAAATTGCATTGGCTTACAGATTCAGGAAAAGACCCAAATTTCCCAAGGAGTGATGATATTGATCCGCCCGGAACAAACTCCAACAAAATATTCAGTGATTCCTCCTCTCTAGCAGTTCCCAAATATCTCTGAATAAAATAAAATAAAATAAAAATGGTTCTCGGATACATACTAACACTTTCACAAATTATCAGAATAACAAAAAGTATACTCACAACGATGTTTGGGTGCGAGAGATTCTTTAATAGCTTCACTTCCTCCTCCAGCTCTCGAACGTGAGCCTATAAATAGAAAGACGTGTAAATTCAATCAAAAAGTGCTATATTTGAAAAATAAGTAAAACAAAAAAATTATAAATCCTAAAATATCATAATACACATTTCTGCCAGCGACACAAAAATAAAAATAGTCCAATTAAAAAATCACTAAAAACCAATACCTAACTGATCTCTTCATAAGTTTAATATAAAGAACCAGGCAGCCAAGCATGTTAAAATTTCCCAAACCTCATTAACTTTCAAGGTAAAAGCTAATACTTTTGCAACAATCTCGCATGTAACCTAAAAAAGTTAAATTGTGCAATTTCAAATTTCCCCCCATAGCAAAATAAGAGTTTATTACCATTTTTAGATGTCATATCAATTTGCTGTTTAAATTGAGGTGTGAGGTTAATATGGAATTGACAGGTTTTTTTAAATGTACAACTTATTAGGCGCAAATTCTCTTTGGGACTAAAGGGGTCTAACTAATACAATAACATCATGTAAATTCGTGACCTGCTTTTTTCCCTGCCACCCCACTTTAAAATTCTTTTGGAGCACATTTCTGAAAACACGTAATTATAGTCCAAGAAATTAAGCCTGACTATCAACTGCCATCCTCCATTCCAGTTCCATAGTACCCATTGCGTGCAACCAAAGATCAATTTTTTTTTTAATTTTTCACACATACAGTGAACTGTAACCCAAGATAGTAGCACAAATTAACAATAATCCAATCTAATTACCTGCGTTTTCTCCTTTGAAGCAGTATTTGCAGCAATTGAAACCTGCACAACGAATCAGTATCATAATCCAAGCTGTAGCAATATTAACATAATCCAAAACGAAAGTCATCCAACAAAACACCCAATTAAAAAATTAACCTGCTTTACAGCAAGTAGCTCTCCAGAATCAAGATTCATCCCCATATAAACCCGTCCAAAAGCACCACAACCAATCAATTCCCCTTTCCGCCACCGGATCGCAGGTGCATTTTCTCTTTTTGCTTTGACCGAATCGGGTTTTGAAATCGGAGGCAGTGCTGGAGCCGTGGGCTTTGCAAATAGTCCGATTCTCGATTTCCGGATGCTGGACCCGATCTTCTCGACGAATCCTCCAAAACTACTGCCGTCGTCTCCAGAGGGCTTGAACACCAGAGATCGGCGGACTGAGCCGATGAAGTCTTGCATCTTAGTGTAGGGGAGTGAGTTTGATTGATTGTGAGGAGATTTTTTGGGTTGAGTTAGAAAATCTGGATTTTTAGGGTTCTCTGGTTTTCATTCTCGTGATGAGAGAGAGAGAGTGGGAGAGAGAGGAGGGAAACGTTGGTCGGGTCTGTTTTTCAAAAATAAAATAAATCGAGAAATGAATGTTGTTTGCAGTTCGGTACAAATTCTTTCTATTTTTCTCAATATAACGCTATAGGTATTCATGCATAGCAATTTTTCCCCTAACAACGTTCTCGCCCACCCCCAATCCCAACGGTCCTCAATTGTAAAAATCTTATAGGGTTTTAAAACAGGGTATTGTTATTTTAGGAAAATTTTTGCCCGCTTTGATTTGATATTATACTACTAAATATTATATTTACTAGCATTTGACAATACATACATTATATGTGTAAATTATGTGGATAAATATGAATTTTATAAAATTTAAAAGATTAAATAGAAAATTAAAAAAAATAATATATAAAAAACAAAATAAGTAAACTTCCAAGGGGAAAAGAAAAAAAAAATAGTAAGACGCGATTAGCCAAAAGTTGCTTTATAATATAGATATATGTGTACTTGATTTTTTTCTTATTTTTGATAAAAAAAAAAGTTATCGATGATTTAATTTGACTAGTTATAAAATCTGTTATTTATAACAACTTATTAGTTATTAATTTTTTCTCTTGGCGAGGGTGAGGATTTGTAAATGGAGAGGGGTTTTTAAAATGGGAAGGATATGGGGGAGAGTTACCCCCGTAGGCCGTAACACACCTAGGGGTAGGGGTGTACAAATGGCCTGCGGCCCGACCTTGATCCGGCCTGGGCCTGACCTAGTCAAAGCTCGGCATGGCCTGAAGGCCACGAACATGCCACATTTTATTTGTAAGACCCCGAATTTTATGAAATACAAAATTTAATTTTTCTTCATATATATATTTTTTGAAACAGTAAGTGGTTAAATCGATAAAGTTAAAAGTTAAGGATGTTATGTGCAAATTTTATTTTGTCGGACAATATTCGCTTTGTCGGGGAATATTCGTTTGGTCGGGGAATATTCGTTTGGTCCGACGGCGCCGAAATAACAAATTATTGGTGGACCCCACATCGGAATATTTGTCGGATATAGAAAACGACAGAAATAACCTTTTTAAATAAAAATAGTCAACGGAACTGTTAAAATACCGGTGATAAAAGAATAGTAGCATACGATAGTTATTGGTATTTTCTGTAGCACTCGGTACTCTACAGTAACACACGGTATTGCATAGTGTCTCATATTTTTGGTCTGATAATTGACACCGTAACTGTTACGCATCATTTCATCGATAATTGTCACTGCATAATATTTTATATTATCAATTCAATAATTGTTGTTACACAGTATTTTGCATTATTGATTTAATAATTGTCATTACACTGTATTTTATATCATTGAGTCAATAATTGTTGTTGCACTGTTTTTAAAATTATTGAACCTAATAATTGTCACAGTAACATATGCACAGTAATTCACATTATTGAATCAATAATTGTCATTACACAGTAATGTATGCTTTATTTTACATTATTGTTATCTCTATTATGATGTTATTTAAACAGTTGTATTTCATTAATTTATTGACTTGATATCTAAGAGCTAACTATACTGTATTTATAACAATTAGTCATAATAATTGAATTGATTTATTTATAATATAAAGTTAGGTGATTATTAGGTGATATGAAATGAATGGTGTAGATTAAAGTGTGAATTATTGTTGAATAATTAAATTGATTTGTTTATAATATAAAGTTAGGTGATTATTAGGTGATATGAAATGAATGGTGTAGATTAAAGATAATATAATATTTGAAATGGATGGTGTAGATTAAAAGATGATCTTTAAATGAATGGTTTAGATTAAATGAATGATAATATTTTTGGCTATAAATAGAAGCCTTAACTTAAGGATTTTTCATAAACTTCCTTACTTGTTATTTCTTTCTCTCTCTAAATACTTCTTGTGAAAGTTCTCTCTAAGTGTGCTTAAGTCATCTTGAGTATTTGTGAAGATCTATAAGTATACGTGTACTGTTCAAGTTAATCAACCTCATTTAAATCAATATCCAGTCACGTGTTGAGGTAAGGGATACCATCTTTTTCATCTTCCATTATTCAAACGTACTATGGTAAGGGATGTCATTTTCTTTCATACTCTTAAAATTACTACTCTTAAGGGATACCATATTTTTCATCTTCCATTATTCAAACGTACTATGGTAAGGGATTATCATTATTTGATTCTCGATAATAATATTGTTTCTTCCTTACTCATAAGACGTGCCTTTTATTTCCATGTATTAAATTGTGGGAATAACCTTACGGAGCGGATTGCCGCCTGTTTGGTGAATAACTCTTTGTACTCAAATTCTATTAAATTGTGGGAATAACCTTACGGAGCGGATTGCCGCCTGTTTGGTGAATAACTCTTTGTACTCAGATTCTATTAAATTATGGGAATAACCTTACGGAGCGGATTGCCGCCTGTTGGTGAATAACCCTTTGTATTAATTTCTTTCACCTTTTGTTAATCAAACCTGCTACGGTAAGGGATATTATTTTCTTTCATACTCCTAAATCGAAATTTATTATGGAACTATTGCTTCTATAATTCCTGAAAATATTATATGTTCCATAATAGTTGAACTTCATTATTTCAACTGAACCTTCCTATTTACGTGAACCTTTCTATTGAATTGTAACCGTTATTCTGAACTGTGGATCTTGAATATCATTTTTAAATTTCACTCCACATCATGTTGACAATTTGGACATTATTTGAATCTGTACAAAGTAAACTTCCGATACTTATTGTTATCCTATTTCTTCTGTTCATCATTTATATCATTCTAATCATCCAAAAATCAAGCTGTTGTGAATATCTGTGGCCGGGGGCACAGATGTGATATATTTGTTGAACAGATGATAGGTTAAAGGCGATATAATAGGTTAAAGGCGATACATCTGTTCGGTGTCTTTTATGGCACGTGGTGAATGTTCTCTTTGGCCCGTAGTGCAAAGATGAACTGTTGTTTGGTATGATTATGACCAAAGGCTGAATCTGGTATAATCATGACCGTTGGTGTTATATTGAATGTCTTTGGCCCGTAGTGCAAAGATGAACTGTTGATCTGCATGATTATGATCAGGAACTGTGAATTTGTATTATCTTGACTAATGATATTTCAGATGATAAAAGTTGATGATGTTTTTCCTAAAAAGAGAACCGAGTGGACATTATAGTCTGCATTATTCTTCTAATAGATTACTCATTCCGCTGCTATTATTGATCTGAACGTTGTTTAAGAATTTAACTGCAGTTTTTGATATAAACCTTGTAGTCTATTGTATTCTATCAAGAACTCAACTGTTGAAGACTAATGATAATTTATTCGTCATTATCTTAGTCATGATATTCTTTACTGGGCTATTTGAGTTCACCCTTTCTTTTGTTCCATTGTTTTTCAACAGGAGATGAAAACATAACAGGGTCTAGCCGGGGAATGGAGTGAGGGTCCGAGGAATAGTTATCATAGTTTTCACGTTTTGTAAAATAGTGTGGTAATAATAGTGAAGACTTAGTTGTGTATTATTATACACTGTATTGTTGTACGTTGTGCTTTGTTGTAATAATTTTGTTGTAGTCTTTTGACGACTCAAGTATGGGCTGTGTGGGCCCAGATTTGGGGGCGTCACATTATTGGCTCAGATCCGGCTTAGCCTGGCCTGATAATAAGTCCGGTCTGGCCTGACCTAGTTCACCAAAAGCTTGGTCCAGTTTGCAGATTTTCTTTATTCGCTACTTCAATTCTCCCACTGCAGACGAAAACTTCATCTTTGTAACAATTCATTCAATAAACAAAATAAAATTGACGTATTTTAATACGTTCATTCATGCATGTTTGTTTATATACAAATAAAGAAATTCATAAAAACATATTGACTAGTGTAATATATAAGGATTTTTCTTACATAACTAGCAACCTACACTTCTTACAGATCTTTCATTGCATCTTTATTTTAATAGATACTTAACGTAACAACTAGAAAGTCATTTGCAAAATAATAATAATAATAATAAAAAAGATAATTTTCATTATTGTAATTTAAAAACTGTAACTTGTAATACATTACTTTTAATTAATACATCAATTAAGTTTAAAATTTTAATTGGTGTTTTAATAATATTTAAAATTACTAAAAAAATTATTTGAATGGATCGAATCTGACTGGCCTGGCCTGCATGCTTCAACAGGCCCTCTTTTTTAGTGTCAAGCCCGACCCGGCTTGCAGGCCAAAAGTCAAAGGCCCGACCTGGCCTGGTCAACGACCAAGGCCTGGCAGGCCCAGGCCGGGCCAGGCCAGGCCGACCTGTTATACATGACTACCTAGGGGTGGATCTGTTAAAGGACAACATAGGCGGCTGTCCCTGCTGAATTTTTTTTTTGTAAGTATAAGAGTAAAGGTAGATATGTAAATTAATATACTCAAGGGGGCAGATTAACAGAAAAGTTGAACTTAGAAAGGGCAAAAAAAATATTCATAAACTAATTCTAAATACAAGCTTATTAGTTTTAAGGTTTAGTGAAATCTTAGAAGTATACATAATATTTTAGAAGTACGCATTTTTCGCCTAAATAACTCAATCAGATACCAACGTGGAGTGAGATGAGAACCAAACGGAGCAAACATCGCCTCCAATTTAGTCATCTTTTTTTTTCCATTTTGGTCTATCTGCATTCATTCAAACTTTTTATAACTCTCTCTTAGTCTCTCATCCATCACATGTACTTTTGATTCCGATATAGTTTTTAGATTTTTGAGTTTTGATTCTCTCTTTTGTATTTTTTGTATAGTTTTTGGTTTTGAATTGTTTATCAGCGTGTGAACTGTGAGTGATTATTTGATTCAAGTTTGAATTTTTTTGTTATTGATTTGGTTGACCGTGGTTACAGTTTGTTTAATTTGGTCTGATTGAGTTTTTATTTTTTCGTTGTTTAATCTTCAATTGAAAATGAGATCATTTTGGTTGAGTAATTTCTATCTTTTATTGTGATAGCTTACAATGATTTTGTCTTATTTTATAATGAGAAATAGAAATTGAAAAATGACTATGAGCCTTTAGCAACCCCTCATTTCTAGTTGTTATATTCACTTTACTTCCATGAATCTAACTAATGGATCCTGTATAATTTTTGGTGTTATGAGTATAAATTTTAAATGGTTTGTTTCTCTTATTTCAAGTAAAACTTATTTGAAACTTATAAAAAGATACTAAAACTGATTTATGCTTTGAAATTAATTCATGATTTTGTTTGAATATAGAAAACAAATTTGGTTTGAGACTGAGTATTTAGTGAATCATTCAAATTGAACTATGACAAGTAACTGAAGTAAAATTTTAAATTATATCTAAATATTTTTTGTTTGAAATTTATTTTTTAATTTGAATTATGAATATTTATTATAATTTGTAAACATTATTATGATTAATTCAAGTTTTTTTTTTTGGTTGCCAAATTTTGTTCAAGTTTTCTTTATTTAACTTAAACAAAAAAAAAAATAATTAAAATCCGCCGCGGACAAAAATTCCTGAATTCACCCTGAACACACATACCCTATTATCATGTCTATGTACAGGTGTTATCTGGCAGTCTGGTACCAGTGTTATTTGGTACCACGAATTCGTGCTTGTTTTTGATATCTTAAAAAGGTCGAAATGAGTATTCCGATAAAAAGTTTTATTCTTTTGTACTCTTGAACGAGTATTCCTCGAGGGGTGGTTATAAGCATTTCAATGAGCTAGAGAATGAGAAGAAAAATATTGGGACATAAATGCCCTCATCTCTATGTCTCACTAAGCAACATTACTGAAGATTTAGGCATGGAAGTATCACAAGAGTGAATACATGAATTCAGGACATACATGCATCATGAAGAACTTGACAAACAGATGAAATGAGCAGGAGAAAAAGGGTATTGGAAAGTAATCAAATGTTTTCTTCTCTATCTTCACCTCATTACATCAAACCCACAAAATAAAAATTACAAAAACATGAAATAAAATCCGTATGAAGTTCAGTTACTTCTAAATATGCCTCTCCAACAATCCAAGGCTGGATCATGGCGCATCATGGTATGCACGCAGAGCTCTGAGATTTAGCGTTCCAACGAGTGTATCCTGATAACCGAAATATTCTGCCTCCACTAGAATAGTAAATTGGTAAATCTGTAGAACAATACCCTAAAATTCAAATGTGAGGAGTTAAGAGGATCACTTGCTTAATTGGTTCCCACATAGAAGAAAAGTCCAATCAATAAGAACAGCATTGGGTGAACCGGGCTAAGCTTGGAATCAAAATTCGCTGGATTGGAAGAAGCAGCAACAAAGCCACCAGTTGGCGTGTTCGTGGTCAAAATGACGACAATCCAGTTATCATCAGAGCCAATACCAATTCCAGTGTATTTCGAGTCATTGAGAGAACTCGAGTACTGAGATTGTGTATAGTTGGAGAGGACAATATCCTGAACCAGGTTGGGGACACAAGCAGGCATAATGGCACCATCCCTTGTGGTGGTGACATTTAACTTGCATTTGGCTAGAAGCTTTGGGTAGTCTGCAAACTGAGGCTCGGTTCCTAGTACGGTGTTGGCACCTGTGGTGTTTGTACAGGGTTGATTTTTGAACTGCTCCGCAATTTCCTCAGCGAGGCACTCTGCTTTGTCGTTTTCTGTTAGAACTGGTAACGACATAGTTGCCCTAAAGCTGTTGATGCTTCGAAGAAGAGTTTCTTCCTTGTCTGAAGGAGAATGGTGAAGAACAAAATTCAGTGCCAATACATATTAAAAGAATGATTAGAAAAATATACTATTACTACTGATTTGCTATTTATACACTGGATGCAATCACACTCCTCCTCTATAAGCTTCCATAGAGACCCTTTTTGGGGTCAGGGTTTACTCGGTCCACACCCAAGAGTAGTGGCTGGGGGTGCCTCCACAAAACGGGGGGGAAAAACAACCTTTCCATTATGAGGAGAACCAAGTTTAGATTCTAAGGTAAAATATGTATACTTCATATACATATGCTTGAATAAAGAAGCAGATCCTCTCTTTGAAAACTACAGGAAAAAAAACCTTTGTTTCCAAAAGGGCAACACAAATTCTTTCCAAAATAAATTTAAACTAATCATTCACCCTATAACTAGAATTATCAAAGTACATGGTTCAAGACGAAGTGGACAACAACATAAGGTTTTTTTCCAATTGTGAGTTAAGGGGTGGGATGGTGGAAGAATTGCCCCCTTTGTACACAAGGATCAAAGACTCCACTCAGGATTCAGCATTGAGGCTATCCTTTTAAGTTATGCAAACAAACCAACCTCAACGCCCACCCAACAAATATTGCCGAGTTGAAACAAATGCAAGTTATGCCCTGGTATTAAACTTTGGTCCTTACTGCAAGATCCTCGCTTTACCCATGGCCATGGATTCCTTGTCTTAATTACTGTGACAAGTTATATCCTTGATTTCATTTGGTTAGTTGGTCTCAAAGAGCCCAATCCAGTATTAACTGCATCTGGATATTACTATTATACTACAACCAAATCTTAACCCCTTAAATTTCAAAGGCAAATTATTATACAGTTGGGCAACCTAATATTACAAGTTCACATTATAGTCATTAGGCACATATAGAAACCACATTGCATAAAACCCAATTCCCCCTTCCCCAAAATTACAAAATAAGGAATCAAATAGAGAGAAGAGAGAGAGAGACCATCTGGAAAAGAAGAAATTGGCAGATCCAATCATCCAAGCCTAAACAACCTTTATTTGCATCCCAACTTGAACATACCCCCAGCTCAAGAACTTCCATACTCAGATCGCCCTTTTATGAAAACCATTTATTAATTAAGACCCAATTACAGAAACAGCATAATGAAGTACTAAAAAAAGTAATTTAAAAAACCCACAGATCTTAATCCCAGACGTGATACAACTCAGCAGCTTGAAATAAGCAATACAACAAAGACCCATTCAGCAAAATACTTGGTATCATAATATTAATCATTACAATACTAAAAAATATTACAAACTGTCGAGCAAAAATAATTATCAAGAAATGAAATGTGAATAATCAAGAAAATTAACACATACCATCGCACTTGGCTGTGTGATTGATGCAGAGAAGGGAGAGAAGAAGAAGAGATAGAAAGAAATAACGTTGGAAGCACGCCATTGCTGTTGTTAGAAGAACCAAATTTGAACTCAAGAGAAAAGGGCCTGTTACTAACTCAGCTAATTTATGAAAGAAGAGTACTCAACTAAGCTATATATAGTGGTAGTTGGCTTACGGCAACAAGAACAATACGACGGCGTCTTGATTCTATTATGACTTCTACTAATTTTCTAAAGATTTTTTTTTTGATACATCTGGTAAGAATGATAGCGAAATCACTCAACAACTACATAATCAGCGAAGAAAAAATTACAAAGAACTCTAAGGGGAAAATCCAACACAGACAACCTGTTACAATTAAACACATAATAATTAAATATTAAATTTATTTACATTATTAAAACATAAAACGTAATATTAAAATTTATGTCATATTTTATTTTTTAATAATATAAATAAATATAATATTTAATTATTGTATATATAAATTTGTCCTTTACAATTACGGACTTATAAAGATTCGGCCCAATGTCAATATACAGTTCCGACAGAAATTCGCCGGCCCGGTTGCCTTTTGTGTTCATATTTCAAAATTAATACCCAATTTCCAAAATTAGTTATATGTTTTATTTTTTATCTATTTTAAAATTAAAACACATGTTTATTTTTAAACTATAAAGTAATATAAAATTTGTAATATAACATTATTTTTAATATTATTAATTTGAGTAGGATCATATCGCTACCATTACATTTATTTTTAGTAATTTGAATAGGATCATATAGCTATTATTACATTTTTAATCAATAATAGGGATAACTATTAAAAAAAAACACTCTTAAAAAGTGTGTGCTTTATAAATAACTAATCTTCACGTACACACTTCCATGTGTTTAATTATTTTTAAATATTAATAATCATAAATAATACTCCGTAAGAAAAATGCTAGAGATGATGAAAGAGAAAAATATATAGAGAGAGACCACATAAGTGGGAGTTGAATATGAGAGTAGTGAAAAAATAATTGGCTAAGTGAGAGTGAATGTGAGAAAAGTGGAGAGAATAATGTATAAATAAAAATTAATTAATTTTTGACCCAAAATCACCAAATACGGTCATCAAAAGCCATAATAAATGTTCAATTTATTTATTAAAATTGATATATTCGGGGGGGGGGGGGGGGGGGGGGGAATCAAATTAGGACACTTTTTCTAGATCGTAAGGAAAGCTAATCTTGATTTTTAAAATAATTAATCTTCATGCCGGCATTTATAGTAAGAACGATTATCCAAATGAGGAACAAGATAATTAAGGACACTGAGAGTCTTTGACCATGTAAATCAAACAAAGTACTCCTTTGTCTGCTACCCAAAATTGAAGAGAAAACAGTGTGGCATTGCTTAAACATGACTGTTATTTTGTCAAATATGTTGAGCCTTGTTTCATGCAGGTTTTGGAATTAAATTAGTATTTTATGTTGCATAATCTGTTTCCTCTCTCTTACAAAATTATCATTTTTCTAATTATATTTTTAGTCTCAGAAGGTCATATTTTTGTTCATCAATGATTATATATTGTGTGTCTATTTAAGATAAATTAATTTGAGACATAAATGAAACTTAAAAGTGACAATTTTTGCGGAACAAAAGAGAATATATGTGCATGTAATCGTATACCAATAATTTACCCATAAAAATATCGATTCGATATGAATGAGAGAAAGAGGAAAAGAAAATGAGAACCAAGGAGTGAAACACTAAAGTTAAAGTAAATTCCTCGTCCCTTAAACCTTAATTAACTCTAATTCTGAATTAATTAAATCATTGTAATCAGCCTTTTCAATTTGCTAGAAACAAATGAAGTTATATTCATTTAGTGAAAGTATTATTTCAATTTCTCCCAACACATTACTCATTTCCTTCTCCTGGCGTAGAACTACTTGTTATTAATAGATCGATAAGAATATTGATACATAACTTTAGGGTTCATTCTAAATTATAAAGAAAATGGTATCCTTTTTTGTCCCATTTGCTGGCCATGAAACTGTTTATTTCCTAGATTAGATGAGAGCAATCTCTTTCATTTCTTTCTCATAATTATTCAAAATAGTTGTGGAGTGCACATTGAACTCCATTCAAACAATGAAATTACTGTTTTTTTTTTTCCACATAACAATTGTATTTTACTGTCACTATCCTTTAAATAATGTCACTTTTGGGATTTCACAGCTAATTTAGCTTATGCAATAATTTTCAATTGTTCCCTCAGTACACTGATATTAATAAAAGTGTGACTAACAAAAATAAAATTCAAGTGCAATTACAAATGGAGTATTATGCAATAAAAATATTCTATAGAATGAAAATATAAACTAATTAAAACTTGGCATTATATTCTCTACTAATTAATTTTTACTACTATAAGAGAGACTAAGACAAAAAAAAAAAGAAAAAAAAAGAAAAGGACGCTCACATGAACAAAAATCTAGACTTTTGAGTGAGGCTACAGCTACATGTACAGCATATGGAATATCCGTGATGCATTACTACGAAAAGAAGCGTTGGGACTCTTGCGTAATTCCACAAATTGCTGTAAAGGGTCACAGTATCACAAAAAACAGTACAAATTGGTGGATGAAATTAAATTTGGATAACGCGGCTTTGTCCTCCTATAGCATGCAACTCCAAGTGTCCACCCCTTAGGTACTCTCTGCTTCCAAACTTCCTTCTCTATTTTGCTATGCACACAAAGTTTGCACAAACTTAATCCCATATTTCTGTTTTCTGCCTGATCTTCAGAAACAATGGCAGTCACGGCCGAAGGCCGGATAGCCCTGTCGGCTGCAGGCCACCTGTGCAATACCACCTCGGGATTGGCAGCGAAGAACCGGAGGGTTGTGAAGTTTTGCAATGGAGAGTTGATGGGGCAGAAGTTGAACTATGATAAATTTCGGCAAAGAGTTGATAACAAAAATTTTAGGCCTCATGTATGCATGTCCCTCACTACTAAGATTGCAGGTGAGGCCAAGGTGAGTTCTTGGTCTATTTAGCTATTTAGTGCACTATATAGCTCATTGTACAGTTCAAATCTATTATATTCAAATTTTGTTACTTTGAACATCAAATGAATAATACCTGTGTAAATGCAACAATCTCATAACAATGTAAAGCAAGTTGGTACAATTTCGAGGACTTAAATCCTCATACTTTGTACTTCTACTGACCTTCTATTAATCAATCAACTTCATTCAAATGGGGCCTCTAAACCTCTTCCATTTTGACGTGCCGCATCAGAATGAATGTTGGACATTAATTAAAAGGTATATATATGGAAGATAAAACCTCTCCATCAGCTGGCCTATTAGTTGTAGCTGAGGTACTTCATATATTTTCTCCATTAACTTCCAACCAAAACAGAAACATGGCTAAACATTCCAATGATAATGGATCATTTTCAACTCAAGCAAAAATAACCATTCTTTTATCAAAATTAAATCTTTTGACAATCTTGATAAAGATCAGAAGGTAAAAATTTCTTAAATTGAAGCCATCCCCAGATTAAGTTCAATGTGTTGTGTGCAGTTGAGGGACCTAGAGATGGAGAAAAGGGACCCAAAGACAGTTGTGGCAATCATACTAGGTGGTGGTGCTGGTACCCGTCTGTTCCCTCTCACTAAGCGCCGTGCCAAACCTGCTGTGAGTCTTCTACAGACCCTTTTCCTCTATATCACCAATTTTACCACCAATTGAGCATATGGACGAGCATTTCATACAGGGACTAGAAGTTGCATTACTAGAGATTTGATAGTAGTTGTGGTCTTTTCTACTTGACAATAATGTTGCAGGTGCCTATTGGAGGAGCATATAGACTAATTGATGTGCCAATGAGCAACTGTATCAACAGTGGGATCAACAAAATTTACATTCTAACGCAGTTCAACTCAGCTTCACTCAACAGGCATATTGCTCGCGCATACAACCTTGGCAGTGGGACAACCTTTGGGGATGGCTACGTCGAGGTAAGTTTTTTTAGGTCCTCCATTCTAGACTGAAGCGCCATATGTGTACACAAACATCTCACAAAAGGGAAAGTTAGAATTTCTGTAAGTTTCTTTGTCAATCTCTACATAAATCACTTGAAAATTGTTTTTCTCCTATTCTAGGTTCTAGCAGCAACTCAAACTCCAGGTGAGACAGGTAAAATGTGGTTCCAGGGTACTGCAGATGCCGTACGCCAGTTTCATTGGCTTTTTGAGGTACTAATTGTTACTATATTTATATTGTTACACATTCATTTCTCTGGTTATATTTTGATGGTAAGCAAGATAAATAGTAAAATTGCATCCCCAAACTTTTAAATTTTATAACAAAATGTATGTATATATACTTTTGCCTAAATGAAATGGTGCATAAATATTATCAAATTGCAACAGTGAAATAAGAGCAGGCATATCAGTTAAATGCTGAACCTAATTTAAGAAAACAAAAGCCTAGCGGTGACCCATAAGAATGATGATACAGAGCAAAAGAAGTTGATATTTTTCTCTGAATCTCTAATATCGTAATAGCAACATAGGAATATATCTATAATACCAAAATGGCAACATTAACAGAAATTATTTATCATTGGCACATTCCTTTTGAGCACACAAATTTCTCTGCTATCTACAGAGCTTAGTTTTCTGAACCACTAAGAATATATTGAACCATAACATACTTTTCATTCTGTAGGATGCAAGAAGTAAGGATATTGAAGATGTACTCATTTTATCTGGAGATCACTTATACCGGATGGATTACATGGACATTGTTCAGGTAAGGCACAAAATTTGATTATCTTTTACCATGCATTCATTTGCTGTCCTTTTATTTCCCTGGGATATTAAGATTTATGTCTTTCTTCTACAGAATCATCGACAAAATGGTGCAGATATCACCATCTCCTGTCTCCCAATGGATGACAGGTAGGTTAATATGTTCAAGCCCTAACTCAAACTTCCCAAATGGTCCTCTAGCAAAATCTATTGAGTTCAATGAAACTACGCAATAATTCAGAATTCTTAAGTCAATTTTTTATGGAATTCATTGTGTTATAACTGCCTATACCAGTATAAAAAAGGATCATCATATGTTACTTTATGTTTTCGAGAAATTATTCCTACTTAATCATTCAATGAGCAGTCGACATTTGTCCATGGCAGTGATTTGAAGTTCTGAAATCAAAAGAGTGCCGTTCATCTACTAGTTAAGATCCATTTACTAGACATACTAACAACCTATTCTGATTCTTTGTTCTGTTCCTTTGATAGCCGAGCTTCAGATTTTGGTCTGATGAACATTGATGGTAAAGGAAGGGTCCTTTCTTTCAGCGAAAAGCCTAAAGGAGCTTACTTGAAGGCAATGGTAAAAAAGTTGAAATTTGTTATACCCTCTCAAACCTAAATGGTTTCTCAATTTTTTCTTCAGCAACTATGTTTGATACTAAGACAAATATTAGGCAGTTGATACAACAGTTCTTGGGCTGTCTCGAGAAGAGGCAGAAAAGAAACCATATATTGCTTCAATGGGAGTATACGTCTTCAGGAAGGAGATACTGCTAAATCTTTTAAGGTACTGACCTTTTGAAGTTGCTTTACAACCATAGGACCTTACTTGTTTTACGAAAAGCAATCAAGCAATTCTTGTAAACTGCTAATTGTTTCTCACCTTCATAAGTGAGAAGCATGCCAAGTTCATTCACTCACTCTTGTATTGAATAATATGAATATTATGGAAAATGATGCTATCTGGTAAAAATATCATTGAGAAAATTTGTAAAGAATATTAGACAAAAATATATGAAGGTATATATTATCTGTAACTATTACTAGCTAGAGAATAAACAGAGCTTAGGTTGATCCTTTACTTCGATATCGATGTTATATATGCTCTGAAGAATCATATGCTAGGCAATGTAATTGTTAAGCATGGTGTATTGTTTTGAGTCAGGTGGCGTTTCCCAACTGCAAATGACTTTGGATCAGAGATAATCCCAGCCTCAACTAGAGAATTCTTCGTTAAGGTCTGTCAAATCTTTGTCTTGTGTCTAAACAAAGCTTAGCGTTCAATAGATATGCTTGTAGTCTCAGTATGAAGTTTCTATCTTCTCTTTAGAAGATCATATATTTAGATACATAATCACATACAGATACTAAAGGTCTAAAGCTGATATATATCAGTACGTACATATTCGGTTCATTTCCTATGAGTGGGCTATTTTCTTCATAAATTAGTGATCTTTCAGCCTAACAATGAAAATATTATGCAGGCTTATTTATTTAACGATTATTGGGAAGATATTGGTACAATCAGATCCTTCTTTGAAGCAAACCTTGCCCTTACTGCACATGTAAGTTGAGCATAATATATGTATTTTTACTCTAAATCGCCTTTATGTGTAACATATATGGGTATTTTTGTTGCTTTTCCTTTCTCAGCCACCAAAATTTAGTTTCTACGACGCAAGCAAGCCAATGTTTACATCAAGAAGAAACTTACCACCATCAAAGATCGACAACAGCAAGGTTAGTGAATTTCATTCTCACTGTCATAAACTAGTTCCTGAAACTTCCTTTCATGCTCAAATAGAATCAACATTAGTGACAAGAATATAACCAGATACATATATATTGCAATTATTTAAAAAATATACATAGATGAGCTGTTTCCACAGCAAAACCTCCAACCCCACATACAGTTCTAATGATTTTACCATCAATGAAGCTCAAGAAAATTGGATTTAACACAGGGCAAAGAATTTTATCACTTATTATATGATAGTTGGTCTTTGTCATTTCTTTTTATGAATAATTTAAAAAATTTCACCTTTTGTGAACTTTATTTCCTTGGATTTTCAGTATTTGGTTTTCTGCATTGATTTCTACCAGAACTTCAATTCAATAATACTATCGGTTTCAATTTTGTTATGCAGATTGTAGATTCAATAGTATCACATGGTAGTTTCCTAACTGATAGCTTCATTGAGCACAGTGTTGTTGGCATCCGATCCCGGATAAACTCTAATGTTCACTTAAAGGTTTGTTTCAAATCCAACAAGTCATTCTGTTTCAATGTAAATTTTAGCCATTTAATGTTTGTTAACAAGCTGTTTATTATATGTTCTTACTAAACTCTTGTTTTTACACCATGATTATGACCAATGTTAAACAGGACACGGTAATGCTTGGTGCTGACTACTATGAAACTGAGGATGAAGTCGCATCACTTGTAGCCGAGGGAAGAGTTCCCATTGGAATAGGAGAAAATACAAAAATCAAGTACAAGAAACTCAAACCTCTCTCCCTTAAATTTCAGTACTCCCACTATCAAGATTGTTTGCGAATATTTTGTTTCTCTATTTTTTGCTCTGACGTGGAATTTTTACGGCAACGCGCAGAGAATGCATCATTGACAAGAATGCCAGAATTGGAAAGAATGTTATTATTGCAAACTCAGAGGTATAAATCTTTTAAATAATTAGTTGGAATGAGAAACTATTGTTTGACTATAAGGAACTGGAGACTTTACACTTATGCTAGTAGTTAAGCAGCAGAATTCTTTTATGCGTGGATTTGCAGGGTGTACAGGAGGCAGAAAGATCTTCAGAAGGATTTTACATTCGATCAGGGATTATAGTTATACTAAAAAACTCAACAATCAGTGATGGAATGGTGATATGATAAGGATACCTAATGTTTCATTCTTTTTGATGTATCGATAGGTGAATCAAAAAATAAGTTTGAGATATGAGCATTTTGTTACTTATGTATGTATCGATAGCAAGAGCAATGTAATACGACTTAAGATTAATGGAGCACAAAAAGTGCTCTTTAACTTATGAAAGTGGCTTTCTTTCTGAACATCACATTTGTACAAAGAATGGTATTTTCTGAATATTAAGAATTAGAACATTATAATTTTGTGAAACGAAACAATATGTTTTTACGGGAAAAAGAAAAACACTAACAATTTACATTTATCACTTTTTTGTCCATAGTGTATACTAATTTTGCAGAACACAGCCTGTTTCCATTTTGATCCTAAATGAGTGATTTCTACAATCCTGATTAATGTTTGAGATTACAGTGAGTAGAGTAGAGGACTGGGACTTGAACCAAACACAAGCAAATAAATAAATGACAGGCACAGATGATGACGAGGCAAAAACAGAAATGGAACTGAATTTCGTATGGAGCTCAAATTCACATAAATCTACAAAAAACAACTCTTCACAGTGAAACATCAATTCATTCTCAAATCTCTGCAACACAAACCGCTCTTTTGATGTTAAAATGCTCGAAACAATATATTTATTGTCCGAAAATGGTTTCCTACTTGTCCTTCCAGCTCGATGAAGATAACTTTCGGCATCTTTTGGCAGATCAAAGTTGTATATGTGGGTTGTTTCTGGTAGGTCAACTCCTCTAGCTGCAATATCTGTTGCCACCAGAAGATAACCTCCTCCTTGTCTCATTTCCTGTACCAAAAAATTAGACAACCTAAATTATGCACGCATAGGTTGACATGAGCAAGGGAATGACTTTTATCTCATCCACTTGCCACCAGTTCTTTCACCACAAAGTACTGAAACAAAAAGATAATCTGAGCACCATACTACGGAATTGTACATACAGATAAGGAAGCTGCTCGTAAGTTGAAATTCATGTCCTCATCCAAAAGAAGAATGTCTGAACATCCCACATGTGAACTCTTCAAAACATCAATTAAAATGGTTGTTGGCGGAGCATTCCCAGCTTTCTTGGAATTTTCAGACTGCACGACATATTTAACTATTAATAGTCTTCCATATAGGTCATAACTTATGGAGAGGTAAAACATACTTACATTATTAAGATAAATTAAAGATGCAGTAACATTACATAAACTAGCTTTAATGGTACACCTTTTCTTTTCCATTTAATGAGTTATGTTCAAGTACATTTTGATCAAGAGAATTTCATCACTTACATTTATACATATAATGACCGTTCAAGTATTAATAATCAATGTTAATTATATGCAGTATTATTGTTCCCTTCATTGTAACAAGTTCTATCAGTTACTAATCAGACTACAGAGACGTCTTCAAGAATGCAATCATAGTTTTGTCCTCCCTCCCACTGCCGTACATTTTAGTATTTTGGGTGGAAAAAAGGCCAACTACTTCTAAATTGAAAATACTTGAAAGTCCCACCACAATACTTCACTTAAAAGCAAAATATCAGTAATATAGTGGATCAACTAAGGTCCCTCATATTGTCAAAAATCATAACACCGTTTTATACAAGACATCATTTATCCAAGAATATATCAAGAATGTTTTATGCATCCTTAGTCTACATAAATTTAAGAACCATAGGTGACACTAACCTGCTCACCAACAAAAATAAAGGTAGACTGAGGTGCGTCAGACTGCAACAAGGAGAGTAAGGTTGAATGCCTTTCATTTTTACCACTTATCTAACAACCAACATAACATTAGCACATTAAATGCAATCAGTTAAGACAAAAGAGGAAATGGAATAAGCTCATGAAATATGTCATCATTTATTTAATTGTTACAGAGAAATGGGATCAGAAATATAAGATAAGCGTGCAGTAGAACAACAAAAAGCTAAAGAAAATAGAACAAGTTACTTCTTTCAAAATTGTCTCACCACAAATCTGTGATGCAAGCGCTAAGGCATTGACTCAATGGGATTTACATGGACATGAACAACGTCAGTCTGTCACAATTAGGAGTTGGGTTACAAGTCATACAACCAATTGCAGATGGTATCAAATCTCAGTGAAGATAACATGGAAACATGAATTCTATTAGCAAACCTTGGTCCACTTTTGCTGTATACACTATAAAATCATATAAGAATCGTCTGTTCTAGGGAACTGATGCACAAGCAAAAATAGTTTGACGAGTATTTCTTGTTGAGTACGATGTCAAAAGCTTACGTACAAAACTGATTTGTTTTGAAGAATTAAAAATGAAATCAACCTAGAAAGAAAGAAAGATAAATATCATCTCCCTTATCCGGCAGAAATATTAAGGGAAAAACCTTCTTTTTAACAAGTACATATGAATAGGGAAATACTTGAGTACAAGTAATATAACAAATGATGAAAGCCTATAAAGCCTTCTATTGATTTTTTGAAGTAGATGCATGTCCACTTATCTTCCTCAAATGATTTCTTGAGTACAAGTAATACTTGAGTACAAGTAATATAACAAATGATGAAAGCCTATAAAGCCTTCTATTGATTTCTTGAAGTAGATGCATGTCCACTTATCTTCCTCAAATCCCTCGTACAGATCCAACAACCAAAGTAAGGTCCCTACTAATAGAGGTCCTTGGTAAATGATTTTAAGATGAGAAACCATTTTACTGTCTATTCTCAAGAATTTTAAATTTTCAAGTGCATGCAACTATATAAAAGGCTAACGGAACTTTGAAGATAGTCATAACAACAACAGAGCAATATTACTCATTTTCAGTGGCATCCTTCCTGCTACATTAATCAGACATTACAAATCTGTTGCTGTTTTAAAGGACAAACTGTGAAAAGTACCGATCAATAGCAAACTAGATAGATTTTTAATTACATCATCAATTACCACCACCCATGTAAGACCCCGAATTTTATGAAATATAAAATTTAATTTTTCTTCATATATATTTTTTCATAAAACAGTAAGTGGTTAAATTGACAAAATTGAAAGTTAAGGATGTTATGTGCAAATTTTATTTTGTCGGACAATATTCGTTTTGTCGGGGAATATTCGGGCCGTACGACAACGCCGAAATAACTAATTATTGGTGGACCCCACAATGGAATATTTGTCGGATATAGAAAACGACAAAAGTAACCTTTTTAAATAAAAATAGTCAACGGTGTTAACTGTTAAAATACCGGTGATAAAAAGAATAGTAACATACGGTAATTTATGGTATTTTACTGTAGCACACGGTATTGCACAGTGCCTCATATTATTGGTCTGAGAATTGACACCGTAACTGTTATGCATCATTTCATCGATAATTGTCACTGCATAATATTTTATGTTATCAATTCAATAATTGTGGTTACACAGTATTTTGCATTATTGATTCAATAATTGTCATTACACTGTATTTTATATCATTGAGTCAATAATTGTTGCTACACTGTTTTTAAAATTATTGAACCTAATAATTGTCACAGTAGCAAATACATTGTAATTTATATTATTAAATAATATGTAACGTGTTTATTACATTATTGTTGAATTATTGTTGTAGCATTATTTTATATGTTGGACCCACAGGAAGAATAAATAAATAAATAAATAAAAAAATTAATTAATTTTACTATTTGAAATAGTAACGTGAATAGTAACGTGCGGGCCCCTGTAGGACCCACATGAGAAAATTTGCACAAAAATGTGCTGGGAGAAAAAAATTTCAAAAGGGCGTGGGCGGCTGCGCTGCTGAATTTCAGCACTGGCGTGCGCAGCTAGTCACCTACCAACCCGCATAGTAACTTATTTTCTCCTATAAATAGCTTGATCAGCTGAATAGAAAAATCACACCTAAAACATAAAATTTTTCTATAAGAATTTTATGAGTTTTCTCTGAGAATAGTAAGATTATTTTGAGTGTTTGAAAGCCAAAAGGAGTGCAAAAAATTTTCAAGTAAGTCTTTTATTAAAGAGTAGTAATTTCATAAATTCCTATTTTTCACGGTATTCACAAATCTTCCCTTAGAAGACTCTTCTTTGAAAAGATTCATTTTTAAAAGCTTTCTTTGGAATATTTATTTTGGAATATTATTTTAAAAACTATTTTAAAGTAGTTATATTATACTACAAAAATTATGTTAAATATATATAATTTTGATAGTTCATATTATATGAGTTATCATACACTTTGAAATTTATATGTGGTAATTACTAATTTTATTATAAATATATATAGGTTGATCAACCTCATTTAAATCAATATCCAGTCACGTGTTAAGGTAAGAAATATCATATTCTTTCATCTTATATTATTTAAACTTACTACGGTAAGGGGTATCATTCTTTTCATCACCATAAATGGATATTATTTTCTTTCTTACTGGAAGGGATTATCATTCTTTGATTCTCGAAAATAATATCGTTTCTTTCTTACTTATGTGCTATTTATTTCCATGTATTAATTTGTGGGAATAACCTTACGGCGCGGATTACCGCCTGTTGGTGAATAACCTTTTTACGGTGCGGATTACCGCCTGTTTGGTGAATAACTCTTTGTATTCAAATTGATGGGAATAACCTTACGGCGCAGATTACCGCCAGTTTGGTGAATAACTCTTCGTATTCAAATTGATGGGAATAACCTTACGGCGCGGATTACCGCTTGTTGGTGAATAACCCTTTTTATTTGTCTCGTGTGAAAATAATTTGTCTACACGAATTATCACATGACACTTTTATTCCATATTCGTAAGTGATATCATTCTCTTTTATACTCATAAGGGATACCATCTTTTTCATCTTCCATTATTCAAACTTACTATGGTAAGGGATATTAATTTTCTTCACCTTTTGTTAATCAAACCTGCTACCGTAAGGGATATTATTTTCTTTCATACACCTAAATCGAAACTTATTATGGAACTATTACTTCTATAATTCCTGAAAATATTATATGTTCCATAATAGTTGAACTTCATTATTTCAACTGAACCTTCTTATTTTCTGAACCTTTCTATTGAACCATAATCGTTATTCTGAACTGTGGATCTTGAATATCATTTTTAAATTTCACTCCACATCATGTTGGCAATTTGGACATTGTTTGAATCTGCACAAAGTAAACTTATGATATTTATTGTTTATCATGTTCTTCTGTTCATCATTTGTATCACTGTTATTTGTATTAATCATCAAGAATCAAACTGTTGTGAATATCTGTGGTCGGGGGCACAGATGTGATATAATTGTTGAACAGATGATATGTTAAAGGCGATATACTAGGTTAAAGGCGATACATCTGTTCGGTGTCTTTTATGGCACGTGGTGAATGTTCTCTTTGGCCCGTAGTGCAAAGATGAACTGTTGGTTGGTATGATTATTACCAAAGACTGAATCTGGTATAATCATGATCGTTGGTGTTATATTGAATGTCTTTGGCCCGTAGTGCAAAGATGAACTGTTGATCTGCATAATTATGACCAGGAACTGTGAAGTTGTATTATCTTGACTAATGGTATTTCAGATGATAAAAGTTGATGATATTTTTACTAAAAAGAGAAGCGAGTGGACATTATAGTCTGCATTATTCTTCTAATAGATTGCTCATCCTGCTGCTATTATTGATCTGAACATTGTTCAAGAATTTAACTGTAGTTTTTGATATAAACCTTGTAGTCTATTGTATTTTATCAAGAACTCAACTGTTGAAAGCTAATGATAATTTATTCGTCATTATCTTAGTCATGATATTTCTTACTGGGCTATTTGAGCTCACCATTTCTTTTGTTCTATTGTTTTTCAACAGGAGATGAGAATGTAGCTGGGTCTAACAGGGGAATGGAGTGAGAGTCCGAGGGATAGTTATTACCGTCTTCATGTGTTGTAAAATAGTGTGATAATAATAGTGAAAACTTAGTTGTGTATTATTATACACTGTAATGTTGAACGTTGTTCTACTTTGTAATAATCTTGTTGTAGTCTTTTGACAACTCAAGTTTGGACTGTGTGGGCCTAAATTTGGGGGTGTCACAACCCAGGTTGATTCTAACTTGATAATGTTCTTCTCAAGCATTTGGCTTAAGCTCCCTAATGTTGCAACCACTATTGTAGGAGGTTCTGCCTGTTCTTTTAGTAAAATAATATTAGCAGTATGCCTCATGTTAATACAATTAGACTCACAAAAATAAATAAATTACAAGAAGTCATTTACGAATATGGAAAACCAAACACACTAATCAGATCACTTTTGAAGAATTTTCAATTGAAAAAAAAAGAAAGTAAAAGGAGTCTTCTTATCTCGGTTTTATGTTCCAACTCCATCAAATATCCAGCATAACAACCGTCTGTATGCTTACTATATAAATGTAACAATATAACATATCTCCCAACTTCACCAACTGAAAGTCCACTTTCTCTGTAATGATTGAGACATGAAACCTACTAGCAATAAACTGATACCATACATACCTTTGACCAACTTTTGTGTCTTTTCAAAGTTCCACCATCCAGAAGAGCCATAACTGTGCAGCATTTCTGTTCAATTCCAGGCTCCTCATTTTTTGCAGCCAGCGTACGAGCAACTTTTGTAACCTACTTGCCAAATATACATGATCAGGAAAAAAAACACATCTTTTAGGCCTATTAATTTTCATCTCACATAAACATATAGCCTTGAAAGAAGCCAACGTTACTATTCTTACCTGCATACCAAGCTCCCTAGTGGGAACCACAATCAGTGACTACACAGTTGACTGCTGAGGGTTTACAACAGAGAATATCCGTAGCAGGTAGGCCATTGTCTTTCCTGAACCTGTCTAGTGGACCAAAGAGAGAGTAGAAAACAATTATATAAGCTTCATATTGTTTCATACGGACAACTGCGTGAGTTTTTAAGCACTTCGAAAAGCCAAGCAGACAAAATTTCATATATCTCATATGAATATTCCCTATTTAAAACCAAAGGGTCTTGGCCAATGAATATGATTATCCTCATCCCTTGTGTTCCAAAAGGGTGGGGTTTCAAACCTCGGCAGTCGAAAATGTTGGATGTGTGTGTTTAAATTTTGTCTCAAACAAGCCCAAAAAAAATATTAAAAAAATTCCCAACATAAGAAACCATAAATTAGGGTTCTGGGTAATTTATCGCAATTTTAAATAATAAAATCCTGAACTGGAAAGATTAATCAATCTAATATCAATACATCAAAACATAATCATGCAGATGCAGCAACATTTTCTCAGAATGCTATTCATAGTTCATATCTACTATTACCTTGCAGAGTTGGTTCTTTCCCCCTTCATCATCCCAAATATGTCTCGTAGTTATATTTTCATAGCAGAAAAAGAAGTTGAGAAGACAGAGATCCCAGAACAAGCTAAGAGTAACTCAAAAACACCATACATGTACTATGTTTTTGGTAAGTGATTAATTGTGCCTCAAAAAGAGATAGCCAAGATGCTAGGAACATGACTCTGGAAGGACCTTTAGAGAAGCTCAGAGCCCTTGACAGTAATAGTAAATAAATATACCTTAAACTAGGTTGATTAACAGATCTTTTTTCCATAAAGTTCAGCCACTATAGGAATTCATAAAGTGAGGTGTGAATCGATAGAAGAGAAGCAAAATTCTCTCAAATTAAACTTGTTCATATCAAGTATTAACCTGAGAATGGAGTATACAATCACAGCCAGAAAAGAGGATTGGTAGAGCTTGCTGCTGGACGTCTGTAGGGAGAATGTATCCGATCTCTCCCACCCTGCAACATCTTTTAGCAGCCTCATAAGTATGTGTTGTTTATATAGTCATGGTTTTAACAATGACAACATATTTGATATGAAGTTGGGTTTGTTTGATATATTTGATTGGACTGTAAATTGGACATAACATAATTATATATTATAATCGTCAAGGAGAAAATACTAGTTTATGCGTTTAATATTTTAATAATAATAATATATTTTGCATGAAAATATTATTTTATATGAAATAAATATGCTTTGCATGAAAATAATATTCTTATGTATGTGGTCTGTTTAATGGATTTGGCCGATTTGTTTGGGCTGGTTTATTATGGTATAGGTTGTTGGCCCAAGATTGGAATTAGAGTCCTTTAAAATCTCCATACTGGTTATAGGTTTGCAAGTAAGTTTCTCTAGCCCACAGGTTTTAAATTCAAGATATTGTTATTGCTGGAAATATTTATTTAACTTATAATAATATGCAATTTAATTTGAAAAGGAGTCTAATAAGGTAACAGTCGAATTATTTAGTGATTGGAATGAAACAAACATTTTCAAATATACTCATTTATTCTTTTATTTAAGTTCTTTTGATTGGACAAGGTAATTATATCTTTGTTAAGATGTTTTGTAGAATAACTTTATCTGTTGCAAAAATCATGAGATTTGCCAACTATGGTCTGAGGATTTCTTGGTAACTATTTTTTATCCGTTGCTCAAAATTAGCTCCTAAAATCATGAGATATACTAACTGTGATTTGATACATTCTTGCTAACAACTAAAAATCGATATATAGAGATGATCAAAAGTCTTCAAAGTTGATTTTCAGCAATTCATTGTATTATTTTTTATTTTCTTTTGACTAGAAGAACATAATTCATTGTATTCATAATTTCTTGTATTAAAATCTGAGTACAAGCCTAGTTGTGGCTTAGTTGATCCAGTGATAGATAAAGTAGTACAAAAGAAGCTTCAAAAGTCTTAGTAGTGAGAAAGTTGCAGAGGTGCAAGATGACAGTCGTGTTCAACATTAAGCTGAAACTTCTTTGTACAAGAAGTAATTGTATTTAAATTGAGAATCTAGACACATAAACAGACAAAATATCCCGTAAAACTAAAGCGGACGCATATTTGTCCAGCATTTAATTGCTCATGTATTTCCTTAAAGCAATTTAACTCCAAGCTTTTAATACTTTATTATCTGTTTTTTCCTTTTTTTAGTTTTCTTTTCCCCCGAAATCCTTCTAAGCAGCAAAAAATTTCTCCACCACAAAATCAAAACAGGAAATCTTAATCAATTGACCATCATAACTTACTTTCAAAACACTGGATCATAAATAAATAAGTAAAACTGAGAATTCATTGGTACCCTCATATATGAACAATTCAGTTCCTGGTACTGGAAAAAAAATAATGTATGCCCCCCAACTTGCGAAACAACCCACAAAATTGAAAAGGATATATAAAGGAAAACATAACAAACAGTTGTTTAACAACCTATTCGCTCAGTTAAAAGTTCAATCTTCTGTTCCAAAACAATGGCGCAAAGGACAGTGACAGTGCGCCATTGTTTTGGAACTGAAGAGGTCATATCATTTTCAGTAAGCCTTCCCGAGAGCAGGCCCAATAAACATAGTGGAGTTGGAGTTTGCATTTGTGGCCCAGACCAGCTTGGATACAAATGGTGTGAGAACAAGTATTCTTCTAACGAAATTACATTTTGTGATTATTAATTTAAGTTTGCATATGATATTTTTATAAATAAAATTTAATATTTTTATAATATCTCTTTCGCATAAATTATATAGGCGCAGTAAATTCAAGTTTTATTTCTGATCTAATATATAAAGTCGGAGGAGACCGGTTTGGTGCTAACAATATTTTTGAAACCTTTTTGACTTCCTAAAATGCCCTTCAACTTTTATAATAATTTATATTTTATCCTTATAATTTCAATTTTAATCCTCAAATGTTTAATTAATTAAATTATTATCATAATATAAATCACACATGCAACGCGTGTGTCTGAGAGTGGATAAAAGATCATGGACTTTTTTTAACAAAAAATGCTATGCCGGAGAGTGGAGACTGGTGTTGACTTAATAGACAAAAGGCCGGATACGGGATACCTTTAGATTGGACAATTATAAACTCAATCGGCCTAAAATGTAGCTTTCCACCGGATACCTAATTTTTTGACATTTGTCATATGGGCTTGGCCCATAATTTTTTTTAACATGATGTTGTTTTCAGACCGTTTTATCATAGCTTATTTTATTAAAGTCCTTTAAAAAATACTCTCGTCTATTTATTAAGGAAATTGATAATTTCATATTTTTTTGTTGTTGATATTTTCGTAAAATTCTACTAACATAAAAGTATACCTCATTTATTATTCATATAAATAAAATATTGTGAAAA
Organism: Hedera helix; assembly: GCA_947179155.2. NCBI lineage: Eukaryota > Viridiplantae > Streptophyta > Magnoliopsida > Apiales > Araliaceae > Hedera > Hedera helix. Next base: position 33,325,707 of record OX359281.1, read on the forward strand.
TATTAATTTTCTTTGTAAAAATATCAACCTTCTTTATAAAACAGCCTCATTTGTTATATTATTTTTGGTTACAAAATATGTTTTAATATTAATATAAAATGACGTGATATATATATATATATATATATATATATATATATATATATATATATATATATATATATATATTTAATTTTATCATAACAATTTCATTATCACGTCAACATATATTATTGAACTCTAACAAATTTAAGGATAACTGTGTATAAAAAATATATTCTTAATATTTATAAAATGAGACTCTGTTTTGCCATAAAGAGAGTATAATATAACAATGTTAGAAGGAGAAAAACTTAGTAACTTACTCAATTAACCCATCAAAATAATTTATTAGTTCTTTTAAATTTTGTGCAAGGCCAACAGAAGAAAAATTATATACGAATATTTCACCAATAAGTTGCCTTCATAGTTCCTTGCACCGAGTAAATTAATTTTTAATTAAAAATATTTTTTAATCTATCTCACCGTTTTTTCAAGTAAATAATTTTACGTGAAAATCATGATTATAAAAAAAATAGATATAAAATAATATGTTAAATTATAATTAATAAATACTTATTAATATATAAATGAGTTACATAATTATATTTAATTATAATCATATATATTACTTTTATAACGAATCTTTAATCATTAAAATATTATTGTATTTGAAAACCCCGAAATTCAAAGCTATAATAAATACACTAGCAGATTTGTTCATGTTACACCAATTGCCTGCTGTCCTTAATTTGATGGGGTATTGTCGAATAGACAAAGTGACAGACCATGGCTCACGGGTCGTCGCCCAGCCCTTCAAAGGCTTCTATGATATGACCCAATTTACACGGCAAAGATACGTTTGGTCCAATTAGGGGGCGTCACGCGTAACCCACTTTTTGATTTGTAATATTTCTTCTGGTTGTAAATCATAAAATTATTATTAATTTCATAAAGTTAATATAATATATTTTTAAAATATAAATTTTATATAATTTTTTTTAAATTTATAAATACTATAAATTATCTCAATACTCATAATAAAATTTATTATTTTATAATTTTTAATAGATTATCTTATTTTTAAATTTAAAAAAAAAATAAATTAACTTATAAAAGTTAATAATAATTTTATAATTATGGGTGGAGAAAAAAATTATGAATAAAATTTTCTAACTGCATAATATATCATATAACTAACTTAAATATGTTACAAAATAACTCCGCGTTCTACCCTCTTAATAGACAAAGTAAGAAGAGTTTTGCTATATTTTTGTGATAAAATAAATTATCTTTATTTTAAAATATAAAATTATTATTAAATTTTTAAAGTTAATTTAAAATATTTTTTAAATTTAAATTTACATATATTTTTTATTTTTAATTGATACGATGATACTTTTTATAAATTATCGTAAAAATATTTTTTATTAATAAATATTTTTTAATGAATTATCTTAATTTTAAACTTAAAAATGTCTCAATTTTATTTTCAAAAAACAACAATAATTTTATAATTTGAATAGAAAGAGTATATATTTTTTGTTAAATATAGTAATACATTATGTAAAATAAATATAGATATCTCTTGTTATAAAAGGAGAGGGAAACAAATAATTATTTTTTTAATAAAGTCGTGTCACATCTCATAGTAGAAATAAATTTATCTATTTCTTTTCTCTCTCCCCACTTATATTCCTATTTTCTCTGGTAGCTTGTCTTATTTATATTTTGCAAATTTTATTTAAATTTTTTAATTACGACACATATAGTGTACGCACTTAGATTAATATAAATAATTTATAAATGTATCTTATCGTAATAAAAATTATAATTTTTTTATTCAGAGATAATAGGAGTATCATTTTATAAGGAAGAAAGGGAGAAAAGTAAAATAGGTGTAAGAAAAAAAAACAGAAATGAGGGTTGATCGATTCCACCAACCGTCTGGAGCCGAACTTTCCTGCCCTATTCATTCACCTTTTTCTCCATAACATAATTCTTTTCTTTGACCTTTTACACACTCCCTCTCTACGCTTTTCTAGGGCTGTGTTAACTTCTTCTTCTCCTGCTTAATATTCTCCGTCTGCTCTATACAAACTCTGTGCTTTCTCATCTCTCTCCTCCGAATTCCTCAACTCATAAAACTCGAACGTCATAAAAGAGAGTTTCACCGCCACTGTTGTCAATGGCGAATTTCATTTGTTCTCCTCCGATCTCATCTTCCGGTGCTGCAGCTGGTACTGACAGTTTCGATGACGTCTGCAGTATATGTCTTGAGCCATTCAACCACACTGAAGATCCTCCACACGTATTTTTCTCCTTTCCTCTCTCCCTCTCTCTCTCTATATATATATATATATCCATTGAATGCAATAAGTTTCAGTAATGATTACGCGAAGTTATAATCGGAATCATTGCATTTTTAAGGTCTTTTTTCAGTATCATAGAACAAATTGGGGCAAAATGAAGATATATCAGCTGTCGTTATGAACTTTAAGCATTTGAAAGAGTTTGTATCAGCAGTGTTATTTTGTGATAGGTCTTGAACATTTAGTTTTTTATGACTAGTGTTGAGATGGCGAACACATAGCACCTGCCTTTAATCTAGAACTGAGCCAAAGTAGTCTAATTTTAAACTGAAGCCAGTTTAAAGTCCGATGTTGAGGCGTGGATTCCGTTTGTCCAAACTCTGTGTTTTGTAATTTATGATATCTAGTAGTACAGTGGAGGTTATTCCAGCCCAATGTCTCTACATATAAGAAACTCTAGTTATTTATGTTCTTTAAAAAATAATATAAATGATAAGTTAGCTACCAAGCAACGAGAAGGAATATGGAAACTCAATTTCTGGTAATATTTTTTTGGAGCATATCAAAAACTTAACTAAATAGAAAGAATTTTTTATGTACCTATGAAAATAATTATCGAATTATTTGAATAGTGTATTACCGATATTTGCTTTCACATGAACCATGCATAATACTCCTATGTGATTTTTGGGTTGCATTTTTAAAGCTCAAGAATAACTTGATTATTATGTGCACTTAATTATGAAAAAAAAATCAAAAAAGGGAGAAAAAATATAAGTAGAAAGGTGAAAGAAGGGAGCCCATATTGGCAAGATTTTGGTGTTTGAGGGCTGTTTTTATGTAATATATATTAAATTGTTGATTTCTCATCTATCATGTGATTAGTATGATGAATTTAGGTGAATTTGTGAGATGATCTCTCATTTTCCAACTAGTCCTTTTAGACATTTAATTTCTTGTGTTGGCTTAGCATCAGAAATCAGCTGTGAACTTTTCTTCCAGATAGAGTTGGTCTATTTTATACAATGATGTTTTAATATTGGAAACCAAATGTGCACTTTGATCGCAAAGATAGTATAATATTTTGATACCATGATGCATAGTTTATATAATGCATGTTTGTCTACTATCTTTATGTGGTACATTGGAGTGAGTGTCGATTATTTACCATTTCCCCCCTTTCCATTTAAAGTTGTCTTCTTTGTCACTATTTTTTTTTCCATGTTCAAAAGGATATTGTTGGACTTAAACAGAAAAAAAGTTCACCAATGCAATATTCTCATGATTTTAATTGCATCTAGCCTTGCCTTTTTTGTTACATAAAAATTCCACTGTATATTACTCGTTCACATCGCATGGTAAATGATTACTGCATTTTGGTGCAATATTATAATTAGTCTAGAGTAGTCAAGCTAGGATTAAAATTTGATTCTATATTTTCTCAGGTGACCAACTGCAAGCATGAGTATCATCTCCAGTGCATTCTTGAATGGTAAGCTATCTAGTTGTTATTACCATCCTTGCATACTGGGGTGCTGCAAATCTATATTGTTGGTTGTTATTTTACATGAAAATTATTAATTTTCAGGTCACAAAGAAGCAAAGAGTGCCCAATATGCTGGCAGAATCTTGCCTTGAAGGAGCCTGCCAGGTAGATATTTCCCTGTATTATATTCACACACACGCATAATACTTTTCAAATCAATCATCTCCCCTTAGAGTGGGTGAATTTTGAGCTTGAGCTCATTATCTAATTATAGCATACCGTTTTCTATTTATTATTTTTTCTTTGATCTTTTCAAAATATTAATCTGTAGCCAAGAACTTCTAGCAGCAGTGCAGAATGAGAGGAGCTTGAGGTCAAGAATCAAGGTTCAGCATATTTATGAGGATCATGAGATAAACCATGTGGTATATGTCCTCCAACTAAAAATTGAGTTTGTTTGCAAAATATTTTGGTTCCTAAAAGTATTCTGAGTCAAAATGCAATCTTTCAGGATGCTCCTTCTGAGGATGTTTCTGAATTTGATGAGCGTATTATGCAGAACTTTGCTTCCGCTGCAAGTAGAATCCGCTATGTAAACAGAAGAGAAAGGCAGAGATCTTCAGGAGTTGGTCCTTCACGAGTTCATCTTTCCTCACCAGAAGAGTTCCTATTATCAGGTTATGAGGCATCAGAAGTCGATTCGACAACATCTGGTATCATTGATCAAACCCCAGAAAATTTGTTTCCATCTGTTGGAAATTTTTTCTCGAATCCTAGTGGCACTAGAGACGGTCTAGTTAAGCCCAGGTATCTGCCTCAGGCTCTCAGCTGTTATCTCTTATATTAAGATATATTTATGAATAATTATATTTTACCTATGGTTGATATTCACTCCACTTCTTAAATTGTTTTTTCATCTTTTAATTACCAAGTGATATTGTGGATAGACCAATATTTTTCATAGCCTTGTGTGTTGCATAATGATTGTGTGCATGTCTGTTTCTGTATTTTGTATTTTCTTTCTTGCATCCAGCACCTAAGTGTTTGATTTGTCTTTGTTTACTGCTCTTTCTAGCCAGCCATTACCTGAGAGTTCTCAAAGTTCAAACTCATCAGAGTCGCTCACTTTTCCAGAGTCAATTAAATCTAAATTTTCTGTTGTCTCAGCCAGGTATTATGGGTTTTAATTTGTTTTTCCTTTGCAATAGATTTGTTTTGTGGGTGTTGAGATGTAGTGTTATCTATGCAGGTATAAAGATTCAATCTCAAAAAGTACACGGGGTTTTAAAGAAAAATTACTTGCTCACAATAATTCAGTTAAGGATCTAAGCAGAGAAGTTCATCGCGAGATGAGTTCAGGTATAGCCGGTGTTGCTAAAATGATTGAACGCCTAGATCTTGCCACGAAAAGAACAAGAGTCTCTGCTCCTTCTTCAAGTTATGATGGGGGGACCTCAAACTCCTTGTATAAAGGCAAGGGCGTGGTTCTCTCTAATCATGAAGCTACTAGGGAAAGTGCACATGACATGAGTTCACATTTACCCCACGGCCAACAAGAAGTTTCTGTTCTGCAGGTTTGTGAAATTTAATCTCATCATACTCTTGGAAGGTTACTATGCTTGAATTCTCTGACAAATCATGAGTTAAGTTTGGTGATATGATACTTATGAAAAAAGAAGAGTTTAATTTAGTGTTTTGCCCTTCACTTTACATTTTTGCTTCTTCCTGGGTTTCTCTCTTTTCTCCCCATTGTTTTTACTTGAATATGTTCTCATTAGGCCATTAGAACTAGTATGGACTGCTGTATTTTTAAGTTAAGACTGTATATTGCATGTCTGAAGACCAAATAAAATTTTAACAGGGCTACTGCGGAGCTAATTTGGAAAGCATCAAGAAAGAAACAAAGTGATAATTAGAAGGAAAGCTTGAGCAATAATTCGTAGTTCATGTGGAAAGCGTCATTAGGAATCTGAATGCTGTTCCTACTACTTCCTAGTACTTATATATTTTTTGAATCGAGGTTAAAATCATAAGATGAGTGTGTGAATAGGAAGGGACAACAATGAAAATTTGGCTGAGCAGACATATCGAGATTCTTTGAGCTCCTACCAAAACTATGGTAGTCACTGAGATGATTATATCCAGTGCTGAAAATCTCATATTTACCACAATTTTTCTCTCTTTTTTTGTTTTGTTTTGTGTGGGGTGAGGTTGGACTTGAGGCCTGTGTGCTGAGCTAAGAAGTTTAATAATTAGATTAGACAGGCTGAGGCAACTTAACTGTGGGAAGGTAAAGCAGCTTGGGGTAGCTAACAAGGGAAAATGGGGAATGGTGTGTATTGGATGATAAAGTTTCCCCAAAATCAGTATAATTTCTTATTTAAGACTCACAACATACCATCTGATTAACCAGCAGTGTGGTTGATCAACAAGCTTGGCTCATTTGGAGCTCCTGGAGATGCTATTACTTGGCGTGGCATCTACAGTTTTGGTGCAACTGAAACACTTTCATATATGGTAACTTGATGTACATTTATATTTGAGGGTTACCGCAACTAATATAGCCACTTCCCTTCGTATTCTTCCCACGGCAAAAGCATATAACTATAGCTCATTGTGGTCAGTGTGGTCTGATTGGATATTGTGTAATGATATAAGCAGTAAATTGTGATGTAAGACCTGCAAAGAACTCTGAAGACATTGTTTACTGTTTTATGCATTTATACAATTTTTTGCTGAGGCTTTCTAAAGGATGAGAACATCCATAGGTTAGGGGAATGACACAGATTCCAAGTGGCTAATCTGAAAATCTAGTAAAAGCTAAAACAGAAGCTAACTGGAGACCCTACAGCATATTTTGCGGTGTAGAGTTTGAATGGTTTGTTTGAAGGGTTCCATTACAGACGATCAAAGACTTTTAGGTTTTATATCTTGTTTCAAACAAATAGGAATGTACATGTAGTTTGTCTGCATGTCAATGCGTTGTATTGTGTGCAACGGGAAAATGTTTAATTTAACCTGTGGATATTTGCTTATTGTCATTTCAATCTATGCTATTAATCTATATGCGCCGTTTAAAAACCACAAAAGCTTTTATTGAGGTATCTAAAACCACAAGTTTTTATCGAATCCTCAATGGCTCGTCCTAGATGAGCATCTCCATTCACACAGTAGGCAAAATCTTAAAACTTTTCTAAAGCTTTTATTGAGGTATCTAAAACCACAAGCTTTTATCGAATCCTCAATGGCTCGTCCTAGATGACTATCTCCATTTACTCAGTAGGTCAAAATGTTAAAATTCTCTTACACAATTCGTGAGTGCTTCAGCCCTCGTGGTGCATAAACATACCTTTATAGTTTATATCTAAACGTAGACGTAGTTTCTGTTTTGAGTTTGCTAATATTAGCTTCCTTTTTCTTTTCTCCTTCAGAGTGAAAATTGATGCTCAACATTGTGGATACGGGGAGGGGAAGGAAATTTAATTGTGTTCATCTGCACTACTGAAGGTCATTCATGCAAGTGACGTTGCTGAGGAAATCTATGTGCCGTTACTTTGACGGATGATTGGTTTGCGTCCTGCAGTACTTCTATTATCAACAAAATGACTACTTGAAATTGCTATAAACAAATTAGATGCTCTCCCGAGTGTGTAGGTCTGAGTATGCAAAGGGTATGGAGTTTTATTTGTATTTGACTCGTCAAGATTGTGACATATACCATAGGGTGAAGAGGTGAAAGAAGACGTCATAGAGAAATCCTCACTCTTCTCCCATTTGCTTCTATTATTCCTGTCTGTTTAATATACTAAACTTGAATTTTATGGTCATTACTACATGCTACACTCACCGACTAGCGTTAGAAAAATAGGGAGCTACAAATTACTGATGGCTTTCAAAGCTGTTACCTGAGTTTTAAAATGGACAAATAAATAAAAAAATAGATAAAAAAATTATTATTTTTGTTTAATTCTTTCGTTATTTAGTTTTTTAATGAATGAAAAAAAAAAAATAGACGGAAAATTTGACTTCTTTTTTGTCAAACTTTGAACGGTTGTGGACGGAAAATTATATACTAATATAAGATCATATTTTGTAATTTCTTTTATATCCTCTAGTTTGTAAATTTAAGAGTGAGTAAGTAACTTACAAACTTAAGTTTTCTTTTTCTTTTCTAAATTAATTAACAACATAAATTTTCTTATCTTCTTTTTATTATAAATTAAGTTTCTAAGTTTCTAATAAATTAAGTTTTCATTCCTTTTTTTGGTCCTAAACTTAGAAACTTAATTTACGTGTATCATTTCAAACAGCGACGGTATATTAAATTTTGTATTCACTATCGAGTAGTGTAACTTGATTAATTGGTGAATTTACCAGCAGATGTAATTACTTTACCCCTTCCGTATGGGACTGAAAAGTTTGCATGAAAAAAAAGGCAAAAAAAAAGAAAAGAAAAGGAAAAAGAAGACGAAGACGAAGACGAAGAAGAACAAGAAGAGGATTCTTTTTGCATGGGACAAGTGAGAAACCTTAGCTATCATACATGCCTGTTAAGCCCTGTTATTATTATAATATATCATGATGTTTTTTACATTATGTTAGATGAGAGAATAATGGAGGAGGTTATTATTGAGTTGTAAAAAATATATGATAAGGTTCACGGTATGTTTGTGTAAGGTAAACGTTATTTGGATTATTGTTTAATAAAATTATATTGTGGAATACACACAATACCTCAACTCATTATTTTTATTTAGAAACGAGAATTTTGGTATAATTATTTATAGAGGATAATTGCATTAAATGGAATACCAATAATATCTCAACCCATTGTTTATAAAGAGACAAGAACTTTAGCACAATTGACGATTGATATATGATAAAAGAGGTATAATATTTCGAAAAATCTTGTAATAATTTTTAAGATTATAAATGTAATTATTATTAAAATTAAAATTTTTGAACATTTTAATCTATGTACAAAAATACATGTAATATTTGGGTAAGTTTAATAAAATGAGAAGTAATTAAAATTGTAACACTTTAATTTTTTTATATTATAATATTAAAAATAATGCAAATATACATAAATATATTTATACCTACATACTTATGTGTGGGTGTTATTTAAAACAAGTAAGCAAAGTAATTAGAATTGGTCAAAGTTTCAAAGGTTAGTCAAAATAGTCAAATCGTCAAATATTCAATGATTGAAAAAAAAAGAGGTGGCACTTGCCAATTTCGGCGGAAGTGTAAGGCTGCTGAGTAGACATATATAATAAGTAGGGCTAGGTCGACTTGGCCGATGCTTTGATGGTCGATCAGAAGTCAGACATTAATTTTTAGGTTTATAAGTTGGATTAGATCGAATTTTTTAATAAAAATCAGGCCTCAACAGGCCAGGCCTAGACAGACAGAAGTAGGAGAAAAAGGGAGAACGACGAAACTATGAAATTGCCGTCCACGAATAAAAATTAGATTATTTCTATTAATGATTATTAATTATTTAAATATAATATAAGGTGAAAATATTTAATTAGGATTTAAGATTTATTTTTGATAATAACGTGTACAAAACTACAAATCAAAAGAACAAAACATTGAAAAGTCAATTAAAATCATCATTTTCTATAATTTTCAGTACTGCTGCATAAAAATTAGAAATGACCCACAATGATAATGACTATATAAATATAATATGGGGTTATTTGTAAATCACCATTATTTATATTTTAACTAAGTGCTCACTCACAGATTAATAATTATATTATAATATAATATAATAAGAAAGAGAGAAAAATAGTTTAGTATGTAGTGTATCCTAATTTAATATTCATGTCACTTTATAAAAAAATGGAGATTATCTTTTGGCCAGGTTAAATTTTTGGACAAGTCGGACCAAGGCGAACTTTTACTTTTAAATCATAGTCCCGTTTAAAGCCCGTAAATCAAATCAAGCTAAACTAAGCCATTAACCAGGTTAAGCTTTAATCGGACCAAGCTAAACTTTAATCGAGTCAGGCTAGACTAAGCTAAGGCCAGACCACAGGCCTCAGGTTTTTTTTTGTTGATGTCTACTGCCAAGTATGCTAAGTTAGCTTCCAAGCTTAGAAGGATACTTAAAAATAATTAATTAAATAAAATATCATTGCCAACACATATTAATCACATGTATGCTCGGTTGGAAGGATAAGGCTGAGGCCATTGATTAAGATAAGTATCTATTAATATATGTGTGTGTGTGTGTGTGTATATATATATATATATATATATATATATATGAACTCATGTGATGGTACGATAAGCATAATAAAATTAATAAAAAAAATAAAATGCTAATTCAAATTTTAAAATAAAAATTCTATGTAGACATATTTATTGAGGGACCAAATTTTTTATAACAAAATTTGTATGTATCTTTATTACGAGGTTTATAACGATATTTTTTAGAGTCTATGGTGATGGTTTGTTCCGTTGCTATAGTCCTATTTTATGGTAACATGATAAATTGTCACCATAGACCTTAAAAATCGTCGTTATAAATCTCGTAACAGAGATACAAAAAAATTTTATTACAAAAAATTTAAAGCTATTTATTGGACATAAGTACAAAATAATTTCACCTATTTATATTTTAACCTTCTATTATTTATAATAGAGAGTCAAAATATAAATAAATAAAATTATTTTATACTCATATCTAATAAACAAGTCTGCCCAAAAGAGCTCATTTAAAAATTATATTTATGCATTTTATTCATGTCCTAAATTAAAATTTCCGCCCAAAAACTCGTTATATTTACGCAAACAAGGGGGCAGGTCTAGATATGTTGACTGCTAACTTGTGAGTTACGAAGTTGCTTGCTGTATAGGACCGAAACAAGAAAAGAAAAGAAAAGAAAATGGCTGTTGTTGAGATATTAATCTGCACCACAGGTGGGATAGAATATGGTCGTGTTCGATTGTGGTTTACCGATCAAATTAACTCCCTGACTGCATGCTTAATTTTCCCAATTGCCAAGCTCGTTGATGAACTGGTAAATGGGTTCATTTGATTTGAGGATCTGATCAAATTCTACGGGTCCAACACTGGGCAATTTCTGGTTTGAACGATTTTCTTTTCAAGTTGACAACTTGGGTTAATTAATGGTACATTTGTTTGATTTTAAAAAATGTACGCGTATGTGTGTATCTATCTATATATGTGTTAAATTTGTAGCTATGGCATTCCTTTATTATTATTATTATTTTTAATTTTTCTTTTCATTTGTTCTTCCTTCTTTCTCTCTTTCAGAGTGACAACTGAGAAGCTGATCCACCCTTCGAATATGCTGGGAGATTACCCACCTTAATTTTTTTATTACCGACCTTTACTCTTTAAAAATTATAAATATTGCTAGTTCAAAGTGCTATAATAATATTGTTAGACAGTACAGTGAAGTTGCACATTTTGTATAATTTGACCCATTCAAGTTTTGACAGGTTAAGCTTGAATATGGATTTTTTGAAGGATTTGGTAGAAGTATATAAATTCAAGTTTTTACAGATCAGGGTGGTTGAGTGCACAATTCTACTACGTAAAATTTAATAATTTATCTGAAAAGAGGGCGAAAGTCATGAAATATGTACCATCAGGATGTTGGACTTGACCATGTGTGGCTATGGAGATGAATTATTTCAATATGAAACGCACACCAACTACTTGGTGCATACGTAAAACTACGTGAGGGTGCTTGCGTAGTACAGGCACCTTAATTAATAGGCTAAGCTCTCATAGGTGGATAGTTTGACAATCAGCTATTTTTTTTATCTATCTTATCCGAGCTTGCTTTTTGTTACGACCATATGTGAACTCAGTACTCTATCAGTACTGCAAGAAAGAAAGCATGTTACTGGGTCGACTATGGATTCTTACCCTTCCCCTATTCTTGTTTTTCTTCCACCATCCAATTTTCACCGTGGCTGATAACTTTCTCACCGGTGATTACCCCAGTGATAAAATTTCCGTTAACAAATTTATTTGCTTTGATGACTGCAATTGTGCTAGTCAGGCCAAAGCGTCCACTCCGGAGAGATGGAAAATAGTGTCAGCTTTTGGGTATAAAAACGGGATTGCAACTGGAGTAATAATTCTGATCACTGTATTGAATATCATTGTCTATAAGCTTCGCCAACTCCAAGAATCCAAGTTTGGTGAGAAAGACAACACGTTATTGTTGTCCTCGGGGCAAATATGCCGTCGTTTTTCACTCGCTGAGATTCAGCGGGCAACCCACAACTTTGATGATAAGTTTGTAATTGGTCAGGGTGGGTTTGGGAAGGTGTACAAAGGGATCATTGATGGAGCAAGCACCGTTGCTATAAAACGCTTGAGTTCCATGTCCAAACAAGGCTGCTCAGAGTTTTGGACAGAAATTGAAATGCTTTCCAAATTCCGACACTGCCACTTAGTCTCTCTCATTGGTTACTGTGATGAATGGTATGAAATGACTCTTGTTTATGAATATATGCCCCGTGGAACCCTCGCAGATCATCTGCACAGAAGTGGCAGAAGGGGTAATAATTCGCCTTTATCATGGGTTCAACGCCTAAGGATTTGCATTGGGGCAGCAAGGGGTCTAGACTACCTTCACACTGGTACGAGCATTCAGCAAAGAGTGATACATCGTGATGTGAAGAGCGCAAATATTCTGTTGGATGAGAATTTAGTAGCTAAGATTGCAGACTTCGGACTATCCAAAATAGGCCCAGCAAATAAGGCATGTACCTATGTTAGCACCAATGTTAAAGGCACATTTGGGTATATTGATCCAGAGTATTTCTTGACTCACAGACTGACGAGGAAATCTGATGTGTATGCCTTTGGTGTGGTGCTTTTTGAAGTTTTGTGTGGGAGAAGAGCAGTGGATTTAAGTCTCGATGAAGAGAAATGTGGTTTAGTTGGATGGGCACAACACTGTATCAAAAATGGAAGAGTAGATCAGATAATTGATTCTAGTCTGAATATGCAAATTTTGCCAAATTCTTTATTGGCATTTGTAAAAATTGCAGACCAATGCTTACATAGTCGGCCCAAATGTCGTCCTACAATGGCTGAAATTGTGGTCATTCTTGAGTTTGCGTTGGCATTGCAAGAGAGTACAAATCCTTCTCAAGTTGATGAGCTTGTTACAAATTACTATCAGAATGCACATTCTTCCACAGAAGAGGAGGTAACGTATGGTGGTTATTATAGGAATCAATTCAAGCCGTTTCAGACGAAGAATACTAGGCTGACATTCACAAGGAAGATCCAACAGTTTCTTGCAGCCCCAATTCGATTGATATCTGGTTAGTGTATATATATTCAGAAGTGTACAAATTCATGACAAATATATTCTTGGGTTAGATCAATTGGTGCGTTCCAAATAGGTGGTCATACATACTTGATCCAATCTAGTGGCCAAGTCAAAAATATTTCACAATGACTCACAAACTTGATGTATTAAAAATTTTACACTAAAATCTACTTGTAAAATAAGGGGGTCACATCAAAACACTCTTCTGTTTTCTCTTTCTCAAAGTCAAAAGTGTGCGAAGTAACTTATTTTCAGTATTGAAGATTTAGGTGTTGGATGGAATTGGAGCTGGATTGGTATGACCTGCGTTTGGTATCCTAAATTGGTTGGAATGGGCATTCTAAATGAATGGTCAATTGCTTTATGTATTTACATGGGGATTCCTCCCCCTCCACCCCCTCCCTCGGGTTCGGGGGTGGGCTGGGTCAATAGGCATCCAAATATCCAATTGGTGAGAGAGAGATGAAAAATATTGGGCAAATACCCTCACTGATCACACACACACACACGTGTGTGTGTGTTATATACTTTTATTATACATATATATTATAATATCTATTATATATTACTTAATATATTATATTGTATATCTAATATCTTTTTTAATCTTTTTCCCCAAGGGGTTCACTTGACCACCTTATGGTACAAGTAGATCCCTTGATTTAATCAGTAAACCATGAGATCAGTTATAAAAAAGAACATCAAGATGGATTAGGAAAGATTCTTCATAAGAATGGAATATGAGATGGTGGATATTAATTGATTTCTAAGAACCTATTTGTTAAAAGGTCTGTTGTTTAGGATGTGTCAAGTCAGTAGGCTTGCATATATGTCGACAAAAAAGCCACGGTCATCAACAAGGGATTGGATTTTCTTTCCCTCCATCGTTAGAAGACATCTTTGTTGGTGAGACAAGAGAGGTATTGAAAGAAAGTTTGTTGGTGGGGCTAACCAGCTCTCCATAGATGAATATAAAGACTTCATACCTGAACGCACTCTAGTCCTTCAACGATCGACTTGAAAGTCAAGGACAAGTGGCAAGTTTAGCTTTGAATCCGGATGTCCGTGATCAATAGCAGTTCATTGCCATAATGTTCAGGTTGTTTAGGTCTGTGCTTCTTTTCATGTGCGGGTGAGATTATTGTATCATAATAGACAAGCCAAACAAAGTGCAACTGCAATAACAACATATTGGGGGATTCAAATGCAAGAGGGAAGAGTGGAATCCAAGGCGGACACTGATAGAGAATGAATCCCCCCAATAATAATATATCATGCTTCAAAGAAACGCCAAGAGTTTTTTACAAGCGCCATAACACAAATAAGAATTTGCCAAATGATTTTTGAGCTGAGCTTTTCACAAAAATTTTATATTATTGTTTCAGGTAGATTGTCACAACTGAGTTACAACACCTCAAACTAAAGAGGCCTTTTCATCGATCTTTCTCACTAACTTGACCTTAAAAAAATCAATGCATGAAATGGATAAATTTCTGCTGGTGAATTTTCAGATGAATTCATCAATCTTATTCTTATGTTCTCACCATTTATATTAGTGTTTCAGGTAGATTTCAGTAATTCATGTTTTTTACCCCCACCCCCTTTTTTTTTTCCTGAACTTCTTCTCCTCTCACTTCAGTCCATGGTAATGCAAAGCATTCAAGCTACAGAGAAGGCAACAATTACAGAGTTAGTCTGAACAAATTTGGCGTTGTCCCTGTGGCAAGGGGACACATTGTGACTACAAATTGGAAAATGTTCACCTTAGAGGAATTGAGGTGCGTAACCAGAAACTTCAGTCCGAATATGCTATTGCATGAGGGATTCGATGTAAGGGTTTTCATAGGTTGGGTTAATGAGAAGACATTTGCCCCCTCAAGGGCACGCCATGGAATGGCCATTGCCATAAAAAGATTCAATGGTTGTGTAGGAAAACATGTGCAGGTATTTTAACTTCAAATTACTTGATTAAATTACTAAAGGGAGTTAAAATTGAACTACATGATTGAAATTCTTTCCTAGAGAAGATATTTTTTTTTTAATATACCCATTTTGTACTTTCTTACATGATTTTTATAAGAAAATATTATTAACATATTCATCTAGGCATTTTGGTATCAATTTTTTTAATAATTTTCCATATGAATCTATATTTTAGATCTGTTGTTAATTCGTAATTGTGCATATGTGCATGTGTGTATCTATATATATATATATATATATATATATATATATATATATATATATTATATATATATAAATGTGATGGGTATATGTCTTAAATGATATGAACAAATGGCTTCTTGATATAATCCAATATGTTGGGGTTATACTGTATCTTATTTAGTAATACCTAAGATATTATTTAGTGGGATTGGTTTAGAATTAATTATCTTTAAAATTTATCTCCATAGAAAAGTTTAACATGAATTTTTTTAGAAATACATATCTAGACAAACTTGAATTGCCACAAACAGTGGAGGTTTGTTGTGTAATGAAAGATTTATACATGGACTGTTCTCATATTAAAAAATTCATCCAATTTAAATTGTTGGGACTTGGGGGAGATAAATTATGAGAAGAGAATACAATGTGGAATATAGGAGAAAATATCCTCAGAGAGTAGTGGTTGTGATAAAGACATAAATTGTGCATCATGGAAATATGGGATATTATTCAAATCTTACTTGAGAGTAGTTGATCTAATTGAGAGTTCTTTTGAATTTGTGGGTTAAGATGACGGTGGAACTTCATGGAAGATTTCATCATCCCAATTTGTTTAAGATTTTGGGCCTCTGTTCGGACAACCAGGAATTCATCCTTGTTTTTGAATACTTGCAAAAGGGAAGCTTGGAAAGATACATCTACAAAGGTGCGGACTATTTTTTACGTAGTTTTAAATTAAATTGACAATGAAGCGCCCAACTCATTTTCTAAGCTTATATTTAGCTTAAAAATGTGAAAAGCAAAATTTACTTGAAATGAATATGATATAAACATATAAGTTATGTATTTTTCAGAATACGAAGAACCACTTTCATGGGTTGTTTGGCTCAAAATATTGATAGGAGCAGCTCGATTTCTTGCTTTCCTCCATACAGCAGAGCCGCAAATCATTTGCAGCAACTTTAAGCCCTCTAATATATTGCTGGATGGGGTACATTGAATGGTTTTTGTTAATTTATTGTAATTAAATTTGAAGCCATGCTGGTCAGAGGCAAGTTTTTAGCTCCCTACAATTTGCTTTCATCACGTTTTGTAATTTATTTTTCAGGACTTCAATGCAAAAATTGTGCTAAGATGTGATCCTGTAGATGGTGGTACGCAGGTTCTGGATACCAATGGCTATTTATCTCCTGAATATGTGGAAGCTGGTCAGTTACATTATTTTCCTATTATTCCAACACCCCCCCCCCCCCCCCCCCCCCCCCCCCCCCCGGTTAATAACAACCTACTCGGATATGATTAAGTAGGTCAAATTTTCATATCTTAGAACCAAGCTAGTTAAGGTCTAATGTAAGTTTTGACTGAAGCTTGGGTGAGTTGCGTTTTGTATAAGCATACTATAAAATAATATTGGGCGTTGATGAATAAAAATTCTCCATATAATCCGGCACCGGCAGATTACCAAAATCTTCTAAAGCTGGTAGCTATAAGCCTGTACAGGCATGTTAGAAAGGTCATCTTGATGGGCTTATTTTTTGGAGGAATGTGTATGCATATGTAACTACACGCTAGGATTGTCTGCTACTTGTATACTAGTTGTAAATGCTGAACTTTTTAATTTTTGATATTAACCAAGTAAAAGTGGAATCAAAATACTCCAACTGGGCTGCAGGTCATTTGAGTGTGAAGAATGATGTTTTTGCTTTCGGCGTACTTTTATTGGAAATACTCACCGGCATGCGGGTGATTGGTTTTGATCGGAGCCATAAGAAGCACAATTTGGTGGATTGGATGAGACCTCTCCTAGCCGATAAAAGAAAGGTGAAGAGATTAATGAACCCAAAGCTTTTGGAGCATGACCCTTATCTGGAAGGTGCAATTCTCTCAGCTGTACCTACACTAACACTAAAATGTCTTGATCGTAAACCTGAAAACCGGCCGTCTATGATAGAAGTCTTGGAGACTTTAGAAGAAATTAATACCTTCCCAAGATAATCGGTGCTTCACATTGGTGATCGAGAGAATTGTTAGAAGATGAAGTTAAAGGATAACTCCTCCAAAGCTAGTGCTAGGAGGAGGCGGCATCCTGATGCTCAATTCCAAGAGTGAAACACCTCAAATTGTAGTCATCATATAGATTATGATGTTCTGTTGTTTACTTTCATGCTATTTGTTGGATTGGGGATTTGTACTGTTTTATAGCTATGTACAAGTACAAACATGTGTATGCATATGTATGGTTTAACTTGCATAATATTGAAAATGACCAAGCTTATTTCCAGATGATGAAGGAGAGAGTAAAAATATACACCCGGACACCAGTATTAATAAAACATTGCTTCTCTCTTCCTTCTCTAATACTTTAGTCTTTCGAGGACTAAAAGATAGATAAGATTGACACTAACATATGATTAAAACCAATGTGGCTTCAAATGCCGCCAGAAACCTTGAACTCAGAGCTTTCACCACATTAAGAACCTTAACCTTTCCATCAACCACATACGCGGACCATCTGCACAATAGTTTAGTAGTATCAGCAACATACGCAGACATCAATTTAAAACTAATACGTTAAAAACATGGCGTCTGAGAACAAGTGAATAATAACAAAGCAAGCTTGTATAGGCCATCACTGATATGGAGCATAAATATTATACCTATGGGAGCGAGACCCCAACAAAACCAGCCGATAGATCAATTCCTAAGTCCAGTGTTTTGTGGAAGCTCCCATCAAAGTCGCCATAAAACTCAATCTACGTAGAACAATATAATAAAAGATGCTGCCCTCAGCTAATCATTGCAGATCATGTCAGTCCTCAAAGAAAGTACTACTAGTTAGATTATATGTTCCATGTTTTCTGGTTCAATGTTATCGATATCGAGCATCCTTGTTTAAATGCCCTTTGATAGGGATTGAAATAAAAAGAAGAAATATTCCACACTGAACTGAGAAATCAAACTGGTGAAAATACACAACAGTGTAGAAGTGCATCATCCTACCCATATTCAGCCATTACTTACACTACCTAATTCTCCCATTACAGATATTTGGCAAGAAAGGATCCAACCTTGATCCAAGGACCAGTTTGTATCAGCAGTTGGGTTTGGGGCATAGCGTAATCAGCTTTTCTATATGTAATGATTTTGCCACTTATTCATACAATGACTTTTGCAAAAAATAGTGGGACTCACCACTTACATGGTGAATCTCACCATTTGTCATGGATCATTACAAAACATCATTACTCATATCTTTTTCTTAGCGTAATAGGTCATCGCGATGTGTTCGTAACATGGGAGTTGTACAACAGTAATAATGCCATCCAATCACATCCTAAATCTTGCGGTTGAGCTTTTTACACGATAAATAGTGACTAATTCAAAGTCAAAATGTTACATCAATTATAAAAACTATTTATCTTGTTACAACGTCCATTACATCTCTGTAATGGCTTTTTACATCCAATATTGAATATAATGAGAATGGGACCAAGCTCCCCTCCAAACTTTTTTCCTCTACTTGTCCATACTTATAATCTCAACCGTCCATTTATTAAAGATAAAAATCGATGGTTAAAATTCATTTGAACATTTTCTTTTTACTCCTACTTCTTTTACCTTCCTGTTACAACTTATTTTTTATGAGGCTATACAAGTCGAGAATTATCTAACATCTGTAAAGATAGTTGATAAAAAAAACTAATACAAATAGAAAAGAATCAATACTAAGAAATAAAGTTATATTTTCGGTGAAGATAGTATAGCTATAGTATGGCGAAACTACAATATTTAGGAGGTTATGTGAGAATTAAAAAATAGAATGAGAAAAGATTATCCTCATATTTTTGTTTAAGCTTATAATGATTCCGGGATGAAATCCTTAATGATAAAAAATATATATAATTTTATTTTAATGGAAAAAAAACAATTTATTTATGTGCATTCATTTGTATCTCTCTCATGGGCGAGCAAACCCAATCCCAACCTCAATCTCAATATCGGCTACCACATGATTCCTCTACTCAAAAACTCAGATCTTTCCCAAAATCATCAAAAAATTAGAAAACTCTCATCCCCGCCCTAGAAGACAATCCCTGCACTCATGTCCGAAAACTCATCAAAATCAACACTTACACCACCACCGCTATCACTACAAAAACCCAGTACTATCACCATCAACAACAAGAACAGAAGGAGAAATCGCTCTCAATCGGCCACCTATTTGACCAAAATCATAAAACCTTATCAGTCGAGGGGTGAAATTGATCTAGCTCTCCGCAGGGGTGGCTTAAGACAATTTAAGGCCTAAAGCCATATTTTTAATGAGGCTTTCTATGTTTGGTACATCTTTCATTGACTTTTATGGTCAAATTGATCATTTTTTAAATAAATATATCTTATTATTATTTAATATATATGTAAAAAGCCTATAAACATTATAAATTATATAAAATTTAGTACTAATTTCAATGTTTATTTTTTTTTAAATCTAAATATATATGCTTAATTATTAATTTTAAAAATAGTCAATTTGACTACAAAAATCAATGAAGAACTTTTATTTTGGGACGGAGGGAGTATTAATAATTTTTATTTAAATGAGGTTTTTTTTTTTACTGTTAATTTTTTTTACATATTTAATATTTGAATTGGATTATGGGCCCTAAAAAATTATTTGGCTTATATTTTTATAAGACCTTTTTATATGAATTATTTATGATATTCAAAAATTTGGGGCCTTTCTTGAAATAGGGCCTAAAGCGCAGGTTTTTTTTTTTTATAAGGTAGGGCCGGCCCTGGGCCTCTCCGCGCCGCCAATCCACTCCTTGGCTAACCTAATTGACACTCACCAGCAACCCATGTTTGAATCCCACCACCTCCTATTCCTAGCCCTAGCCAAATCAATTCCAAACTCGATTATTTGCGACAATATTCAATTGTTTTGACCAACAGATAAATGAAGAAAATAAAGAACAGCAAGAAGATTAGTTGAACAGGGGAAATCAAAAATAAAGAGGAGGAAGAACAGCTCCAGTTGACCAATAAGGGTTAAAATAAAAAATAAAAAATGTACAAATAGTTTTTGAGCAACTGATTTGTGTCTTTGTGAGGAGTGATTATTCAGTGGTCATGTGAAAAATTCACGTACCAAATTAATAAAATATCTTTATTTCAGTCGACTCATAACTATAAATAGTGAGACACCACTAAAATAAAAAAAAATTATTAATCTGAAACACTACATGACGTTGTTCTAAGATCATTGAAAATGACCTAAATTAAGTTTAAAAGTATGAACAAGTCCGGAGAGGAGCCATATCCATGAAAATGACCTAAATTGTCATAGTGACATTTTTCAAAAAGTCAAATAGCTGCCCTAATGAAATAACACCACAACGGCTCCATTACGTCCGGATGGGCAAACTAAATGCAAATAGATTGCTTTCACGTTATGGATTATTGCGTTATAGCCTTATTACGTTTATGTGACCCAATTCAAACCGGCTTTTATGTAAAGTTTGGACTGCATCAAATCACTGTAATAAATTCATAATTCAATTAGTCATTACGTGAAAAAAAGAAGAAGCAATGTTTTTAGTTTTAGCTCATTATGGTGTCTTAGAATCACGGGCGTATACATCAATGTGGATCATCAATTTCATTATTATTTCATCCCAAAGATTGTAAAATATCATAAAACTCCTATCGGATCGGCACAAAGAACAAACATTGACTACCATAGATGAGACATTTTGACTTTGAATTTGCACTATTTATCTACGACCTTAATTTCAGTGAAACAAACACACTTTAGGGTATAATGCAATGAAATTACAATTAATACAATTGCTACACAAGCCCAAGTAAGAACCAAACTCATAAACCATAATGACCAATTAACACTACAGCACGAGCACAACCTTACTTATTACATTACGGAGTTCACAGAATTAGGCACAACTACTCTTCGGTTATCCATAAACCAAAAGGCTATATTTTACCTAATGTAAAGTTGCCTCTCAGATCCAGTAACCAAAGCAAGTTGAGCAAAATATAAGACTCGCAAAAAATTAAAGTTTTAAGGTGGCCTCTGTAGGACATGGATTTTGACTATCAACTTAATTTAGTTAATGAAGGTCAGACACAAAGAGTTTAAAGAGATTCCATTTAGTCAAGAATCTTATGGTGAATCTATTGAATCATTTATATCATTCTCCAAGACAATACATTGGATGGTTTTCTTTTAAGAACTCTGCTTTTTAGCCAATTTTTGTATAAACTTAGTTTGACAATAGAAAAAATATAGATAAACTATGAAGAAGGGCAGGAAAAAATGATTTCAGCTTCAACTCCATAGTTGATTTTGAAAGGTCAAGGAGGGCATTTTCAGGGTTATATGGTTACGAAGAATGCAGATCAATTGGTTACGTGGACGTCGGAGCGCTGCCTTTGGAACGATAGTATCCGAAATCAGAATGCAGGATTTTGAGAGTTCCATGGTAACATAGAGCCTACGGAGAAATTTAAAATTCCTCAATCCATCTGTTTTTTTCTTGAATAATTAGTTTATTGGTCAGAGGAGGCTACTCCTGATTCTGCTTATTTTATTATTTGGGGCAAGGAGTGTTGGTTTAAATATACTTTATAACTTTTTGTTGGAGTATTTTATATATAAGAAACAGAAGATAAAAAGCTAAGTTACCTCTTAATGGATAAAATAGAGGCATGCCCATATAATGAACCAAACACTAATATATTCTTGTTCCTACCCAATTTTTCTCCATGCCTTTTCGGGCTAGTCTAATTTTAGAAATTTTGGTGCTTTCAATGTAAAAGATAACTTGAAGGAATAACTTACAACTTCTTTGGCTTGTAGTTTCTCTGCCCAGACGTTCATAACATATGGATCATTAACAGCTACACATATCACTGAATCAATTCCTTTGGCCTTGAACTTGTCAATGTTGTTCTTGTAACTTGGAACATGCTGAGCTGAACAAATACCCGTGTATGCACCCTGAAAGACGTTAAACCAATCCTCAAGATAGTGCCAAATGGAGAAGATCCAGACCCGATATGTATAAGCAGAAGACAATATTAATGAAACCAGGACCTCCAAAACACATCTTAACCACCACAGCAATGCCTATTTTTAAAGGTACAAAGTACAAACAAACATCGTTTAAGAATTCAAGATGCTGGCACTTATTCTTATCAAGATCTAATCTTTGCAACTTTTCTCAAGAATCGGCTAATTTAATGTGCAGGAGTATCTCATATTCTTGGAAACTAATCAGAGGTCCTCAAAGTGGAAGTGATACAAGAAATTAATTATCTGTTAACATGGCCTCCCACCTTTTAATCATGTCTGTAATATGTGAAAAATAGGTAAAGCTCTCCCACTATTTTACAGCAATTTAAAATACTGCATTCTAAAGAAAAGTTCGAAATCAATACTCAAACTTTGAAGGAAATTTTGACTGTATAGTAAATAGTAATCAATTGCCAAGATCAAAACTTAAAAAGGATATCATTAGATTTATTACCTTAATTTTTAAAGTATAACCTTTTCTCTAAGGTTTCAAGAAGGAAGGATGAACTTATAATTAAGGATGAAAAGAGCAATATTAATATTCTCCATTTTTTTAAGCCCCCGATAACCAAAATTTTAAAATTCTATTGCTTGAACTAAATGTAATAGCTATTTGCAAAAGGACTACTTATTCATTTTAGATTCTCCCCAACAACAATTTCCCAAAATTATACATTCATCACAATAGATAGCATTTCCTATTGGAACCAATAACTTTTTCATAAGATTATTAAACTGACAATAAACTAAGCTTGTAATACATATACTATAATGATAAATTCTTAAAAAAAGAGAGGCTAAAATTACAAAGATAACTTACAGGGAGGCCGAAGATGACAACTTTTTTGTCCTGGAACAAAATTGAAAAAGAAAAATAAATTAGGTCACATAAACCCTACACCCAGGGTCTAAAAAGAAGAGTTAAATAAATGTCCAAGAAAAATGACTTAAGAAATAGAGATAATTTGAGCTCTGAGATTGAATTGAACCTTGAAAATGTCTTTGAGAGAGGTAGTGGCGAACTTAGAGGAGCCGCCTTCGTCCCAAGTTCTAGCCTTTTGAAGGGAAACATTTGGTGCGGCCGATACCAGGTCTATTCCTTCCGCAATCGAAGCGTAACCTCAGGGACCCTCCGAGAGCGTAGACTTCCGGCCATTGACTTGATCACCGCAGATCGTCTCAACACTAGAGACGCCATTGTTAAATCTTTACACTCTCTCACTCCTGTCTTGGATTCTTCTTCTCTGTTGCATGGCTTGTGTATGGAGGTTAGTATTAAACCAACGCAAGGTCTCTATGAAATGGGCCTTTGTCAACTGAATGGGCTTTTGGGTAAAGCAGAACACACCTGTTTGGCACCCCCAATGATTATTATGAAGAAGATCAGTCCCAAAAAAACAACAACAGCAGCAGCTTTTTTTTATAATGCAGTTTCACAACCAAGAGCTCATTTAACCCTTGTTACATGTATCTAGTCACCTGTCATCTATACCCGTTCATTTTCCCAAAGTTGCAGAAAATAAAATTCCCAGAACAACTTTATCAGGTTTCATCGTACCAGAGGAAGCTGCTATTATACTTGTAAGCTGTGGTCTTCTCTTGTTTTCTGCAACAAGCACGGATATTTAAGAGAAGGTGAAAAGGAGAACCAGGAGGGAAATTTTATTTCAGAACAGGAAGAATACACAGATACAGATTAGCCCAGAAGCATTTGTAGCATTTCCTAGATACAGAAGGTTTATAAGACAGCCATTTCAACTCAAACAAATTAGGAGGGCTTCGTATCTCTCGGGTGATTAAATCCTAAACATTGTAGACTAATACAAGTCATGAACCATGATTTTCTATTAACTTATCCATCACCATCTGATTTGTATATATGTTCTTGCTTTAACAGCGCAGCCTAGGGAGGCATATATCTATGACTTAAGTTAAAAGATATAATCCAAAACATAGATTTGTAATTCTTCAATTTTTGTAATTTTCCTACCAGAAACTAGAATGCCATTAATGAAAGGATGGAGGGATAAATAACAAGTACACCAAGATATATCTTTCTCAACATTTCATAGAGAAGCTCGAACCAAAAAGCTAAATAAATTAATAAAAACTGACACATTAAAAGAATAGCAATTTTCATGCTTCAAATTAACTAATGGCATACGTACATCAACTAGATTATTGCACATTAAAAACTTTTTAGCTTTACATCTGTTATTTAATATAAAAATTATTCATTCTCAGTAAAGAGGAACAAAAATGCCCTTCAGATAAATGAGAATGGTGAGATTAGTGTCAATACCACAAAATAGAATGCCAATAAAGCTACTTCTATAATAATGTTAAATATTCTTTACTGCATCTAATACCATTGATAGATGATTCAATGATGCTTTAAAATTTGTCAGTTGAGAAACAAGTCTGCACAACCTGAATAAACTATATCTGTTTGGATCGTCAGTGGCAACTACTGTAGCTCTACAAAACTGCATAAAGTCGATTTAGATAAATATGCATGCAATAAATAGAGCATGCATGGTTCCAAACCAAAGTTTTCAAACCTTCCTCCAATCCAGGGGTTTCAGTGTCCGGGGGAAAAATAATTGAGACTTGAATGTCTTCTGCAATAACCACCTCTTGTTGCAGTGCTTCCGCCATACCCCCGAGGGCAAACTTACTGGCCGAGTACGCTGTGTAACCATAAATACCCACCTAACAGAAAATATGGTTCCATTTAACCAATAAATCAAAAGAATTTGAATAAGAGTGCTACAAACAACAGAAATGTATGAATGTATAGCATTTATAGAAATATCTGACCAGCCTGGGAGGAAATAATAGAAATTGAAGAGATTTTATTTTAATTTTACAGTACTAATTTTTTTAGTCGTGTTCTTTCAAGTTTAATATTTAATTTTTTTTTTCCTATTTAACACCATGGTGAAATTCTAGTATTGAAGGGCTTAAGGTAATATTGACCGGTAAAATGTATGGAAATAAGACAAATATTTTAGTTGTTTTTATTTAGACAAATATACCCTTAATAATTTATATTGTAGCTTTTTATTCTAATTGAATAACACTGACATATTTATCTAAAAATTAAAATAAAATAATTCGGATGTTTTCATACTTGTTACTGTATTAATGTCATCCTCTTAACACAAATTCTAACACGATTCCATATACCCCATTTTGATTATCCTTCTCGAAACAGCTCAAGAATATTCCACCCTCACCTCACTCCATCAATGCTGATTGGACAGGGTTACACGAGGATACAGGTTGTCCTGTCCAAGAGGTGGACCATTATATTGGAGTAATTTTTTTTGCTAATTATTATTGGAGTATTTTCAGTTCAAACGTATACGCATCTTATATCTTGGTCAATGAATCAGAATTGGATCTTCTTCTACTTGAACCTAGTGGCCCTTACTATTTCTCTCCCCTTGCCTAATAATTAAGGCTGTGTCCAAATAATTCAAACTCGATTCGGGTTTAATTCGATAAAATATGTATGAGACTCGAATTTATTAATAATATAATTTAAATTTAAGTATAAAAAATAGTTCAAATAAAATTATACTCGACTCGTTTATAATTCAAATTACTCGAATTTTCAATCATGATTCGATACATGCTCAATTTATAACATATTCGAATAGATATTAAATACATTCTCTTATAATATATACACAATTAATCAAATTTTGAATAATTAGGTATTATTATTTTTTATTTGTAATTTTAATTTTAATTTTATATTTTTAAAATATAATTATATTTTTTCATTTCTAAGTAAAATAATAGATTTAATTAGTAATTATATGTATTATAAAGTTAGTTATTATGTGGATATTCGAATTCGTGTTTGAATTTAAAGTTCACTAGTAGTTTGAATATAATTCGATCTTAACCGGATCGAATTCAAGCAACAAAAATTCGAATTTAGTTAAATTTGAGTAAACTTTTTTTAAATATAATTCGAATTCGAGTCGAATTCAAGTAATAATTTAATCTTATAAGTCAAATCCGAATAACTCGTTATTCGAATAAATTCGATTCATTTACACTATTACTAATAATATTGAAAATAAAATAGTGGGTAGCCACATGCTTCCTTTTTTCTTCTTAATTTATCATTTAATAATGTACGTGAGCATCTTCAAGTGGGGAAGTACTTAGATTATTTATTATGAAATCTAAAATTCTTGCCTCTTCTTTTTATCGCTTAGGAAAATCTAACCAAATATTCTCATTACCATGGGTTTGTCCAATTTTTGCCTTTATCATGTCGTTTGAGCCAGATTTAAAGGTGATCATTAAATTTAATTGGTAGCCTAACTAAATATGTAGTACTAAGCAAGGTTCTCGTATCTAGACAAGTTATTATACTGAAAAAAATATTAAGTGAATAGGTTATCGATTCAATTAGTGATCGAACAGTTATTAACCTAGTGAAGTATTAATATATAAAAATATATATTATTAGTAATTAATATAATTTTAAAAAATCTCATTTTTTGTAAAATAAAATATAATAAAGTTAAGTTATAATATTATTAAATGTGATTAATTTTAATATTAATTTTTTTTTGCATTAAAAAAAAACCGAGTTATTGGATTAATAATCAGTTGAATCACAGGTCCAATTAACAGGTCAACTAAATTTTGACTAAAACTAATATTTTTTTTATTCAAATTAAACTTAAGTATCAATCGATTTTAATTTTTACAGCTCAAGTCGTCAATCAGTCCCATTTTTAAAACTATGGCACTAAGAATATGAGGGCGGCGTCTAAATCTTGTAGAATCCGACTGGATTCATTTGACTTTTCCGCTTGGTGGGTTCACAAGAGTTTTCTATTGATGTAATGTTTATGTGACAGGTCCAAGACGTTTAATTTAGTCCATTGAGAATTCCCCTACCATGCTAGCTGTTAGGCATGGTACAACTAAAAACAGATGCTTACGTTGAATTTCGATTTTAAATAGCTTATTTGGACAGAATGATTTATAGAGAATTATAATTGGGTAACTAATGAGATTTATATAACAAAAGTCATCCCAAAAAACAATTAATTGGGTAACTAATGTTTATATACTATCCTTTTTTAACTGTTCGGAATAGAGATCTGTTTACGTGACACACACACACACACACACACACACACACACACATATATATATATATATATATATATATATATATACTTTTTTCTAAAGCCAAAGGCAAGAGAAGTACCCCGTCAGTCTTAATGTGTCACAGTAGAAAGTGCATATTGTTTAAGAAGTATGTTGACCAACATAGTCTTTAATACTACTCTCCCTGTAGTTAGATCCTACATCCGGATTAGTCATTAAATCAAAAAAAATATTATATAAATAAGTTATTGGTTCAATTAGTAATCGAATTGTTATTAAATTAGTGTTATCATAAATACATAAAAAAATTATGAATAATTAATAAAATTTTAAAATATCTAATTTTTTATAAACTAAAATATAGTGAAATAATGTTATAATATTAATAAAAATATCTAATTTTTAAAAAAAATATTTTTATAAAAAAAAAAAAAATTAAAACCGGTTCAACTAACCGATTTTATTAGATCAACCACCGGTTCAACTGGTGGTTGAACCGAATTGATAAAAATTGAATTTTTGAACTAAATCGAACTAATATGTCAATCGATTTTGATCGAACCACCGGTCCGAGTTTACAAATATTGAGTTTGATCATACACTTACTGATGGCTAGTGTAACCTAGTACTAAATTAACTAGATTATTTTCATACTCTTTTTTTCTCCTTTAGGTTGGCTTCTAGCTTGCCATTCCCCAAGAGCTACACATGGGAAATTTTCCTTGGTTTCTCTTATTCCCATGTTAACTTGATGGTTTTCCTTCTGAATAAACGTAAGTGTACAATATTTAAATATAACATTTAAATTAGGGGTGTAAACGAATATAAACGAATCTGAATACAGTAATATCTATATCCGAAAAATCAATTCGTTATCCATATTCGTATCCCATATTCGGTGGATTTTAAAAATGCTATCCGTATCTGGTATTCGAAATAATATCCGAATACGGATAATATCCGTTTCCGTTTATTTTATTCGAATAAATAGATTATTTGAATATTCGGGTATCCGAATTCGTTTATCAGTCACTTAATATAAAATTCATTCAAATTATTTACAAAAAATAAATTAAAAAATTGAATAATTTCTCATAATCAATCACAATTTAAAATTTAAACCATACATATTAATGAATGAATGTTAATTTATTTATTTTTAATAAATACAATAATCGATACTCTAAATTATAATTTAAGTAATTTTTCATTATTTTTGAAATCCTAAATTCAAAATAAATGCTCTAATTATTAATGTTTAGATATTCATTAATTAGTAGATGTCCATTTTATGTGTTAATTTGGAACAATATTGTAGTGTGTATGAATATTTATTATCTATAATTATAATATTTAAATGAAATTTATAACACTTGTAAAATGATACAGTTTAGATATATTGTAACACTATATATAACTATAATAAGGGGAAAAAATAGTGAGTTTTAAAGTATAGTTCATTAATGAATGAATGTTAATTTATTTATTTTTAATAAATACAATAATCAATGTTTTAAATTATAATTCAAATAAATTTTTATTATTTTTAAAATCTTAAATTCAAAATGAATGTTCTACTTATTAATATTTAGATGTCTATTAATAAGTAGATTTTCATTTTATGTGTTAATTTTGAGTAATACTGTAGTGTGTATGAATATTTATAATCTATAATTATAACATTGAAATAATATTTATAATACTTGTTAAATGATACATTTTAGATATATTGTAACGCTATATATAATTATAATAAGAGAAAAAGTAATGAGTTTTAAAGTATAGTTCATTAATAAATGAATGTTAATTTATTTATTTTTAATAAATACAATAATCAATACTCTAAATTATAATTCAAATAAGTTTTCATTATTTTTGAAATCCTAAATTTCAAAATGAATGCTCTACTTATTAAAGTTTAGATGTCCATTAATAAGTTGATGTCCGCTTTATATGTTTGGATATTCTTAAATGATCCAAAAGTTATATTGTAACACTTGTTAACTGATATTTATAACATTTATAAAACTTGTTAAATGATACATTTTGAATATTTTAACTTTATAATAGTAAAAATTCAATAAGTATCCTTAAATCAATTTATTTTAGTTTATTAATATTATAATAAAAGTGTTATTTCCTACTTTTTAGAAATGAAATGACATATTTAAAAAATAATTTTTCTTATAATACTGAAAACTAATTATTATATAAAGAAGACTATTTTAAAAAAATTAATTTGCTGATCTTTTATATATATATATATATATATATATATATATATATATATATATATATATATATATTTTGTGACGCCCCCAAATCTGGGCTCATACAGCCCAAACTTGAGTCGTCAAAAGACTACAACAAAATTATTACAAGATAGAATAACGTTCAACAATACAGTGTATAAATAATACACAACTAAGTCTTCACAATTATTGTCACACTATATACAACATGTGAAGACTACAATAGCTATCACTCGGACCGTCACTACATTCCCCTGCTAGACCCGGCTACTCTCTCATTTTCTGAAAAACAATGGAACAAAAGAAAGGGTGAGCTCAAATAGCCCAGTAAAGAATATCATGACTAAGATAATGACAAGTAAATTATCGTTAGCTTTCAACAGTTGAGTTCTTGATAGAATACAATAGACTACAAGGTTTGTATCAAAAACTGCAGTTAAATTCTTAAACAATGTTCAGATCAATAATAGCAGCGGAATGAGCAATCTATTAGAAGAATAATGCAGACTATAGTGTCCACTCGCTTCTCTTTTTAGTAAAAATATCATCAACTTTTATCATCTGAAATACCATTAGTCAAGATAATACAAATTCACAGTTCCTGATCATAATCATGCAGATTAACAGTTCATCTTTGCACTACGGGCCAAAGACATTCAATATAACACCAACGATCATGATTATACCAGATTCAGCCTTTGGTCATAATCATACCAAACAAAAGTTCATCTTTGCACTACAGGCCAAAGAGAACATTCACCATGTGCCATAAAAGACACCGAACAGATGTATCGCCTTTAACCTATTATATCGCCTTTAACCTATCATCTGTTCAACAATTATATCGCATATGTGCCCCCGGCCACAGATATTCACAACAACTTGAATTTGGATGATTAGAATGATATAAATGATGAACAGAAGAAACAGGATAAACAATAAGTGTCAGAAGTTTACTTTGTACAGATTCAAATAATGTCCAAATTGTCAACATGATGTGGAGTGAAATTTAAAAATGATATTCAAGATCCACAGTTCAGAATAACGGTTACAGTTCAATAGAAAGGTTCACGTAAATAGGATGGTTCAATTGAAATGATGAAGTGCAACTATTATGGAACATATAATATTTTCAGGAATTATAGAAGCAATAGTTCCATAATAAGTTTCGATTTAAGTGTATGAAAGAAAATAATATCCCTTAGCGTAGCAGGTTTGATTAACAAAAGGTGAAGAAAATTATTATCCCTTACCATA
The DNA here is from genome assembly GCA_947179155.2 of Hedera helix. NCBI lineage: Eukaryota > Viridiplantae > Streptophyta > Magnoliopsida > Apiales > Araliaceae > Hedera > Hedera helix. The sequence goes on from OX359281.1 coordinate 33,356,774, forward strand.
GTAAGTTTGAATAATGGAAGATGAAAAAAATGGTATCCCTTATGAGTATAAAGGAAAATAATATCACTTACGAATATGAAAGAAAATGATATTATAAACGAATATGCAATAAAAGTGTCATGTGATAATTCGTGTAAACAAATTATTTCCACAAGAGAAAATAAGAAATGAATACAAAGAGTAATTCACCAAACATGCGGTAATCCGCGTAGTCAGGTTATTCTCAGAGATTAATAAGGAATGAATACGAAAGGTTATTCACCAACAGGCGATAATCCGCACCGTAAGGTTATTCCCACAATTTAATAAAAATTGAATACGAAGAGTCATTCACCAAACAGGCGATAATCCGCACCGTAAGGTTATTCTCAGAGATTAATAAGGAATGAATACGAAAGGTTATTCACCAACAGGCGGTAATCCGCGCCGTAAGGTTATTCCCATAAATTAATACATGGAAATAAATGATACATCTTATGAGTAAGAAAGAAACGATATTATTTTCGAGAATCCAATAATGATAATCCCTTACCTTAACACGTGACTGGATATTGATTTAAATGAGGTTGATTAACTTGAACAGTACACGTACACTTATAAATCTTCACAAATACTCAAGATGACTTAAGCACACTTAGAGAAAACTTTCACAAGAAGTATTTAGAGAGAGAAAGAAAGAACAAGTAAGGAAGTTTATGAAAAATCTTTAAGTTAAGGCCTCTATTTATAGCCAAAAATCTTATCATAACCAAGATTTTCTAATTTAATCCAAACCGTTCATTTCAAGATAATGTTTAATCCATACCATTCATTTCATCTTTTAAGATAAACCATTCATTTAAATATCATCTTTTAATCTACATCATCCATTTCAAATTCTATATTATCTTTAATCTATACCATTCATTTCATCTTTTAAGATTTCCTTAATCTAAATCATTCATTTAAAGATCATCTTTTAATCTACAACATCCATTTTAAATTCTATATTATCTTTAATCTATACCATTCATTTTATATTACCTAACTTTATATTATAAACAAATAACTTTATCAATTCAATTATTCAACAATAATTCACACTTATTCATTATTATGACTAATTGTTATAAATACAGTGTAGTTGGCTTTCTGAGTTAGATATCAAGTCAATTAATAATGAAATACAACAATTTAATCGACATCATAATAGAGATAACAATAATGCAGAAAGTATGTAAAAGAAAGCATACGTTACTATGTAATGACAATTATTGATTCAATAATGTGAATTACTGTGCATATGCTACTGTGACAATTATCAATTTAATAATATAAATTATTGTGGATGTGACAATAAAGTCAAATATTGTACGATAACCACTTTATCAGTTCAATAATACGAAACACTGTGTAATGCCGTGTGCTACTGTGCAATACCGTGTGCTACTGTGTGCAATACCGTATGTTACTTGTAATACCGTATATTACTATTCTTTTACCACCGGATATTTTAACAATTAAAAGTAATAGTACCATTGACCATTTTTAAAAATTGTTTATGTCATTTTCTATATCCGATAATTATTCTTTGTGGGGTCCACCAATGATTGGTTCGTACGGCGCCATCGTACGAATATTCCCCCGACAGAACGAATATTCCCCGACCAAAAGAATATTGTCCGACATAAAATAATTTACACATAACATCCTTAACTTTTAACTTTATCAATTTAACCACTTACTGTTTCATAAAAATATATATGAAGAAAAATAAATTTTATATTTCATAAAATTCGGGGTCTTACATATTTATATAAAGTTATTCGAATACGAATTCCGGATACAGATCCGAGTTCGGATATCGGATTCCGGATATCCGTTATTTGCCGGATATATTTACTGTCGGATGTTAAACGAATACGAATACGTCTATATCCGCATTCGTATCCATTTATTTGCGAATACTTTTAAATCGAATACCGATATATCTGTTTTTTTTCAAATACGAATAATATCTATTTTTTTTAATACAGATACGGACGAATACAAATTTTTTAGTTACTATTTACAACCCTAATCTAAATATTATATTCATTTTAAATATTAAAAATAAAATATAAAATTAAAATCTATATCATATTTTATTTTTTAATAATTAAACTAAATATAATATTTAATTTTATATCCCTAAACTGATTATCTCCCCGTCCAACCGAGAGATCATACAAGTCAAAAAGTTCCCCACAAGAAGACAGTTCAATCTTCACCTAGAAATATGTGTCAACTACATGATATATGTCTATTAGTGAAATATTGTGTGCACGCATCCGCTGTTTTTATGTATCAAATACATTAATACGTATAAAGTAAAATAGTGTATGGACCGATAATTTAATTTTTGCACACCTAAAAGATAGCGACAAGTTCGTCATTTAAAACAAAATATCATATATGTTTAGCAACTATCGCACCAGTCCCACTTATGTGCAACCTCCGCTTGCATGTGGGGGTAGAAAAAAAAGACTAAAATACAATTTGAATTTCAAATTTTATGTGTTAAATATTTGATATATTTAAAATTTTAAAACGTGTTTACTTGCATTTTAATATTTAATTTGTATAACAGAAAATATCATTCGAACTCTCAATTGATCAAAATTGACTTATAATTCAAGCTATTCTGTTATTTTAAGAATAAAATAAATAAACTATTAATAAATATATATAAAAGTATTAAAACTAATAAACTATTCAATCATGTTCGTCTTTTTCATTTTAACCTCAAATTTACAACAAACCTTTACTCTTTATCAACCCTAATTTTTAAAATTAACATTAAATGTTAACTCATTCATTTTTTCTCTTTTGTTTTTCTTCGTCTTCGTCACCATTAACACATCTCCTTTCTTTTTCATCACATCTTTATCACCATTATTACATCTTCTTCAATTCTTCCTTTCATTCAGTAAAAGAAGATAAGAGGGATATGATTAAAGACAGGGAAAAAAAACGAATTTTAAAATTTCTTTACAAATTGAACTTCCATATATATCTTGAACCTTTATTTAATCAACTGCGAAACTGCACTTCTGGGGGTTAGGAACTGGAACCAGACTGCCAAACATTTTTATTCTCTAACTGTAACTCCAATTTTTAATCTTATACCCAATAAAATTCATATCAAATTGCACATCTTCTTCTTCCTCTTCTTCACAACAATAATTACAAACCTAAAATCTACCCCCAAATCAAATTTTATTGATATTTTTAGTTAATTGAGTGAGAAATTTTCAGATCGATTTAAGTTTGGTTTAGGATAGAGTTTAACTCGTTGATGGTTAAAATTAATCTAGGTGATTTTTTTTTTATTTTTTATCAAATATGAAATAATGAATTGAAGTCACAATCATTTGATTGTGTCGCTACTTTGCAACATCATATTGCTAACCATGGTTGGTGAAGTTGAACCGAGTGAAGAGACAGAGGGAGAGAGAGAGAGAGAGAGAGAGAGAGATGGAGTGATATTAAGTTTAATTAATTTTTATTTATTTAGTAGTTTTAATATTATTATATTATTTTTTGTTAATAGTTTATTTTTGACTCTTTGAGAGTTTGAAGGCTATTTTTTGTTACGCAAATTAAATATTAAAATGCAAGTGAACACTTTTTAAAGTTTGGGGTGAATCAAATGTCTGATACATAAACTCTACGGTATAAATTGTACTTTAGTCAAAAAAAAAAAAAAAAAAAAAAAAAAAAAAAAAAAGAAGAGAGAGAGAGAGAGAGATCTTTTTCAGTGTCCTACTTTTCATTTCACATAATTCATTGGCAAAATACCGTTTTTGCCAGTTGCAAATTAATGTAGGCAAAATCAGATAAAAGTAAAATTAACAGTTGGAAACACAGTAAATTTCTAAATAAATGAAATAATTAATCAATTTATAGCAGTAGAAGAGTAACTGACAAGCTCAAGAACATTAATTAAGCAATCCTATTACATGAGGGAGAGAGGCTCCAACCTTGGGTAAAAAACCTCCCATATAAAACTACTACAACTATTTCTTAATTAAGTTGGTAATGATCTACATGACCACCATACAAATCTCATACAATCCTTAACTGTAGAAAATTATTTGGTTACACTTGGTCACTTGCACCCTTGTTCAGCATATACAAGTATATACTGCATTATATGTATCTATACTCAAGTTCTTTTACGGTTAAGAGAATTGTAAGATGTGTAACTATTGGAAGGCAAATGATTAGGAGGAACCCCTTTTGAGTTATCAGGCTGCAGCTTCTGATGAAACTTTGTGTTTGATGAAGTTGAAGTACTAAATCTTCCTTGCTTACTCTTTCTTCTTGGTTGAGCCGAACGCGGAATAAAAACTCCGGTCCCTTTGCTTTGATCTCTTCTACTAGCCTGCTCGTAGAACACTTGTGACTGTGTGGATGGGTAAATTACTCGAGAAAATACCTAACAAAATTTAACTTGTAACTTATTAGCTGTAATGCTTCAAATGAACATGATTTTTTTTTAAAAAATTTAAATTTGTATGAGGTGTTGGGATAAACCTGAAAAGAAGCCGAAGGCCGGACAGGGAGATCCTCGTCGTCGTCGTCCATGATAAGAAGAGAGATTTGCTTGCTTAAATCTGCAAAGAAGACATCATCTTGATCTATTACTTCCATGGCAACTTCCATATAGACAACAAAAGGCAAAAAAGAGAGTTTCTTTAGTCTCTTTTTAATTTGCCTATAGCTTATTTTTCTATAGCCAGCTAGAAATAGAAGTGATAGATGGGGGGTTAAATAAAGAAGGAATTACAAGGGAAAGAAAAGTCAGGACATGTGTGGTGGTAGGGACAAGAAGGAGTCAGTTGGACAATCTGTCTTAAAGTCCCTACGACCCCACAGAACAAGGGGATGATAATTTTCTGCTATGATTTCATCCAGTTGAGAAAAGAGATGAGGAGCAACAGCCCACTCCCAGATATCTCATCCAAGATAGACTTATATCTACATCACATTATTGGTTGTCAATGCATGTGTGAGCACTCTCTCTCTCTCTTCTCTCTGTCAATCTCTCTCAACCACTCGATGATTCATAAATTTTCAGACACTAATAATATTGGCAATATGTGTGGGAGATCTAAGCTCGTTGCACTAGCTGGTTGGTTGATCATGGTTGAGTGTATAGAACATTAGTTAGTCAATATCAAGTCACTTTTTTGTGGGGACCAATTCAAGGTTTAAGCTGTTTCATCTTTTCCAAAAGAATGAATTTGAATTTTATTCGTTCTTCAACATAAAATCAGCAAAGAAGACATCGTCTTGGAATACGAAAAATAAGCTCCTGCTTCAGCTTGTAAATAAGAGAAAATGGTGTGCTCTTCTCAACAAAAGTTCTATGAATACGAAAAAAGTATTCAATAGAAGAGTGTGTATATGTATATATCTTGTTATGTGATTTATTTCTGTCTTATCACATGAGAAAAGAAAAATCTAACATATTATCACCTGATGAAAGAGATAAGACATGCATATACATAATCTCTTCTATAAAATATTATTTCCATAAACAATTAACTAAAACTTTTGAAAAGGCCTTCTTCTATACTATTTTACTTGTTTGCTGTTAATTCTAGATTCTCTCTCATGACATCTGCAAAGTATATATACATGTACAAACTGAAGAGTATTTGACAAGTTATTCCATTTAAACACAACCTTGAGTATGTAACACTCTTTTATTTCTTCTTGATTATTTTTTTACGTCACAAGGATTGTTTATACACAGACTTATTATTTTGATAATTTTCTTTTCAATATTAGTATTGGGGCTTAGAGTTTGTTATTAGAATAAAAATACTAAAGAAATTAAATAGGGCAATCATTTTTGGGCTTAGGGAATTGAAACTCTTAGAAAGAACCATGTAGAACCAAAACTGAAACAAGACTAGCCAAAAATTAAAGAATAGATTGGTCCAACCTTCCACTGTTCAGCTTGATTTTCCATAGGTTGGTGGGGAGACCTCAGGGATTCTAATAATTATACAAAGCTTAAATGGATTACTGTATAACTCAATTGAAGACATTGACACAGAACTCAGCAGTAAAACTCAGCCTATACTAATAATAATCGTTGCTTTTCCAAATGGAGATCAATTGGATAGAAAGGGGATATAAAGCCAGTAACTTTTAGAATGGGAATGATTCGTGTGAAGGAAAGTTGGTTGTAAGATTGCAGGATAAGTATGCTTTTATGCAAGCATATGCTAGAGTGTACTCAAATCAAGATAAAAGTCGGGGGAGTGATTTTCTATGTATGGTTTTGATGCTGTATGTTTTTTATGGTGTATGAAAATCTGAATTGATGGCGAATCAAGTTTTTTTCCCGCTCCCTATTCTCTTCCTTCTTCCCCAATCTTCGCTCAATTCTATTCTTTGATGCCTATCCTCCCCTCTCCAGCTCTAAATCGGAACTCTAAACCTATCTAATTCGAACTAGGATTACCATTGAATCCTAACACAAATGCATCAAGCAGTCATTACCTACCCATACAGACTTGCATACATATTTAACATAGCAAAAAACAGAATAAGCAATTACATATCACTGTTATATTAGAAAACAAACACCAGCTTACTATCAAATTGTTAATGCCAACCCTATGCAGCACAAATAATACTTATGGCACCATTGGTAATGGTACAGCACTATAATGTAGCACATGAAAATGCCAAAGGAATCAACACTTCATGGAACAGACGCATGTAGTTGCACATAAATACACACAAAATTTAGAAACCAGAAAAAGAAAAGGAAAAGCAGGGAAATATACGACATAATGATTGAAAACTAAACATCCAAAACAAGATGTGCTGAATATCATCATTAATCCACTTTCAAAACCCTAATCAATCAATTACTAAAGTAAAACAACATACTCCTATCAAAACATAACGAATAGACAAAAGGAAATTCTAATATAGAAACCATTCATGAAACATAAGCAAGCCCATTTTTTTCTCCCACCCCTCTTAACGGTAGGATTTTTGGAACCTGGCACGAGCACCACGCCCACCAAACTTCTTGGGCACTCAGCGCCAGGGATCGGCAACAAGCAGAGTCCTATCGTACCGAACCAGAATATCCTTAATTTCCTTCTTGGTCTGCTCGTCCACATATTTATGGTGGAAGGCGACTAGGGCTTTGGAGATGGACTGCCGGATGGCGTAGATTTGGGAGGTGTGTCCTCCGCCTTTCACTCGGATTCTCATGTCCATGCCGGCGAAACGGTGGCGGCCGAGTAGAAGGATGGGCTCGAAGGCCTTGTAGCGGAGGATTTCGGGCTGAATTAGCTCAATGGGGACGCCGTTAATCTTGATGAAGCCGCGCCCGAGCTTGCAGTGGTGACCGCTATCGCCGTTTTCTTCCTCCCAAAGCATTGCACCGATTCAGTTGGGGTCGCCATGGCAGCCAATTTCTCTCCTCCCTCTTTAGCAAAAGAAGCGACTGAAATGGAGAGACTTGTGTAGGGTTTTGACTATTGGGAGGAAGGAGTTATTAAGGTATGACTTATGAATGGCATTGTGGGGTACCCAGTCCAGCCCAATAATACAGCCCTACCAAGGTTGAAAAAACCTTGAATCTGAAGGCTAGCCTGAACTGAAAGCTACAGATCGGGTAAAAAATGAGCCCGTCCTCAATATCTTCGAATAATTTAATTCTTCTTTGATATTAAGCGTGTAAATAAATATTTCTATAGTCCAATATTTCTATTCTTATATTAAAGTTATCTAATAAGTATGTGCAGATAGTGTGACTTAGGCTGTTATAAAAAGCATTTTATTAATGATAATTTTGTTGTTTTACTAATTTTATTAATTATATTTGTTATTTATTTTTTTATTACTATTTTTTTTGTTGATACTGATTTTATTACACATAATTAAACAAGTTTAGACTATTTTCACAACTAACTAATAGTTACAACCATAATTATATTTATTTCTTTAAATATATGCATATACTATATACCAAGCGGAATGGTTGATATTAATTTAAAAAATCCTAATTATTGTTCTAATAATACAATAAATTGTATAATACTTCATCCGTTTCAAATTATAAGATTATTATTGACTTTTTAAAAATTAATTTGAGACATTATAAAATTTAAAATTCATTTAAAATAATAAATATTATAACTAGTAATATTTTTTAAATAGTTTATTATATTAATAACTGTATTGACAAATAATATATAAATTCATCTCAATTTTAAGTTTAAAAATATTTAAAATTAATTTTTTAAAAGTCAATTTTAATTTTATAACTTGAAACGAATAGAGTATTAAGCAGATGAATAAATAAGAAATACATATAATGTTTTTAGATAGAAAAACATTTGTATTGATGAAAACACTTTCGAGCATCCAACAATGGCCTGCTCCAATAATATCAAATTCAACAAGCACAGCATACATTGTAAGCAAATCAGAACATCAAATGCCTGAAATAAGATGGATACTTGACGTGGAATGAATTCTCTTACATTTTCATTAATCTTTTTTGTTTAAAATTCACAATAACTTTTGGAAGACAATTCCAACAGGACGTTACAAAAATAGAAGGGTTTCAAAATTAACCTCAATCATAACCTCATTTTGCTGAATTAATATACCTTAGTCATGGACATTCTAAGACCTACAGAAACAGTATTAGATCCACTTACAAACTCAAACCAGATGTATTTCTATGCCCCACCGGCCATGTCCATATCTACAACCCCATCAATTCCCTTAAAAACAACACGCAATTTCCTTAAACATGATTGCTTGGTGCCACTCTTGCCCGCAGTGCCAGTCACATGGACAATGTCTTTGGGACTTCTGTCCATCAGGCCGAATAGTGGTATATCAAGGTTTGTCCGAGTCATCCCTTCTAGTACTGGAGGTGCCTGCATGTACAGATTCTTCCCTCGGTGCGTAACACTAACTCTGGACAGAAGCAGCTTAGGGTGATCTTCTAGTTGATCAATGAACTGTTAAAGCAACCACATAGTAAGAGAACACCATAGCCAACTAAAAGTTAAAATAATTACATGAAAGAGAGATGCACCCTCACGCTACAAGGATCGCTAAACACAAACTATCACGTCCTAAATTAAAAAGTACCAGATTCTTCAAACAAAGTTCTTACTGTAAACTTAAAAAAAAAAAAAACAGTATCACACTATAAATAATCAATATTCCGTATCTTTTGTAGCGAGTCATCATCATTATCCTCATTATTTAATTTTCAGTGAGGTAACTACATAATCTGCCAGAGATGAAATTTTTTCAATATATCCTTCACCGATGTAGAGTAGGCTTGTAATCCCAAGGAAACACTTAGAATTAGTAAGTTGCATTAGTTTACCCCATGTTTTACGAGAATAATTCAAAAAGAAAAATAGTCACCTATTTGTCATGAATCTATAAATTTAAGTCCCAACTAGTGTCCAGAGTTAAAAGCATAGATTTAGAGCAGATACAAGAGGTTCCCAAAGAGTGAGCACTCATGCAAATCCTTGGGAAATTCAACGCTTCAAAGTGCATGCATTACACAATTAATCTCCAACTCTGTTCAAAAAGGAGTTTCCTCATCAAACAGTGGAGATTTTTCAAAAAATTATACGCTACTGACTCAGACTTAGAATGTGCTAGCATGTTTAGAGATAGATCCCTGGAGTCCTATCACAGTTTTTAGTACGTAAAAGTGAATCATGTTAAAGTTTTTGAAGTGCCTGGTATCAGATAAACTTTCAGACTAAAAGACACACCCATGATCTACTTTCTTGTACTGAAATAACTCAGCCAACTAAATAATGGATGATACCTAGTGGAGAATTCAATATGAATTGAATTGAATTAAATTTGTGCACTTGACGTATGATGGCACATAGAATTTAATGATAGGCGTTCTTGAAATCCGAACCAGTTCTATGCTGGGTCAGGTTTCAGATTCTCATCCTGAGGTAGAAGTGAGGTGCATATCAAAAGCAACAAACAAAGCCATAAACGGATGATGAAATCAATTACTTCCCTTTATCGTCACATTGTAACAAATTAAAGGAAAAGACGAAGTTGGGAGGAAAATCACCTTCTTCAAAGTAACTGAAGTGTCCAGCTCAATTAGAATTCCAGGACCACAAACAAGACAATCTTTGTCCTTCACAAACTCGGTCACTTTAGTGTGGAGACCTTCAACACCATTATACCTGAAATTGATTTAAAATTTCCAAATCAGGCATAATTTTTACCCAAAATGACAGGACACCAAAATAAGAGGTCATTCATGTTGAAAAATCATTATCTTCTAGTCGAAGGAACATGATTTCCAGAAAACATTTTAGGGGAAAGTGACCTATTGTTTTCCGGAAAACAATAGGTCAATTTCCAGAAAACAAAACTCAGACATGCATTGACTCATAGGACAATTTCTATTAAACACCCCATGCACAAACGGAGCCTTGGAGCTCATCATTGCTAGCAGGGGAGCCCACCCCGGGAGAGTTAACTGAAAACATAAATAAAAATAGAAGATAACCTAGTAAAATATACTATTGTTGCCCCTTTTGTTTATATGTTGTGGCAGCAATGCTATCACACATGATGACACTACCTATTACATAGGAAAAAAGATTAACAAATATTCCCGATCCACCACTAGTTAGCAATAATATAAAGCACTTATCTGTTCTCAAAAAAGAACATGCACAAAAACCATTCATAACCATCACTCAGACTGCACTATCTTCTCAACTTGAAATATTAAAGTTAAGAATTAAACAAAGATATAAAGAAGGTTTATATCCAATTACGAATCTATTTATGCAAATGTGGTTCTTGTATATAAATTTCCATATCATTAGAGACGGTAAGAATATTAGATTCATTAAGCAAGAAAAAAAACTTGAATGCATTTCTGTACAGATGGGTACACTACATTTTCTCCTAAAAAACAAAAACAAGTACCGTAAGTTTTCTAAAGCAGAAATGTTCCCTCGTGATCTATCAGTGGGGAAATGGTTGTATAATAGTAGAACCAAGATGGGTCATCTGCTAATACAGACTTACAGATTCACACCCTTGCCAAATAATAAAATGACCAATACTTGCTCAACCCCACAAAATTACATGAGAAGAAGAAAGACAAGGAAAGAAAGAAAGATACTCGGCAGAAAGATACTTCCCAGAAGCAACTTTCTGAATCAGTCATCAAAGAGTAGAAGAATGCATGCATTTGATTAGAAAAAACACTATTATAACAACTAATAAAACACTTAAGTAGCCAATTAGCCGGGCATTTTTTTTTTATCATAAGTTATAACTGGGCATGCTTCGGGGTGATAGATTATAAAAAGGCAATACATGACAAACTAAAAAGGATGAAAACAATTAGTACTTGTTTTGTACTTATCAAAAAACATGTGTGTGCTCCAGAAAAAAATCAGTTAATAGCACCTAAAACAAGATCAATAAGCCTATGTTAATCAAAGAGACAAAGAACGACTCTTGCTTTTATTAAAGAAGAGGGGCTCAATCAGAATCCAGTGCAACATGCACAGAAGGATGGGTTTTTTTTTTCCCAAAGAGAGGGAGAAAGAGAATTGGATTGAAGAAATGCCAAATAGCGCATTAATGCATCGAAGACCTGACCCTTTGCCAGAGCGAAATGGTAAAAAGTAAATTCATGTAACATGCTCTAAGAAGTTATCAATTTAGATAGGGCTACAGATGAATCGAGCTAAGGCAAGTGCTGCCTTGTTCAAGCTCAGTTTGTTCACCAAACAGTCTTAAATTTGTGTTCAAGCTCAACTTGTTTATAATTTAATAAGTTCAAGCAGAGGTTACCTCGAAGCCTAGCCGAGCTCGAATAGTTCATGAGTTTTAGTTATTAAAAAATTATAAAGTGATAAAAGGTTTGAAATGGTTAATATATTGACACAAAATTTTAATATATGTATTCTTAGCAACTTAAATTTTATATAAAATACATAAATTAAAATCAATAAACACATGAAAATTGTTTCATTTTACGATTTAATTACAATTCAAAGTACTATTAACATCAAGCCAAATCTGTTTGACATTTAAATATTAATAACAATATTTACCAGCCATGGAAGATTAAGAAGCAGCTACATACTTCACTACTAAGAAAAATCTACCTATTTTAAATGAGCCCCATACACTAATCAAAAAATAAAAATAAAAAAGTAAACAAAACCCTATATATTCATAAGTTTATTCGAACTGAGATCTACAATGTTCATACTTGATTCATTTACCAAATAGGCCTTAAAATTGAGTTCAAACCCAGTTCATTTACATAATGAAAGAGTTTCAGCTGCGCTCTAACCGAGCTGAACACTGTGCTGTTCATGGACGGCTCATTTGCAGAATTGTGGTCCTAAATTTAGATGTTGAGTCCATGAAACACAGCACAAAAAATTGACAAGACAGTCCAAAATGAGGCAGGTAGGTTTTTAAGATCATAGTAATCAGATCACAAGCATTACTTATTTTTGAGTTTAATTTAGATAGCTTCTTTTTTACTTGCCTTGTACCAAACTTCAAATATCAGTTATTGCTAATACAGACAATCGTCAAGTATAAGGAAAGATAATTGACTCTGCCAAATTTATATTGATACAAGAGCCTCTCAGTTACTTCTCTTGACCTTGAGCAAAGACAGATTTACGAATAAGCACGATATATTATGCCATCTTCTAGCAAAAGGTTATTGTAGGATAGTCTTTGCATAGAAGGCAACACTTGTAATCATGTAAATATTGAGGAAGTAGGCGTACGTTAAATAATTCGATAACGTTTTACTGCATCCAGATGCAATCTTCAAGGTTTCCAAAGCGCATGCAGCTGATATAATTGCATTGGTGGAAGCTATAGCAGGTATGATATTTTTCACCACACCCTGTAACAAAAAGCCAAATTATCGCCAAGTGTTAAAGGGTGCAGAACCTATAATGTCAACAAGGTGGATTTATTAAGATTACCCTAATATTATTTATTCATAAGATTCATTCACAAAAAGGACATGAGTAAGAGTATAGGTAACTCCAGGAATGGTGTTTCTTCAAAAAGTAAAACCATTAGCGTTGCTTCAAAAATTTGAGGATCTCAGATAATATTATTACCTGAGTAAGAGTATAGGTAACTCCTGGAATGCCAAAAAGCTCTGCTCTTTTTACAGCCTATATGTTTTGAGTAAGGATGAGAATATAAGAGAAGAAAACTAATTTAAAAACTACAAGGAAAAAAAAAACATCAGTGCACTTGTTAACCTCTGAATAGATCCACTGCATCTGTTCAGGGTCATCTGGATCAAAAGTTTTTTCGCTATGAACCTGCAAGTGTGAAATGAATAATATGATGACAATACTAGGACGATTAGTTTTAAAGCACCACCTACAGAAGGAGAAGATGGCGAAAAGGGGAACTAAGTAACTGAAGAAGGAAGAGATTATTATATACCTCATCCCACTTAATCAAGTGTGCATATTCAATACAATGAGCAGCAGTTCTAGGGGTTTCCGCAAGGGTGCATAAAGGAAATTTAACTTGTGGGGGGAAAAGCCAAATGGTACACTCAAAGCATGGTGTAACCCCAGGCACAATAACCCTTGCATGGCCCTTGAAACCTTCAGTTCCACCATCTACCATAGGTTTGACTGTTTCTTCTCGTGGATTGTCATCAGCATCATACTCTAAATTTTTACAAAATAAACAAAATGGAGTTGAAGAGAAGCCAGTCAGTTGAAATCATCATGAAATTACTAATTAATAACTCTAAAGAACTATTGTACAGAGCACACTAGAATTTTTTTGTAAGAAAATGACCATTCCGAGCCTCATGGAATACCAAGGTGAAAACTATTGTAAAATTTGTACAAGGATTTAAAGAGTCAACAGAATAACTTGACTTTTTATTATATTATATTTTGGATAAGATATATAGCATAAGGTCAGCAATCTTCCTTTATCAAGCAAAAGACAGCAGAAATGTAAGGATCAAACTGAGAATTGAAAAGGCTTTAGTATAACAGGTGCTAGTCATTAATGAAGGACACTCGCAACGGATGCAATAGTTGGTATATTTCTGGAACACATAACAAACCATACAAAAGAGCCTTAGATCACAAAATTAGGTAGGAACACAATAGTGTTTTATTTTCCTCTTTTTACGATTATAAACCGTTTTTCCTTTTAATGTACGCCTTGAAACTTATTAAATTCATCCATTATCATTTTTTAGCACCTGCATTAAGTTCAATCTATTCATAAAGCATGCTTCACTGCAAATAATGTTTTCCTTAAGAGTTGTGAACACTCAATGCAGCATGCGGTGAACATCATTTCCAATGTTAAAAGGACAGCGTCTTCTTGATCAGTGTTCTAAAAAACAAGCTAGGCGGCCTCCTCTGGTGTCTCAATTAGGCCCAAGGTGGAAAAAAAATCCCTCCAAGAAATTAGGCGAGACTAGACGAGGCCTAGAAAGAGAAATTAAAGCTGCAATTATTTTTATTTTATTTTAATAACTAAGCTACAAAACGACGTCGTGGGAGTGGATGATGAAATTGAGGGGTTGTTCGGGCCTTATTTGAGAGGCGATTGGTGAAACATCTGGAGCGGATAACATGTTAGAGCTTAGAAAAAGTAGTAAAAATGTTGGAGTAAAAGAACTTTATGAAGAAGATTTTTTGTCTGATGATAACAAGGAGAAAGAGGGAGATGAGGTGTATGAGTCCGATAGGTATATTATCCTGGAGGGATATGAAGAAGATGAGTTAAAGATATAGGGATATAGAGATGATGACTACTAGTTTATATTTTTTATTATTTGTTTGTGTTTGAACTTTGAACAATTGCATGTTTGTGTTTGAATTTGACATTGGCAATATGGATATGTGTTTGAACTTTAAGCAAATGTCTTTATTATAGATTATTTTGTTTGGATAAATGTAATATAAAATATTATAATTGACTTAAAATATAAAAAATCCAGCCTAACCCCCCCCCCCCCCCGGGCCTCCCGCCTTTTAGAACATTGTTCTCGATTACTACACTATAGTCTAAATATAGTTACAGTCATGCACTGAAGAATTTGCCAACAATAGAGGAACATAGGCATCAATTCACATAATACAGCATAATTAACGTGTGCAAAACAAGAATATCAATTTCAGCAATTTAAATCTGAAATCTTAATAAAGAATTTAAAATGAAATTATACCAAAGAAAACCTAAGTGGGACATATAAACACGTCAATATGTCAAATACAAGAAGAACATTGGCAGCAAACCTGTAGATAAAGGACACACCTAGAAAACTACAAGCCACAGCATTTATGTAGCTTCGAGCCTCAACAGAATCCAGACCAAGGGCGATAATACTGAAATCATTGTAAAAGTCTATCTCTTTGTCCTCAATGCGACAAAAGTGTGGCACAATATTCACACCACTAACTCTTTCCATGACTCTTTTTGCAGCCACCTCAGCCTTTGGCTTTCCAACATCCTCAAGCCTACATAGATAACACAAAAATTTAGTAGCATATTCTGATAGAACTTGAAAATAAGCAAATTAACTCACTGGCAACAAAAATTCATCATGAAGTAATCTTCAAATGTGTCAGCACATGCCTACAACAAAATATATTCATGGTTTGCTAAGTGGTTTAAGGTAACTTCTACTAAAGTACTCTGAGTGAGTTGAGAAAATAGGGGCTGAGAAGAGACATACAACAAAATTGGATGCACAGAATCAATACATGATTACATGGTCATTGGTCAATATATGCTAACCATTCCGAGATGTCACGACAACTTAATGAACTAGGAGCTTTTGATGTTCAGCAACAGATCAGTCCCATTCATCCAAACCTATCATTTTGGTGCTAATAGATAATAGAAATCCCTAACAGTAAGGACAAGAAACAAATAAAAATGCTTTATAAAACTATTTGATAGGAGCCAACATAGGTCCATGCACTTCATCATCTCGACACCATTAGAATTGTGATTGCCAGATCTTTGCTTATGAAATCTACTAAAACAAAAGTATTCGATATAATTAACATTGTTGAAATAAAGTTTCACTAGTTCAGTTTCTGGCCATTTTTGTCATGTAGGATCAGACTTATAGACCAACCCATAGGTACACATACTGCTGCTATCTCGCACGTCTCTATGTTTATATACATGTATTTATCTATATACTTTGTCAAGTTTTTATCCTTGCCTAAGAAGCACAACCTACCACCAAAACAACTATTTCCATTCGAACCAGATATACATCACCTCCTTCTACTATAAACCACTTCAGAATAAACTAATAATCAGATATAATCTCCAGTACTAATCCTTTTGACACCAATTGAACTAGAAAAAAAATTAATCTTCTCCGTTACACCTACCTTGATATTAGTCTAAGCCTCCCTCCTAGGTTTCGTTTTGACGGAAACAAACACACTAAAAGTCCTCACTTGCTCAACAATTTCAGAAAGCAATCGACTATATCAGTTGTTAGGAGTAATAATGAATTCAAAACCTAAACAGAAATTGACGGTTTAGATTGGAGACTTCAATTCGGTCCATATCTATAACTTCGAGGTTCCTAAAACCCGAAAACGCCAAATCTTTCAACAATTCACATCCCAATCCACCCGCTCCAACCACCAACACTTTCGCGTACTCTTGAAGATCGTTTCTCAACTGCATTAACCAACAAGAAAATCAAAATTTAAGGCATCGTTCCGCGAAGAAGCTAGCACACTGGAGGTGTTTGTATAAAGTCCAGAAAGAAAGAAGGGGAAAAAGCTTACATCCGTGCCGGGCTCAAAGGTAGGGCCGACGAGATTGCCGGGCCTGAGGAGGAGCTTGTCGAGGTCTCTTGATCGGCTGCTGCAAAGTTGCTCCGCCATGGCAATACTCTCCCTCCTCTATGGGGAGAACTGGAAACGCTAGCCCCACTTTAAGTCTTCTTCACGCAGACACTAATCTGCAGCAATCGTCCTGTTTGCGTAACACTCGTTTTTCAACTTATTAAATAAACTTTTTTTTTTTTTTTTTATAATATGGATAATGTGGAATATCTCAACGGCAGTCGAACTAATCTCCCCAACCCGGGCCAAGCAGACATAGCTTCGTCCTGAAACGCAGAATATCGTGCACCGGCTATGACCACTTGTGAGTTATTGTGGCTTCATGGCTTATTGGCTGATTTACAGGTTTCGATATCTTTGCCAACTACTATATATGTCGACAATGATACTGCAATTTCAATTGCCTCTAATCCTGTTTAACATGCTCGAACAAAACACATTGAATTGAATTGTCATTTTGTCCGAGACAAGATTCTTGAAGGTATTATTAAACCTACTTTTATCTCTACTACCAATCAGCTAGCTGATATTTTTACTAAACCTTTAGCAAGATATTCATATTGGTCTATTATTTTCAAGTTGAATATGTGCAATCCTTGCACTCCTTCAACTTGTGGGGGGGATATTAAGGATATATATACAGAAAATGCAAATAGTGCTGCAACATTAATGACATTAGCACCAAGCACAAGTGTAGCACCAGCATCAATGACATCAGCATTAATAGCACTACCACTTGCAGCAACAAACGCATTTCCATATTATAGCACATGTGCATCAGCACCAGGATTCTCTATGCAGCAGCAGAAGCAACATGTTCCCAGAGGTTTAAAACTATCCATGATGAAATGTATTCAATGCTTATCAACCAATGACGCAACAAGGGATCGAAGGGACAAAGACAGAGCTGTAGATACAACTGCTCCTTATGATGGAGCTGAGAAGCACAGAAGAATTACCAACAGTCAACTAACAGATTATAACAACTAATTGTTAGCAATAATTAGCACATGACAGATATAGAGTTAGTTAATTCCTGTAGCTTAGTTCTTAAGCTAAATAGATTAGTATATATATAGATTAGTTATAATTACATCAGGTGTAATTTTTTTCTTTTCTGTACAATCATTTCATTCTTCAATATAAAGAGTTTATATGCTCTTGTTCAACATCTACTAGTTTTCACGACCTGTGGCTCCGTTGCCTGTTTTTATGAGAAGGCAGAACTATTGTTGCTAGTGGGACTCGAACCCAGGACGTTCGAGTTTACGGCTCGTCCCAGGGCTGAGCTTAAACCACTGCACCAACAACCGGGATTCTTATTAAATAAAGTGTTTAAATTAAGCTTATAAATATGTTATAAATTGTTTTAAAATAAAATGTGGCAAACTATTGTTTGTCTATTTTAAACTTTTTAAAAAGTTATCACAGCTTTGTTTATTGCCAAAGTTTTGTGAGTTTCCTATGTTATCCTTCTTCCTCTTTTTGGAGCTATATGCTTAGATTTTCACCTCCTAGTTTAATTTTTTTTCAAAGTTATTTGATCCTTTACACCTTTTTGTGAGTTTTTAAAACAAGCTCCTCTACGAGAACACGATAATTGAACATAATATATTAGATATAAGTATTTTATAATTTCACCTATTTATATTTTTACCTTCATTAATCGTATCTGCGTAGAGTTTTTCTTTTAAAACTAAGTAAATAATAGAAAAGTTAAAGAAAATTATAATTTTTTTTTTAAAAAATCCAATGTTAATGAAATGGGCAAAGGAAAATCTAACCCAATTTTCTTTAGATATTTTTCTAACCAAAATGGTAAGAAAGCTAAGAAAAGGAAAATGGTTTTAATAATTTTTTAATTCCGTAATTACCATTACATATAACACATTCGTGGCCAAAATCATAGAAAAGTTGGGAGAAAAATGGGTTTAATAATTTTTTAATTCCGTAATTGTCCTTACTTGTAACATGTAAAACAAATTTTCGAAATCCACATCTTAAAATATATATATATATATATATATATATATATATATATATATATATATATATATATATATATATATATATATATATATATATATATATATATATATATTTCATCCTCTTAAACCCTAGTTTATTAATATGCAGTCTTCTTACCGTTTATTAATCCTCTCCACCAAAGTCGCTACTTAGATTCTTGTTATCAGGAGTTTCTAAATTTGGAGTTGGAATGTACACTTCTATAGGAGTATTTAAATCGCATGTCATCTGACTCCGGTAACTCAGGCCGCTCAGGCGGGACTCAGGCGACTTGACCCCGGTAACTCCGACCATTTCGTGACACCGTGAGCCACCGACCACCGTGACCCCTGTAATTCCTGCCTCCTCCATGATCGCCGACGGAAAGTTTAGCCGATTAGGTAAGTTTTTTTTTTTTTTTTTTTTTTTTTTTAACTTACTAAATGAAACGACGTCGTTTCATTTAGTAAGTTTAAAAAAAAATATATATATTTTTTTTCCAATTTACCTTATCTTCTTCACCCGACCGGTCAGTCGGTCACGCCTCTCTCACAGCCGCACAACTCCCTCACAGCCGCTCAGCTCAGTCCTCCCTCCTCCGCCTGTTGCCGATCTCCCGTCTCCGGCTCCCTCACAGCTCAACCGGTCAAACAGACACAGGTGGTTTCAGCAAAGTATATCATGAAGACAGATGACGATGCATTTTGTTCGTGTTGATGAAGTGATGAATTCTTTGGCCGATCTTAATGTTGCCGTGGGTTGCTTTACGGTCTCATTAATTCAGATTCTCGACCTCATAGGGATCCGGATAGCAAGTGGTATATTAGCCCCGAGGTATCTCTCTTCTAGCCTTTTTTTCTTCTGTAATAGTTTGAATTTACTTGGTAAAACTGTTTTTTTATTTATTTGGAAGTACTACCAGACTTCAACTCAAATCAAGTCAACAATGCTTTTTGTCCCAAATTGTAATAGGATGAAAATAAATCCCATAAAAGAATAAAAGCAAGAAAAATAACTAAAAAGATAAATAAAAAAATTAAATAATAAAATAATATATATAATTGAAAGAAAAAGAAAAGAAAAGAATGCAAATAAAAGCAAGAAAAATAACTAAAAAGATAAATAAAAAAATTAAATAATAAAAGCATATATATAATTGAAAGAAAAAGAAAAGAACAGAATGTAGATAAATAAAATAAAAGATAAGTATAAACACACAATTTTCACGCACAACATGGAATACAGTTGTCTGCTCTCAGTCGTACAGCCGAAAAAAACAGTTCAAGCATCAATAAATAATTTTTTTTACTGAGAGATTTTGACCCCCCTATAATTTGATTCTGGTTCCTCCACTGCTTATGATCTGCAAGGAACGTGGTCGCTTTGGTTGGGAAGGCTGTAGATAAATTACTCCTAAAACATGTTGTATTTACTATTATAATATTTCAAAAAATATAATATTTCAATAAATAAATTTTTTTATGTTTTTATTAGCAGCAGCTCATAAATATAGGATAGAAAAATTGTTACATTTTTATTATTAAACTAACAAACAAAACTAAGAAAAGTTGCTTCCCTATTATTTCTTGAGTTAAAAATTCTTAAGAATTTTAGTCTGAAAAACTCACAAACAGGGTGTTAGAGTAATTTATATTATAAATTTCAAGTTAATTTCCTTATTTTTTAAGTAATCATTAGGTTTCACGGTATATCATTTTTTATGGATAAACATGAAAGTGGCATTTGAGTCGCATTAAATCAATGTAACAGTGTTGTAATGTAAAAATTTATTATAATGGTGTGATATTTATTGTGTTTGATTTACTTATTACATGTATTAATTTATTAAAGACGTAATGCTATTGCATTATTTTTTAAATTTTTCATTATATCCTCCGATTGAAGTATTGACCTAATGACTTATTACTATTACATTACATTATAATTCTATTGTATTAAATAAATTATTATATTATATTAAATATTTATTTGACGAATTAAGTGTAACTATTTCTAACAGATAATTTTTTATAAAAAAAATTATCAACTTACTTAGTATCCATGTATCTTATTATTAATAATATTATAATTTATGGAAGTGAAAAAAAAAATACCTTAGAGACATATAATTAGTATAGGGTGTAACAGGTATACCTATAGGATTAATACGTTTATTTTAGAGTTTTTTTAAAAAATATTGAACAAATGAATTTTCATATGATTTTGGTGATATATGTTATTGATTTTATAATAATAATAATTCAATTAATTTTAGTTGTCAAAATATATATTTATTTTTCAATGTTTTAATAATAGTTCTACAGAAACTCAAATTAAATAAAAATTTAAGTTTACTTATATCTTTTCATAATTTTTTCATCTGTAAAATTAAATTTTACTAAAAAAACATGAGATAAACTCATTTTATAAAATTAAAATATATAATTTATATACCTTAGAGAGTATTTCCCGCAAACCCTTTATGTAAATCTCAAACTAACAAGTGATAAACTAATAATAATCACAAAACTCACACAAAAGCAGCAGTGTAATTTAATCATTAGATTAAGATGGCACTGTCAACTACTTTTAATTGATAAATAGGTGTGCAAATTGTGTTAATTTTGTTCAGGGATTTTGCCATTTTTGGAAATGAATTCCACTTTGTGGTCAAGTAAGTTATAAATGCGACATATGCAGCTTAATGCTTAGACTTGTATCACAAATTGAGTAAAATTCAAAAAATAACTGTAACAACCAAAATCGGCTCCGCTGCTACTAACTCCTTGCATACTACATGTATGTCTTGAGGTTCTCCTCACGAATTTGGCTAGACTCTCCTATTTTTGGCAAGCAATGAGCATTAAAACCGAGCAAAAACAAAAGCAAATAACAGCGCACCTGCCTTCGCAAGTGATAATTGATGCCAAAAGCCAAATCTCCGATGGATTAAGAAATTAAGAAAATAAAAATCTACCGATTGAACTACAACCACATTTCCACATCAAAATTCCATGATTTCAAGTACATCAAAATTTCATTAAACTTCATAAAAGCATACTATTAGCCTTAAACATTCAATTTCTCAACAAACAAAAACACATACATACTGTATAAGGCTATTTTTTTTATAAAAAAACTGATATTTTATTTATTTTTATTTTTTAGGACTTAATGACCCAAAAATATAACTATAAAATTATTTATTTATATTCCATATGCCATGTGTCATTTTTTGGATCATCGAGTTAACATAATATAATAATGTTTTTCTGTATTAGATATATTTAAAAAAAATGAATAAAATGTTATTGAGAGTTAAACTAAATCATGTTTTTATATGTTAAAAATAAAAACATGCAAAAAATGCTATTGGTTGAAAAATAATATGAAGGGTAAAATAATCCTTTATACGCATAGATGAGATAAAACCTTAACTTCTTATTTGATTATAATATTGGAATGAGAATAAAAATAAAATGAGTACGATTTTGATCGAGATTTTTTTTTTAATTTTAAATTTGTTTATTAAAATAGAATTAAGTCAATCTTTACTCATCCTCATGAAATAAACATTCCTTTAAACATATGATTAGGCATTCCCCGAATGCTCATTCCCTCCCCTTATAAGTATCCAACATAAGAATGAGCATTACACTAAGAAGAAGGGGTATTTTAGACTTTTGTTAGTCAAATATGACCGTTAAATAGTTTGGATAGAATTTTGCTCAAACAAATATATGAGAAGAAAAGGAATACTGCCATATAAATATGTGAGTTTCACTCCATTTCCATGCCCCTATTAGTTGGGCCTCCAAACATCTATCCAAAGTATTCAAGATCTTCTATTGCTATGCTTCTTCTGCTACTGCAAAGCGAACTCTTTCGTGTTATGCAGTATCTATTATAAAGATGCCCTGATGCTTAATGGTTCAGATAAATATATACAAACTGTTTTTGACAATCACACGGTTGTCGGCAATGCAGGTGAATTCATACTGTGAGACGCCTCTCGCTTTAGTAAGAGGGCGTGGAGCAATTCATTCCATGAATCCGGAACTCCAGGAAGACACCAGTGGCTACAGTCTTGCCTATGGAGCATCGCAGGAGGACTAAGATAATATATAGATGAATGCCCATCTTTCCTTCTTGAACTCATATTTGTCACATGTAACACGTTTAAAGGATTACTGTAGGATTTGTTTGACTGGGCTGATAATACATCCTTAAATATGTTGTAGATGCTGCCCCAAATGTGGGATGGAGCATCTAGTTCTGGCAGCCTCTCCATGTGACAGCCTCCGCCATTTCTCCAGTTCCCACCTCTGTATTACCATATTTTGTTTTTTTAGATAAATAATTTAGGTCGGGAAAGGAAGAGGATTTAAGATGCAATAATTAAGAAAGAATGATAGGCAAACCTGAAATGGACTGGGGCATATGTACGAAAAAAGACCCGAGTCTTGCTTGTATTCACTTGGCGGTTTATATAGTCTACCACGGTTTCTAGGGCCTTTCGATATGCAGTGTCAACTTGCATCTCCATCTTCACCTTTGCTCCTTCTTGGAAGTAACAACCCCTGATAAGTTTGTATCGTAATTTAATTTGAAGGGGAAAAAAGAAAAGATTGAAGCTAACATCAGTAACCTTTTAAACACATACTCCAATACTCAACAAATGCATTGGTCCACAATGGCCTTATTACACCAGCAGCTCATTTTGAGAGAGTAAACAGAATTGAAGGGATTATGTTGTCCTAGAAATATAGGAGAATATGCATACAGACAAAAAGAAACTAATTACAAAAACTCAACTTACCCTCTAATGGTCTTCTCATAATTCCACCAATGTCCAGTGTTAAAAATCAGAATATCTGCATTTCTCCATTTCAATGAGCTCCAATCCACCTGATCTAATTTCAGGGTAAGTCTTACCTTTGGTGGCGATTTAGCAGGAGGTCTGCCCTGCGATACAAGAAATGGAGCCCGATAGTACTCCACCGTGCAGTTATAATCTACAAACTTGAAGACCAAGAACCCGTTGTGCTTTGTAATCGGACTGCCATTCACTTCATAAATTGAATCCTCATTGGGAACTGCAGAAGCGAGCATGCAAAGAAGGGACTCCCACTGGTTTCGTCCGATCGAGTCTCCCACAAAAACTAGCCTTTTGTTCCGCAGTTTCTCCAACATTAATTTTGCATCAAATCTGGTATTAGAATCAACTTATAAGTATAGCATATTAATACTTATTTTCCTACTTACATCCCATTTAACATAATTAAGTTTAAAAAAACAATTATACACATACATGCATACACGTATATGCAATTATACACGTGCATATTTGGCATGTACCCAAATGATGTTTTTTTGATATTTTCAGGTGTCCCTCTCTCAGATGAATTTATAATCATACCATTTAGAAATATTAAAAATATATGTGCAAATATAGCTTCCCAAATGAGAAAATTAAGAAAGTGTCCTTATTTTCACAGCACATAAAACAGAGGAAACAGACCACATAGGCCCACTAAATATGGAAAATCAAACAATAAATCACAACCCAAACCAAACTACCAACTACAATAGCCTTAAATCAAATGAAATACCATGTTCTTTGAAGTCAAAATTAAGATTCAACCCAAATAATTTCTAGGAAAAGCAGAGCAAATTCAAGAAGAAAGATGAACCTGGGCAAGTTGCAAGCTTTTGGTTGCCAACGCCATTTAGTGTAGAACAAATCGGACCTTCCATTCTCAGAACACCTAAACCCACCATCCAAAAAGTTGCAGTCTTTGGACTGATACAACGGATAGCTCTCATCCCACACCCAATCACCTTCAAAAACATCACACTCGCCACCCTTTTCACTCAAAAACTCAACCTTTCTCTCTTCACCACCAGACCCATTAAATTTCAACCCCATAAGTCTCTCAGGTTGTGTTGAAAACCGAAACCCTGTAGCAAAATCTCCATAATTAAAGTAAAGAAAGCAGCAAGTAACTAAAACTGCACCAAAAACAAAGCCAATAATTTGCACAGAAGGCTCAAACAGTCTAAAACGTTTGATTTTGTTGAAAGTATCTATGCAAGGCATTGTATCTAACTCTGATTCGGATGGGTCCTTACACATTTCGACAATGAAGCAGTTTTGGCTATCTGGGTTACACAGAGAAACAAAAATGGAGAGGGAACCAAGATATTTGATTCAAAAATTCAATATTTATGAATATAATTCCGAATTACTAAAAACCACTCTATAAATATAAAATTCAGTCTGAGAATAAATTATTATTGAATCAAGAATTTAAAATTTTAGAACATAAATAAATTCCAACAAGAATGATAAAGAGGTGTGGTGTAGAAGCAAAACAACATTCATGGCAAATGGGTTTGAATCATGTCTTCTTTACTTGATGAGTGAGTAATGTTCACTCTTTTTTTTTTCCTCTTTTGGTTTTGGTAATGAATAGATGGGTGTTAAGAAAGCAAGGTACCATCAATGGAATCAGTTTGTGCAAATGGGAATTATTTTCTTTTCTTTTTGCCCAGAGAGAGAGAGGAATTGGTTGAGTTTGGGACAAACGGATTGGGGAAAAATGTGGATATGCTACTGGTTAAGAAATTTGGAAATACTGAATGGAATCGAGGGTCCCCACACAGAAGAATTAATTATTTTTAGATATGGGACAGTTTCGTGGGTGAGTTAGATATGGGTCAATTTCGTGGGTGAGTTAGACATGGGCCATGGTCAGAAGAGAGAGAAAAGTTTGGTGACTGTTAAGAAAAACGTTCAAATTTCCGTTTTATTCAGGTACGTGGGGGTGTTGAATGTTATTTATACTAATTTAATATCTTTATTCAAAAATAATAATAATTTGATATTGCATATATACAAGGTAAAAGAAAATTTCGGAACAGTCGAAAGCTATAGCTTTGAAAATCATACAAGTAGACTAGAGAAGAGGTGGCATCCTATATAGAAATTATAGATGTTTTTATTTATTTATTGAAATTCCGCATTTTATCTATTATAGTTTGATTATAAAATAAATTTTAGTATTAAACTTACTTGAGAATTGAGATGGTGAAAAATTGAAAAGGGCAACTTATTGCTGGAAGATGAGCTGTACTATTTGGTTACCATTAAGAAAGGGTGCCCATTTCAGTGCTCTCCCAATTATATAAAATTTACATAGATGGAATCGCCCGTTAGGATACATCAAAAATAAAGAGTTAAAAGAATTGCAAGAAATAAAATATCATAATATATTTTTTATACATGTTAAAGTAATGAAAAAAGAAAGAATATTTTTTATACGTTTTTACCTAGTTTGTCAACTTTAAAAAAAGATACAAAAAAGGATGTTGTTGTCCACACTTTGTACAAATTTATTCTAACGAATAAAAATATATTTTCTCTCTATTTTAGAATTAGAGATATAATTTAATTTTAAAAGTCAAACGACGACATATTAAGTTTTAAATTGATATGAATTTATTTAATTTTAGTTGATATAATTATTATAATTTTATAGTATAAAACATAAATTATTAATTACAAAATTTATTTTATTTTAATTTTTAAAAATTTATATTAATTTTAAAACTTGATATTCCGTCGTTAAGTAACAACTTAAACAAGTGAGTTTAATTTTTACGTTGGGATCTTAGCTGGATCCAAACAATATCACAAATATGTTTCCTGGCTAGTTGGTGGCTATAATAATAAATAGGCAATTCAATACTAGAGAGGTAGTAGTTTAGCATTTCCCTTCTTCACCTCTCTCATTTCACCAATAACACTTTAATATATGGTGGATTTTTCTATGTAATGTTGACATGATTATTTATAGGAGTGAGAAACTAACTGTACGTTCTCTAACAACTACGATTGTATATACATTAGAAAAATCGCTTACAAGATTATATATATGTTGACTTAATTAATATTTAGAATATTATTATTATTATTATTATTATTAAGTGCTACGTACCTCAACCTGCTGCTATGGGTTCCATCCATCTTTGTAGACTCACTCGTGCATTATGTCAAGTGTTAAATCAGTGAGTTCAACAACTATCTCTATTAAGGAGGGTTAGTGCCCTTTGACAAATCTAGTACACCAAAACCTTAATCTACCATGCATGCCCTCCTGTTCTGTTTTCCCCACCATCACCTCACCAAAGGAACCTCTCTCTACCTCTTTCAAGCTTCTCATTAATTCCTTGTGCTATTATCCAACATCAGATAAGTTGTCTCCTTTCCTGTTTTGGATTAATTTCTTGAAACATTAATTGTTATATATTTTAGATTGTAAAACCTTTTATCGTATTGCACTTGCCATTAAAAAATGTAGTAATAGAAAATCGTTGACAAAGATGCCTTGAATGGAGTTCAGTGAAGACCAATTTTAGAATCCTAACCAGCTTACATAAATCTCATTTTACGTTCTTATATTATAATTAATCTCTCATTTTTCGCCCTCTCCCAGGGTATGTGTTTTAAAATTAGATATATATTTTAAACTTTTTAAATTATAAAATTATTGTTGATTTTTAAAGATCAAGTTGAAACGTTTATAAACACTTAAAATTAAAATAATTTATAAAAAATTACGTAAAATAAATATTATAAGGTGCAGTACTTTAAAGATAATTTATAATATTTATTATTGACTAAAATTAAAAGAATTCACAAAAAAGTAAATAACGATTTTATATTTTAGAACGGAATGAGTATATATATATATATATATATATAGAGAGAGAGAGAGAGAGAATGATTCATAACAAATATTTTTTATCACTATTTTAAAATTTGGATCTAACCAGCAGTCAAATCGAAACCGATTGGCATGCCGGTCCGATTTAGCCCAAAAAATCTATTTTTATCGACTCGGTCAAAATTCGATTGACCACCGATCAACCGGTTAATTAACCCGATTTTAAACTCTTTTTTTGTACAAAAATATTTTTATTGTTAAAATTAGATATTTTTACTAATATTATAACATTATTTAACTATATTTTAACTTATAAAAAAGTAAATTTTTAAAAATTTATTAATTATTAATAATATATTTTTTTATGTATTTATGACGTCACTGGTTCAATAACAGTTCGATCACTGATTAGATCAGTAACTCATCCACCCAGTACTCTTTTAAGTTCGATGATCGGTCCAGATTTAAAAATATTACTTGTTATAGAACAAAATAGGACAAACAGTATTATTAAAATCCAATATATGAAGTAACAACCCAAATTAATACAACAAAAACGTTATCTATTACTATTAATAACGAATGAGATAATTAAATTTTTTTAACGTCCGCTACTAACAGTAATGAACGTAAACCATCCTCTATTAATAATAACGAGTGTAATCCATTATCGTCCATTACTATTAGTAGCAAATATTTTAGTCATCCGTTAGTATTAACAATAGATGACGAGTTTCATGAATGATATTGATGTTATTTGACCTATCTTATTCTATAACAAAGATTTATTATGAATCATTGTCATATATATATATATATATATATATAGTCATGTTTTAATTGTTACTCCGTCGCCTGTGCATAGCATAAATTTCGCACTGGTTACACTATTGAGTATAAACACTATATTAAGCAAATGAGAAAACAGAGGTATTAGAAACATGCACAATATGCTAACACACATGAAGTTGCTACTCCAATAGAAATAATCATACCAACATAACCTTAAGATATCCTTGAAATATACTTGTACGCTAATAGAAAAACACTCAAGAGGCCAAGACATCATACACAAAACATCTTATCATGTTACAAAAGACCATAGTTTCTTCAGTAGATACTGCTAAATTAAAGGCTTGAGGCGGCCTTTGCTCTTTCATTTTTGTAGCTCTCTTGCATTTCAACACCCCTAATTAACCACAAACACCTACAAATGTCAATTATTTAAGCATTAGCATGAGTAAACAACTAGCACTGTAGGCATGATCAAGAGAAACAATATGCTGTGCATTTAGACTCTCGAGTCCAACAGCCAATCCTTAATAATGTATACGCTTGCCATAATCAGTCAAAAGAAAGCCGTCCTTTCAATTCAAATCTACCACCAAATGCCAGAATTTACATCCTTGACAAAACTAAGAAAGATCCAACGAGAGGGAAACAAAATCAAGTAGTAAAAATAAGCATGCAATAACTGTAACTACTAGAAACGAAACAATATTTCACATGGGCACCATCAATATTCAATCGTCATCACACAGAATCCTAATATTACACTCACATTGTCATGCTTGCAGACTATTTATTCCTTGCTTAAGAATCTTCAGGTGGTTGCTGTTGTTGTGGCCACATCTGTGGAGCCATGTAAGGACGAGGTTGTTGGCCATAAAGAGCTTGATCCACAGGCTTACCCATGTACATACCTGAGGATCCAACCTGTGCAGCATGCTGTGGAGGCATATAATAGTAAGGAAGCCCTTCAGCTGGACCTCCTATAGGAAGGGGCCCTCTTGGAATTGTCGCAGCAAGAACCTCATCTTTCAAATCCTCCCGTGGAACAATATCAACCAGGAAATCAAATATATCAGTCCTTGTTATGGCTGCCGCAATATCATTTTTTTGAAGTGTCCTCCTCTTGTTCTCCTCTGTGTGATTCCAGGACCGCAATGTCAACTCAAGGATAAACATCTCACAGGCCCGGGCAAATATGACTGGAGCTTCAGCCGATATCATTCTTACATCCTCATCTGCTTTCATAATCTTCTTGATCCTGGCCAATGGCAAACTATGGTTCTTAAAATCAGTTACCTGCTCGATTTCTTGGTACTGGCCTGCCCAAAAATTCTGGAGGTTTTGCTGCAATTGCTGTTGCTGCTGCTGGTGGATATGCTGATAAGCAAGTTGGTGCTGTGCAAGCTGAGCTGGAGAGGATGGAAGACCTGCTGTCTGCGGAGACTGAATTGATCCAGCAGACGCTGGTGGAGAGGGTCCCATCATTTGGTTAGCTTGATAGGGAGGCACACCATATTGTTGCATCTGAGCTGAGCTACCCACCACAACCATACCCTGGGGTGGTCCATGCCCTTGTTGATCCATTTTCAGTTATAGGCTATAACCAAAACAATCTGTAACACCAAAAGAAAATGTATTTTTGGAACATCCTAAAATATGTACCAAGAAACATCAAAAGAAAATGGCCACACAAAGTTGGGCAGAGAGAGTATATGAGAGAAGGTAGCTTACTACCCAAAAAAAAGGTCCAAATTTATAAATTTCCTGGCAATGGTCAAAATGAAATGTTTACGCTGTTGCAAATATTAATTTTGACAAATCAAGAAATCATACTTCCCAACTCAGATGTTTTACCTACCTCCATCCCATCCCCCTAAACCACAATCTTCTTTTATTGCAAAATGGTAGCAGTAATATAAACATAGGTTAATCTCCAAGGAGAACTCAAAATAATCATATCAAACAGTATAAACTTGTAACAAATAAAACATTTACCCACGTTAAATTTTCCTCGTCAACGAGAGTTTTTTTTCCCTCCTTAGCATCCAAAAAAAAAATTTATGCTACCTCTCAGTACTTAACACTACATTCCAATTATATCATCTGAATAAAATAAGTTTTGCTTAGTACCACAGTCCAAAAACTGGTCACAGCTCCCAATCACATTAAGTACAATTAGGCAGGTGTTCTTACTTGGATACAGTTTACAGGCTGAGCTTGGATCACCATCAACAAGACAAAGGACACTGATAAATGGAAAAGGGAAAAAAGGGGACAAAAGTTCCATTCCTTTCTTGCATTCAAAGAGCTAAAAGATACAAAAAAGTATTGGAAAGTTTTTTCAACCTCAGTTTCTAATCACGCACATCGTTAAAAGTCTACATAGTTAACCACTCAGGGTTTGCAGAGATGACAAGATCACATCCGGGGCCATTAATCGACTTAGTTACACCAATCTGCTTCATTATTACTTGGATACATACTATTGGTTATTAAGTTAGGAGATAATAGTATCCAAGTTTGACTACAAGTAAAAATCAAAGCTCATCAATTGATTGAGCTTGAATCACAATGGCTTTATCCTGTATTCTTATCTTAGTCCATATCGTACTACTTGATGGCTAAATAAAACCATACTTTCTGAGCTCAATTCAGAATTGGCAGGATCATTACCTAGCTATCGAAACTCAAATTTATTAGGAGCTCAACAATATTGAGCCAAAAGCATCCTCATGATTGGTTCGACCAGACAAAATAAAACCTCTAAACCCAATTGTTGTGAGGCCATAAGCAACACCACATTCCATTTAATGATAAAAAACAGAGAATTAACGACAAAATTCAGGAATATATACCAATTTATCAAAAACATGTCAAATACAAAAGGTACAATAGCCATAAATGAAAAGAAAATATACCCACACATCATATAACTTTGCACTTTGTCTCAAAATTATTACAGAGGATTTCATAATTGTCTACCACAACTAACACTTAAAACCTTGAAAGTAAGCTAAGTTTATGGTAGAGGGGGTAAATATTCCATATGTTCAAAAAGAAAATTAAAATCCAATGCATACTGCAATGCCCACATTAGACACACAGGCTATCTATCAACCGTTCAAAATATCATTTTGACGCTTTTTCTAAATTTCTATACTTCACAACTTATTTAGGAAACATAAATTAAAATGAACAACAATCAGTAAGGATAATTATACGTAGCTAAAATACATGTTTGCTATATGAAAATTCCTGTAATACTGATCTACAATTTTCAGTTCCTTTAATTGAAAAAAGAAAACAACCACTAAAACATAAAACCTTAAATTGAAGTAAAATACTCATATGGGGAAACTATGAATCCAAACAGTATACTCTTTCACATTATTTCCAAGTAAAGATGCCTTTTATCTTGTAAGTTAGTTATCAATTGAAGGATGAATTCAGATTGTTTACTTCGAAACACAATCAAAAAAATGAAAAAAAGAAGAAGAAATAATAGAACAACTAAGTCATATTATTTCCATGCTTTAACATTTTTGAAAGATGCTTGTGGGTAATGAAACTAAAGAATAAGAGAATAAATACCCTTTGTTTTATTGAAGACACTAAACCCCAATAGTCCCAAAATTCAAATCTTGAATCCTTCGTCTAAAATTTTTGATTCAGATTCAACGTTTGTGGGTAAGTGAGAGAAAACTGTTTGGTAAAGTTAAAATCCTTGATGCCATGAATCATCTATGACAAAAGCCTATGGGCTGCATGATATTGCACAATGTCACTACATCCAATTTTTAATGCCACGCCGTGGTCTTAAGAAGTATTGTTTTTGGAATTACACTGGTATTTCAGACTGACTCAGCCTAGTCAACTGAAGATGTTTAACCCAACTCAAAGTCAGATGACGATAATACCCTTAACTATGCCAAAATGTTCTTGGTAACAAAAAAAAACCAGTAAACAACATACTTCAGTTCCATAACTACAATAAAAAGACTGCAACTTGAACCATTAAAACAAACGCATAAATAAAATTTTCAACATAAAAAACCAAGCAATCCACACAGGTGTAAACATAACACCAATTTTCACATGTAGCACTGTTCATCAGATCAAAGCAGCTGAACTTACCACACCCCAAATTTAACAGTCACTGCCAGACATAACAACTACAAAACCTAATCTTTAATTATATCTACGATCACAATTACTATGCCTAAAGCATACAAAGCCAAAACCTATACCAGATGCTACATAGTATAAAATCTGCAGAGCAATCAATTCATCATTTTTAGCTGATAAACACAGAAAAACACTAAAACTCTTGTAAGAACAAAACAAAATTAATACCTTTACAGCTCTGTTACTCCAAATTCTCGATCTTGCTTCACGATCGGATCCTATAATCAAAAACAAATAATTCCGCTTAGCACAGTTGTCTAACATCACAGTCTGAATTAGACAAAGATTACAGTAGAAATCCAATATATATATATATATATACAAATCTTAACTGCGATTTGTTGTCGAGAATTAGAATTTAGTGAGAGAGAAATTAGCTAGGGTTTGGAATACAGAGAGCTAAAGTTAATACATTCAGTGAAAGTGGATGTTGACGCAGATATACAACGAATATATATATATATATATATAATTGATAATTTTTATAAATAAAATTGATATTTTCACACATTCACATAAAGTGCGAGTCACTTATTATTCGTAAAAATATTAATTTTTTTTTATAAAATACCAATTTCCTATATATCCATATAGATAGATAGGTTTAGAGAGAGAAAGAGAGACTGCAAAAAGTCTTACTAATGGAAAGCACGAGTTTGGTACATTGGTCCTACAAACTCAAAAATTCCACCCAAATATGACCTTAAAACTATGCATTTGACCTTCGTTTTTTTTATGTTTTTGTTTTTCTTTTATTGACGGTTTTGCCCTTTATGAGTGTACCTAATAATTAGACTTATTCCTTTTCTCCACCAGGACAAGTGCACCAAAAAGTATATGTTAATGGAAGTATATATAAAGTTATTGATAAATAATTACAAAATATCTAGATCCTGGAAATTGCCCTTTGTTTTATCGGTCACTTCCAAGTGTCCGGTAATAAAGATACTTATTATATACAAGACCCTGGACATTGTTGTTTTGGACTTGGCAAAAACAACAATTGCCAATTCCTATTAATTGTTATATACTACTACTTAATTGTTATCATTAAGGACATAAATAAATCGAATCAAGTCAAATATTAAATTATTTAAATTTAATTTATAAAATTTATCAAGGTTGAAATAAAATTTAATTGAAATTCGGTTAGTTATCAAGTCGAGAATGATCTCGAATTGAGTCCGAATAGTTTGAACCTTTTGAGCGAATATGATCTGAATATCAATAAAGAATTATAATTTAAAGAAATTCTAATAATTTATCAAATTTTAAATTTTATTCATATTTAAAATATTTATATTTTGAGTAAAATTCGAATCAAATTTTTAATCTCAATTGGCATCGCAAATTCGATTTCCTCTCGTGGCAATTCAATTAAGGAAAAAGAAGTATTGCCATTTTACTCCGTCCATTCCGTGAAAATAGTTCACTGCGTGACTATTACAAGTTAACATGTAAAATTAACGTGAAATTCAAAATAATTAACCTGAATTAATTTAAATTTAAAAAATAACAAATTTATAATTAGTAAAGAGTACACAAGCCATTTATAATTAGGAGATTATGAAAGGGTAAGATAATACAAATAAGAATAGTAGAATAAAGGGTAAAATGCAACTCATTAATGGTAATTACCATTAATAGGTTATTGCATGCCACTATTCGTAATTTATAAACTATCAAATTATCTTCTTTGTTTTTTAAAATTCGCACGTTATCTCAAGTACGTCAAATTAAACACCAAGCCAAATTTTGTGTGATTTAATATTCAACAACTATATTACTTATCCAAATGTCTTAAATACCTTTCATAACTTCTATTTAACATATTAGTCACTTTCATTTATTTTTATATAATGATATGTTCACATCTTATTACCAACTACATACAAAAATCAACCCTAAAAAATATGAAAAAATTAAAAGATCAAATTAGTTAGAGTAGATAGTAATATAAACAATAATTTTTTTTTTTTATGTTTTAATTAAAATACGTGTTATTTAAGTGTTGCCTGTAAGGTGTTTTTTAAAATATATAATTAATTTTTATTTTTGTTCTGTTTAGAATAAATTTAGT
Source organism: Hedera helix (assembly GCA_947179155.2). Classification (NCBI taxonomy): domain Eukaryota; kingdom Viridiplantae; phylum Streptophyta; class Magnoliopsida; order Apiales; family Araliaceae; genus Hedera; species Hedera helix. Next base: position 33,391,504 of record OX359281.1, read on the forward strand.
TTTAAAAAATCAATGTTCAAAAAATATACATTAAAAGTCATAAAAAGTAATTCTTTCTTTATCAAACATGGGACTAATAAATAACATCTACTTTATGGAAATAAGTAGTCTTTATGAAATATATTTTAAAAACATTAATTACATCAATTAAAATTATAAGAAAAATAAAAAATAGATAATGAATGTATCTAAAAATTCTCATCTCTTTTTAAACTTTTTGCTCTCTAGAAAATTTGATGAACACCCGGTATATACTTTCTGCTTACACTGATCACCCCCTGGCATCTTGTCTTCAATCTCATTCTCCTCCCCAAAATTATCGTATTACAAATTGACCGCTTTTGGGTTTCAAGAAGAGATGAATAAGATAACAAAGAAGAAGAGTACGCACCAGAAATGAAGAACAGGACGGAGATGGCACGTGGCGGCTCCACCGTTGTCAGCGAACTCTAAAGTCGAGAATGACTAAATCATTTTGTTTTTGAAGTACTTATTTACTTAAAAATATTATTTATTTTTTTCTTTTGAAATACCCCTTATTTAAGTAATAATTAGTTTTAGTTTAATATAGTATAGTTTTAATAGTATTTAGCTTTACTAGTTAATGTTAATTATATTAATTTAATTATTCTAATTAAAATAGAAGTATTTCCCAATAAGAATAAGTAAAGTTATTTTTTTCAAGTTACTAATTATAAAATCAATTTCTAAGTCTTAACCACTAGGCTAAGACCTCATCAGTAAAAAATAAACTCACCTATATAAAACTCACTTTTTAATATAGTTATAATATTCAACATTGTATTAATTAAAATTAAATAAATTTTTATACATTTTGAATTTAAAAATATAATCATAAATTAACTTTTACAAAGTCAAAAGAATAACCAAATTGGCATAAACTTCACTAAATCTAATTTAAGAGTTGTGCTACTTATGAAGAATTAGTTGAACACGATTATAAGAATTGTGCTACATACAATGAGTTAGTGGCATGCCGATTAAATATAAATAATACACGTAATAATTGAGCATTTGTCAAGTGTATTTAATAGAAATATCATTAAAGATAAATGATTCTCGAGCCAATTTCAAACTTTTATTAGAATAAAAACATCTATATACACAGGCAGGTCAAGAGAATGAAAAAGAGGCAGGCTAGTCCCAAAACAATTAATACAAAACTAAAGGAAGCAAGCAAACAAACCAACAATTAAACTTGGAGCATTCTTCTAACTTACAAGCTCTCCAACACACATCTAGTCTACATTCGACCCCTTCATTCAGAACCATGTAATCCTTTTTATTAATTCAAGGAATTATTTTGGTTTTGGAATGTCCTTTTTCTACTCTGTGGCTGCAAGAACTGCTGGATCTTCCACCTGAAATAACATTACCACCAACTTTAAGTAGGAGCATAATTAGACAATCAATTGTTTCCCTTTTTATCTTTCAATTTTTTGAGATTTAGTTTGGGTAATATTTAATTTCGGATACTTGTAGTAATTAGTACAACCATTATCGCCAGAGATCTCCATAAAAGGAGTTGCCCGTGGTTGAATCCCAGTGAAATTATTAGCCAAAATTTAAGAAGAGATGTCATTTTCGGTACTAATGTTAAGAATGTGCCGACAACAAACCATTGACATCAAATAGAGCAAAATCATAGTAAACAACAAGGAAGGAATAGCTGCTAGAAGCCTCGAATAATGATGGTGCTAGCGATGATGATAATAAATTAAATTATATTTTGGAAAGAAAATGGTAGAATTTAGCTCCCAACAAATGGATATGGATACCTACCTAAAATTAATGAGCAAGTGGTGGTTGTACAAATTAAGATATGAAGTTAAGATATGAAGTTACCATGTATTTAGCTCCCCAGATTTCTTCTTCGGGGGCAAAAACAGCAGTGATCTTGTTCTTAGGATTCTCATAGCTTCTCAGTTGTCCATCTTCTGTTGAGAAGAAACATCCTGTATAATAATAATCCAGTCACAACATCATCAATAAGACAAAGGGATAAACCAATACTTCCTTTGTTCCAAAACTAGAGAGACATTTCACTTTTTACTCTGTACCAAAACAAAAGCCATACATTTTTTTAATTTTATTTTAGGACTATAGATTGGCATATTCCTAATTTGCCAGTATTATTATTACTATCATTTTTTGCATCTCACCACCATTACCTAATTCTTATAGCTATATATTAAGGGAACATTAAGAAACATAAATTATCCTTAAAAATTCGTTATTTTAGAAATGTATCTCTTGTTCGGGAACAGAGACAGTAAGTAAAACTGTAAATATAAAAAAATTAAATATTTGTTACATACACCTTTCAAGTTAACATTGTTGTAGCAGTGTAGTGGGTTGAAATAATAATAATAATAATAATAATAATAATAATAATAATAATAATAATGTATCATTGATTAGTGGACAAGCACAAAGATGCTTAGCCGACCAACCTTGAGGGAAAGAAGCAAGGGACTTGCCACAGGCACCCTTAAGCAAATCAGCATCATCGGCAAATGCAACACATCCATCAGCAGTTATTCCCCAGTACAGAGGAACCTTACCAGATTGATCCTGTCACAATTATACCAACGCAGATTAAATTATTGGTAAAGACCAACTCAAGCTATAATAAGGTTAATTAAATAAGCCATTAACCGTGTGATTAATTACTTACAGCAGCCACAAACAACGTGGATTTTGACTTGTCGAAGACTACGAAGGCGAAATTTCCATCAAGATGGCCAACAACATGGTTTGGAGGATAAGGCGCCCGGTCACGCAGAGCCTTGTAAGCCTCAATCACCAAAACCACTTCGTTTGCAGACTTAGCTAGCCCGTATTGTTGCTTCAAGCTGCCTAAATTGTCAAGTGCACCCTCAAACAGGCAGAATATCTCGTCCTTAACCGCAAATGATCTGCCATTTCCATAGCCAAAGTTTATCTTTTAGTGACCCTATAGTTTTGTTGAACTTGACATGAAACTCTCAGCAACAAGTCCATCAAGGTATCAATTGTTAGTTAGAGTTCTATTTCTTATAGCCGAGTGATATTTCTAGCACCAAAAAGTATACACAGTATCATTTTCCTTCTTTTATTAAAAATCATAAATAGTGTTGCACAGAATCATGTTGGGGAGTGCAAGTAATAACCCTTTAATATTTACTAATTATAATTCGACATATCATTTTATAACTATTTTTTATTACTATAACATTACCCATATAACACGACTCATCTAAGTATTGCTATATTTACAAAAAAACGCTTACGAAATAATGTGTCAAATTTTAATTCATAAATAACTCACTATACATAAATAAATTTAATAATTATAATCAATCATAATCATATATATTATTTTATATCTTTTTTTTTTAAAACTATTTTTCACTTACAATCATATTATAGCATCCTGTAGCGATGAAAGAGAATTCATGATAGCAAAATGGATCAGATTCAGAATCCCGAAAAGGAATCTGTTTTTGTATTTTTAAGATGGAGTATTAAATACGTGGCAAGCACTTAGCAGTGGACCCTCAGAAACGCAAGATACTTTGTTGAAAGTCTCACGCACCCTCATGGTCCACCCCCATAATTTGACAATGGCACAAACAATCACGACCGTCCATCTCAATTTTCGTGCATAAACTGATAAAAAGTAACACACCGATTGAGATGGAAAATGGAACGAAACAATCATCTGTCATTAAAAATAAGAACAAAAATAAAATCCAAATACTTGTTTTGAGTTATATAAATCATGGAATACTCTTTCTACAAAGAGTTTTATTTATTAAAATAAATTACAAATAATTATTTTGTTGAAGTATTATAAAATAACGTAATATCATCCTATTATTAATAATAAAAATATAAATTAAAAACTTATATACTATTAATATATATATACTAGCAGTGTTAAATAATTATTAATAAAATATTTATATTAAATAAAATTATTTTTACTTTAATAACATGTCATGATCTTAAATCTTACCGTCACTTCAATAATTTTTTAATTTTTATTTTTTTTTTTATTTTTTCTTGTTTAGTTTTCCTAATTTTTTGAGTTCCAAAAATACCCGAATTTCTTATTTATGACACTCCGAATCATTAATATATTAACCTGCTGCAATCAAAGTGTCATAATCGATCAGCTGCTTGTAGTTTAGCAGATGATGGTTTTAATTTTAACTTACCAATAACAAAATAATCTCATAGAACTGTATGTATTTCAATTCTTGATTATTTAAGCTAGGATAATATTCAGAAAATGAAACAAAACAAGGTGATTTTAAGGTCATTTTTATTATTCACACACACGTAATATATAATATATGTTAAAAAGAGAAAAATGAGATACTAAATTATAGGAGTTAAAAAAATAATAGGAGATAGATCACCGTAAATCATATTTATTGTATAGCTTCCGATACTACATCTTCTCTTCTCATATGTTTGAGCTTGATTTTTAAATTCAGACCGGTTATCAAAAAATATCTTATAGATGAATTACTGATTTAATTAATAATTTAATGAATATTAAATTGATAACGTCGTAAATATATATAAAAAATATTATTAATATTTAATAAAATTTTAAAATATTTAATTTTTTACAAGTTAAAATATAATAAAATTATTTTATAATATTATTAAAAATATTTAATTTTAAAAATAAAAATATTTTTATATCTAAAAAATACTTAAAAACCGGTTTACTAAGTTAACCGGTTTTATTGATTGAATTACCACCGATGGTCAACTGATTCAATTCCCATTTTGATCAAAATTAATTTACTGGATTAAATCGGATCAAAATACCCACCAATTCCATTTTAACCGGTTCATTCGTCCGATCCGAATTTAAAAACTATGTGTTTGAGTATGAAAATAAAATACAACTTAAATATAATTTTAAAAATAAAATATGACCCAAAATTACCAAAATAACTGTACAAAAAGTTGGACGTTTTATACATAGAGATCTATATACCTGGGCTGTAGAGCTGACTGGTTATGGTGGGTATAGGCCAACTGAGCGTCGTCGCCAATCTGCATAGACACCGCCGAGGGGTTACTTCCGAGGAACCTCTTCACCAGTGCTGCTGCGGTGGTCTTCGGCGACGGTGTACGGCTGCCGGCGGCAACCAGCTCTTCCGGCGGCGACACAATTGAGCTACTAAACACACCCAACATGATTACTAATTAAATTTCTCTCTCTATACATACACAACGAACTATCAATATATACTGATCTCTCTACTAGTATCTATAGATATTAAAATGAAGTATTGGACATGGGAGAATGATCGGTGAGGGGGGTTTGGCATTTTATAGGAAGAAGAATGAGGCTAATACGGTCTTTTGGATACTTTACTTTTATTCATAATTTAAACATCCACTGCAGGAAAAATAGAAAGGACGGCACGTGGAATGGGACCCAGTTCGAAGCGATGATTCCAGTGTAATGTCTTTACAGTGGTGCAAATACACAGGTTCAATCTTTACGACTGTGGAGAGACTTTGTCGCATAAATTTCCGAGATTAGTTGTTTCATAAGAGACAAAAATATGTCAAATTTACGTGTAAACATAATAGCATAAATTACAAATTTATACTATAAAATATATGAATCATTAATTAATATTTGTTTGTAGGCATCTTGAATTGCTGTTTTTCTAGTATCTAAACGTGATCATGAGGAAGATGTGGCTAAAGCAATTTTTTTTCTTCTTAATGTCCCTATTTTGAAGAGATAGCAGTACAAAAGTAACAACTGCAATGAATTACTTCGTATGTTATATATTATTTAATTATTTTTTTTAATTTAATTTAAAATATTTTAAAAATTAAAATTAACATATATTTTTTTATGAATATTGTAAATTATCTAAAAAGTATTATTAATTGTAAGTTTTATTATTTCATAATTTTTAATGAGTTATTTTAATTTAAAATTTAAAATTATCTCAAATTAACTTTCAAAAGTCAACAATGATCAAATAATTTAGAACGTAGGAAGTACATAATAATTACTAATTTTTAAATTTTGTTGATATTAAATATATCTCACAGTAATGTGTAAAAATACAAATTTCACAATAAAAAAAACTCACAAACCAAAGGTAATAGCCTAATCAACTTGCATGTTTAAGTTTGCATCAACGAAAAGTTAGAAATTCATCAAGTGCTTTAGAAGATTGAAATATATGTTTTTCTTAAGTTTCCCGCCTAGACCTCTAGGATTGAAATGAAATGCGAGAAGTTAGAAAGATAAAAATTCGTCAAATGCTTTAGAAGATTGAAAGGTATGTTTTCCTAGAAAATTGAAATGTATATTTTCCTTAGGTTCCCCCCGCCTAAATCTCTAGGGTTGAAATGTGAGAGGTTAGAAATTTATCAAGTACTTTAGAAGATTGAAATATATGTTTTTTGTAGATTCCCCCACCTAGACCCTGGGATTGAAATGCTTTCAATTAGGGGTGTAAACGGATATAAACGAATCCGAATACAGTAGTATCTATATTTGAAAAATTAATTCGTTATCCGTATCCGTATCCGGTATTTAGCGAATTTTAAAAACGCTATTCATATCCGGTAATCGAAATAATATCCGAATACGGATAATATTCGTTTTCGTTTATTTTATTCGAATAAACAGATTAGTCAAATATTCGACTATTCGGATTCGTTTATTAGTCATCTAATATAAAATTCATTCAAATTATTTACAAAAAATAAAGAAAAAAATTGAATAATTACTCATAACCAATCACAATTTAAAGTTTAAACCATACATATTAATGAATGAATGTTAATTTATTTATTTTTAATAAATACAATAATCAATGCTCTAAATTATAATTCAAATAAGTTTTCATTATTTATGAAATCCTAAATTCAAAATGAATAATCTACTTATTAATGTTTAGATGTCCATTAATAAGTAGATGTTTATTTTATGTGTTAATTTGGAGTAATACTATAGTGTCGATGAATATTTATAATCTATAATTATAATACTTAAATGATATTTATAACACTTGTTAAATGATGCATTTAAGATTTATTATAACACTATATATAACTCGAATAAGAGAAAAAATAATGAGTTTTAAAGTATAGTTCATTAATGAATGAATATTAATTTATTTATTTTTAATAAATACAATAATCAATGTTCTAAATTACAATTCAAATAAGTTTTCATTATTTTTAAAATCCTAAATTTCAAAATGAATGCTCTACTTATTAAAGTTTAGATGTCCATTAATAAGTTAATGTCCATTTTATGTGTTTGGAGTAATACTGCAGTGTGTATGAAAATTTATAATATATAATTATAACATTTAAATTATATTTATAACACTTGTTAAATGATCAAAAAATTATATTAGAACACTTGTTAAATGATATTTATAACATTTGTAGCACTTGATAAATGATACATTTTAGATATTTAAACTTTATAATAGTAAAAATCTATTAACTATACTTAAATCAATTTATTTTAGTTTATTAATATTATAATAAAAGTGTTATTTTCTACTTTTTAGAAGTGAAATGACATATTTTAAAAATAATTTTCGCATGATAGTGAAAACTAATTATTATACAAGGAAGAAAATTTCAAAAAAAAAATTAAAAAATTTATTTTGCTTATTTTATTTATATATATATATAAGTTATTTGGATACGAATTCGGATTCCGGATATCCGCTATCCGCCGAATATATTTACGGTCAGATGTTAAACGTATACGAATACGCCTATATCCGTATTCGTATCCGTTTATTTGCAAATACCTTTAAACTGAATACAGATATATCCATTTTTTTTCGAATACGAATAATATCCGATTTTTTTCGAATACGAATGCGGATGAATTCGAATTTTTCGGTTATCATTTACAATTCTACTCTTAGTCAAAAATTTATCAAGTGCTTTAGAAAATTGAAATGTATGTCTTCCTTAGATAAGTTCTTTAGAAAATTGAAACACATGTTTTACTTAAATTCTTCCGCCTAGGCCACTATGATTGAAATGCTAGAATTCAAAGTTCATTAAAAGATTGAAAGGTATGTTTTTCTTAAATTCCCCCGCCTAGACCCTTAGGATTGAAATATATCCCTATAGAACTCTACTTAAGCCCTTAGGATTGAAATGCGAAAAGTTAGAAATTCATTAAAAGATTGAAAAGTATGTTTTTCTTAGATTCTACTGTGACACCCCCAAATCTGGGGCCACATAGTTCAAACTTGAGTTGTCAAAATATTCCACAATTATTATAATATAACGTACAACATACTACAATACAGTATTCAAATAATACACAACTAAGTCTTCATTATTATTGTCACACTATTTTACAACTTATGAAGACTAATACAGCTACAACTCGGCCCATCACTCCATCCCCCGACTAGACCCAGCTACTCTATCATCTCCTGTTGAAAAACAATGGAACAAAAGGAAATTGTGAGCTCAAATAGCCCAGTAAAAAATATCATGACTAGGATAATGACAAATAAATTATCATTAGCCTTCAACAGTTGAGTTTTTAATAGAATAATTTAAACAGCAAGTCTTAATTCAACAACTGCAGTTAAGTTTTTAAACAAGGTTCAGATCAATAACTACAGCAGAATAACAACCATTAGAAAAATCATATGGACCACGATGTCCACTCGCGTCTCTTTTTAAGAAAAACATCATCAACTTTTATCATCTGAAACACCACTGACCATGATAGTACAATTTCAGTTCCTGGTCACAATCATGCAAGTCAACAATTCATCTTTGCACTACGGGTCAAATATATTTAATATAGCACCATCGGTCATGATTATACCAGTCTACAACCTTTGGTCATAATCATACCAAACAACAACTCATCTTTGTCCCAGGCCAAAGAGAACATTCACCACGTGACTTAAAAGACACATCATCAAATATATTTTCTTTAACCTATCAACGACTTTAATCTATCAACACATTTATCCAATTTGTGTCCCAGGCCACAGATATCAATAACAATTTGATTCTTGATTATTAGAATAATAACAGAGATATAAATAATGAACAGAAAAAATAGGATAAACAATAAATATTATAAGTTTACAATTTTTACTTTGTGCAGAGTCAAATAATATCCAAATTGTCAACATGATGTGAAGTGAAATTCAAAAATAATATTCAAGATCCACAGTTCAGAATAACGGTTACAGTTTAATAGAAAGGTTCACGTAAATAGGAAGGTGTAATTGAAATGATATTAAATAAAACACAAACTGTTAAGAAGATTATAATTATTTCAAAAAATTTACCAGACAATACTTATCATAGTAAGTTTAAGAGTATAAAAAAAATGATATCCCTTACCATAATAAGTTTGAATAATGGAAGATGAAAAAGATGGTATCCCTTACAAGTAAGAAAATAATATCATTTATGATGATGAAAGGAATGATACCACTTACCTTATCACGTGACTGGATATTGATAAAAATGAGGTTGATCAACCTATATATTTATAATATAATTAGTAATTACCATATATAAATTTCAAATTGTATGATAACTCATATATTATGAATTATCAAAATTATTCATATAATATAAATTTTTATAGTGTAAAATAATCACTTCAAAAATAATTTTTGAAATAATATTTCAAAATAAATCTTTCAAAGAAAGCTTTTTAAAAATAAATCTTCTCAAAGAAGAGTCTTCTAAAGGAAGATTTGTGAATACCGTGTGAAATAAGTATTTATACAATTACTACACTTTAATAAAACACTTACTTGAAAAATTCATGCACTCCTTTTGGTTTCCAAGCACTTAACCTTACTATTCTCATAAAAAAAACTCATAAAATATTTATAGAAAATTTTTATGTTTTAGGTTTGATTTTTCTATTTAGCTGAGCAAGCTATTTATAGGAGAAAATAGGGTACTATACGTGTGGTAGGTGGTAGGCGTGTTGCACGCCAGCCTGATAATTCAAAGCAGCAGAGGGCCCACATGTTTACTATTTAAAAAATAATAATTTTTTTTCTTCCCGTGAGTCCTACATATAAAATAAAATAATAATTCAACAATAATGTAAGAAACACGTTACAGATTATTATTAATTTAATAATATAAATTACTGTATATTTGTTACTGTGACAATTATTAGGTTCAATAATTTTAAAATACATTGCACCAACAATTATTAACTCAATGATATGAAATACAGTGTTATGACAATTATTGAATCAATATTGCAAAATACTGTGTAACAACAATTATTGATGAATATAGTGCGATGACCACGTTATCAGATCAATAATATGAGATATTGTGTAATACCGTGTACTACTGTAGAATATCGTGTGCTACAGTAAAATACCATGAATTACCGTATGCTACTGTTCTTTTATCACCGGTATTTTAACTGTTAAAAGTGATAACACTGTTGATTATTTTTATTTAAAAAGGTTACTTCTGTCATTTTCTATATTCGATAAATATTCCATTGTGGGGTCCACCAATGATTAGTTATTTCGGCGTTGTCGTACATAACCAAATATTCCTCGACAAAACGAATATTGTCTAACAAAATAAAATTTGCACATAACATCCTTAACTTTTAACTTTATCAATTTAACCACTTACTGTTTTAGGAAAAATATATATGAAGAAAAATTAAATTTTGTATTTCATAAAATTTGGGGTCTTACATATACCGCCTAAACCCCAAAATTGAAATATTTTTATATATTTATTACAATATAATAGTGTAGATTCTCTAGAAAAAATAAAATCTCACATTAAAAAAAGCACATAAATATATTGCATGCCTCCTTTATAAGTGGATGCGATTTTTGTTCCAAAATACTTGCATTGATTTGTATTTTTATGGGACTTAGTTTCCTCCATTACACTTTCTTTCCAATTTTATTTAATACATTAGTATTTTTATGAGACTTAGTTTTATTCCATTACACTTTCTCTCTAATTTCATTTAGTACATCATATTTTTATAATTTGAAATATTATAATTGATATCAGCATTGGTCAATTAATTTATAATGTTATTTAGTATGATTACTCTATAAAAATGAAAATAATCTAACAATTTTTCACCATTTGTTGAACATATGAATTTTTTATCAAAATTTTAATGGTTAAAAATTCTTTTAACTGTAAAAATATTTTTAATAACTTTAATTTTAAATAAAATTAATCGTAATAACATCTTTTTATTAACATATTTGAATCATTACTAATATAAGATTAAATAATTGGTGTATTGAATAAAATTAAATATAAAACGTATTAGAAAGGAATAAAATCTATTTTTATGTACTATCTAGTAGGGGTGCACACGGTCGGTTTGGTCGGTTTGGGGGGGGGGGGGAATAATCAAACCATTTAAATCAGTTATAAAAAATTAAAAATCAAAATCGTCCAAATTTTTACATCGTAATCGGTTATCGGTTTATTCGATTTCGGTTAAATCGGTCGGTTTATTCGATTATTCGGTTCCGTAATTGATAATTTGATATTTATTATATTGTTAATTTTTCATAATAATTAATAAATCACTAACTCAATAACTACTAATTATAATAGAAGTTCTTTAAATCTAAAAAACAAAAATCACCTAACTCACTCACTAGGATAGAAGTTTTGTAAATTCGTCACAATAAAGACATATAATAAATATATAATTATATAAAATAAATATTTATTAAAAAAGTATATAAATTATATTATAATTTTAAGTTATTTGGTCGGTTTCGATTTTTTGAGAAGTAAAACCAAACCGACCGAACTAGTCTCGATTTTTTAGTTTTATAGTGTTCGATTTTTTTGATTTTATATTTTTCAGTTTGAAATAGTAACAGTTTGGTTCGGTCGATTTTTTGATTTTGGTCGATTTTGTGTACACCCCTACTACTTAGTACCTAAAACCTAATCATCAGGAAAAAAACGAAGAGTGCAAAATTAACATTATTTTGAATCATAACTATTTGATCTTGTTCTCCTAAGTGTTATAGTCAAGTCAAATTGTACCATAGACCAAGTTGTCAAAACTCAACATGGTTGTGTTCGAAACCAGTTTGGACCAAACAGTATATATATATATATAGAGAGAGAGAGAGAGAGAGGATGATTCTCAAAAAATTGCCTAAATTATGTAGTTCGGTTGGAATAACTTCCATCCATTACAATTACAATTAGGGGTGGCCAAATAATTTGGTTTTTAAGATAATCGAACCAGTTCAAACCAGTCAATTCGGTATAAAATGGGCCGGTTCCGATATCCGTTCACCACTTTTACGTTTGTTATGTATCGGTTTTATTATTTTATTATTATTATTAATAATAAATAATTATTAATAATAAAAATAATAATAACAATAATATTTTTCGGTAAAATCAGAATCGAACCAATTTACCAGTATACCGAACTCGTCCAACCGATTCCGATTCCAGTATGAAAATTTAGATAATTTTGGTACCAATCCGATTCAGACCGAATGAACACTTCTAATTACAATTCATATATTATGGGATTATAATTGTCACAAGTAATTAGCCATAATATTCATCACGAAATGGTATAATTTTACTTGATGAATTGAAATAGTAAAATGGCAAAAATATTATTAATAAAATTAATAATTAACAAAATTACTCTTAATTTAAAACTTATATGCCCTAAAATGATGTATCAATATTTGAATCTCAATAACATGGTATATATCAAGTAAATTGATATTTTTACATTATTTTTTGATAGTTTCACATGATATATTTTAAAAAAATATCGCTATAAATATATAATGACAGTTAGATCATCACTATAGATATTTTGATAAAGTTCATTGTATAAAATTATCAAAAAATAATATAAAAATATCAATTCCCTATACCAATAGGTAAAGTCAAGCGCGTCGCTGCATTCCTAAGTAATTGGTAACACGGTCAATTAATGTGACACGAGTACATTATTAAAGGTTTAATAATTGTCGTTGGTTTGATTATCAAAGATAAAATAAAATTAAAAAAATTGATATTTTTATAAATTAATTTGATATTTTTATAAATAGTTCTCATTTAAATTTTTAAAAATATCAAATTAACTTGTAAAAATATCAATTTTATAATTTAATATTTTTACAAACGAGTCTCGTTTAATCTTTTAAAAATATTAAATTAACTCGTGAAAATATTAATTCTCTAAAATAAAATGTGAACGCTATTTGGAACAAGAATATGATGTATAAAATACTTCTAAACAATATTCGTTTAAAAAGAAATCAGTGGACGGATGAAACTATCTACTATCCAAAACCGTGGATCGACCCAATTTTCTTGTATTATACGGAAATAAGAGTTGGAAAACTGAGGGGACATGAAGCCAAATATTATCCGTTCAAAATTGGCGATAATATTAGTCTCTGTTATAATAATTTAATTTTATAAAGAAAACGTCTTGTTCATTTTGTTTTACTATAAACTAAAATTGTGATTATGCTTAATAATGAAGAGCCCTTGCTATTAAGCCACCTCTGGTCTGATAATTATGTTATCCTTCTGTTATCGTTTTTTAGTAATATTATATATTTTTCTAATTTTTAAAATTATTATCGAAAATTATGTTTATAAATGTCATATATAAATTTTAACGTAATTTTTTTTCTTCTAAAAAATAGGAAATTTGATAAAAATAAATAAAAATGGGAGAGGGAGTACTTATATGACTTTTAAGATAAGTTGCCAAAACCTCCTTTCCCATCTCTTCTCTTTCCCTTGAAAAGAAAACTCAGGGTAAGTGCATTTCCTAGTCAGATCAAAGGAAAAAATAAGAATAAAAATTTAATTTTAGTTTTTTAAAATTTATTAAAAAAGTGAGAGAGAAATAAATTTATATTTAATCATAAAGAATAATATAATAAATTAAGTATCTAATACTTCTTTAAAATCTATAAACAATAAATAAAAAAATTAAAAATCTCTTTTTTTTAAAAAGACAAATAATAAAAGGGAGAAAAAAGTAATTTCATTTCTCTCTCTCTTAAATATACTAATTAATTATGTGGGAATAGAATCTAAGATTCCATTAATCATGCTTTTCCGTCTGCTTGTTTGGGAGATATTATTGTATCAACACCTTATTTTAATTAATATGTGCTGATGTTGCCTATCAACTTACAATATTAAATATGTATGATTCGAAGAAACATGATTGCACCGGAAAAAGAAGAATATAAGATTATTCTGTGAATTATATTTTTAGAATAATTATAATGTTTATTTTAATTTTGTATTATTTGATTAATAAATATAATAAAAAAATCACGGGTCATTTAGACGCATGATTTTTCTAATTTTTGCATCATTTTCTTCAAGTTTGATTGAATACCATCGTCAGATTTTAAAAAAATTGGATTTAAGTTGTCACATCTGCCCTTGTACCTATTGTTTTTTTTTTTATATAAAAAAAACATTAAAATAATTTCATTCGGTATTGAAGTAGACTATATTTGGCGTCCAATCTTTGATACTGCACCGGTATCAAAATAAAAGGTTAATATTGATTTTTTTTTAAATTAATTAAAATAAATATAAATTAAATTTATTCTAGATGCTACAATTATAAAATCTGTAAACTATTTATGTAATACTACTAATTGTAAGATTTTTTTTTTTAATTACAATAATCTCCTTTGTAAAATTTACAACTTTCAATATAAAATTTTCTTCCATATTAATCCTTGTATATAATGATTGTTTAGTTTAGAGGACATGATAATGAATATGGGATGTTAAGTTTAAGAATATTACGTCATTTTATGCTATTATTAATAATAAAATAAAATAAATAAATTTTCTTTCAATGCTTTCAGTACTCAGTAGTTTAAATTTTTTCTTTCTTTCTTTCTTTTCTTTTTTTAATTTATTTTAGTAGTAAACATGCAATGCTAGTAGTTCAAGAGTGTTTTTTTAACTATTTCATGTTAAATATTTTTTTACATTAACATTACTCCATATATTGTATTCAATTTTTTTACTTTTGGACTTATTAAGGATATATTATAACACTTTGACATTTAATTTTGACTACACTCAAAATTTCTACGAGGTTACTATAGATCAACAACATGATCTCTTTGACTAACAATTTTTTGGGATAAATTTTAAGAGTACTTCTACATTTATTTATATTTTTTACCTGCGAAATTTATCCGCACTAAAGATTAATGAATTTGATCTCATCTCATTTCATCTATTTAACCCAAAAGTGGGCTACACTCATTTGTCTTTAATGCGGGTAAGTCTAACAGGTAGAAAATATGAGTAATTATAAAATTTTCCAAATTTTAAAACTTAAAAATAGTATCAGACTTAAACAAATGGTTTACTCGATTCCAATATATGATTTTAAAGTTTATCCGTAATTTGTATAGATTATCAAGTTTGTCCATATGAAGTCCACAAAATAAATTAATGGGCAGGTTTGTCCATCTATTAATCCAATATTTACAATGTAAAAATAAAGAGTGTGGTAGTGCAATGGTGATTAATTTGTCATTTTGGGGCCCAAAAGGTAACGTGTGAGATGAAAAAAATCCAACAAAGAAAAATTAAATAGGATAACATATGAAATAGATATATTGTATATAAATGGAGGGGTAATCACAAATTCACAACCACTACCAAGTCTAATGAATAAGACTCGCACAAATTGCTAAAAATGATGGTCACATTTTCTTTCTATTCCATTGACCGTGGGGGCACCTTCCCAATTGAATGTGACTATGTTGATGGAGATTTACGTATCAATCGTAATTCACATACCCAATTGGCTTATTGTTTGTGCACAAATAATTGTGTGTGAAAGTGGACACTCATTTAGTCATATCCAACATAAATATATAATTTTGTTATATCTGTCCTATTTTTTGTATCATCTTTTAATCTGTCTATGTGTAGTTCATTTGAAAATTCAAGGTTTGGACTCTACTTTTTGGTTTGTGGCAATATGGATTCGAGAATTGATATTTTTATAAGTAAAAATAATAATTTCGTGAACTCCTCTTTTATATGGGTATGTGATCTATTTACTATTCATATGAGAGGAATATTAAGGTATTATTATTTTTACTTATAAAAATATTAATTATCTATTAATCCCAGTTATGTAAATTAAGGAATTAAGACCTTGTCTTGAAAATTTATTTATTTGCATGATTTTCTTCTTGAAGTTCATATTTATTTGTAATTGAGCACCTCATCTTTTAATTATGCAATTTTAGCTTTTTAAGTTTAATTTGTAACATGACCCAGCTAATTAGATTATTGACTAGAAATTTAAATGAACTGTAACGTCACCTGTTACTTAGATATCATATGCCGAGTCAATATGTTGCCGCCTGACACAATAAAAATATTGTAATTTCAAAAAACATTTCTAACGTTGTTGTTGGTCTACAAGTCGGAGAATATATCATATTTTATTTACTTATGCCAATGATCAAGTAATTAGTTGGTAAGAAGTAAGAGTTTGCGAGTAGAACATGTACTCGATATTGGTTGGAGTCTTTTATATATATATATATATATATATATATATATATATATATATATATGTATAAGGTAATTTACAGTAAATACTTGTCATGGATATAAATTTGACAAATAACATATAATACAAACATTTTTAAATCGGACGAAAGAGAAAAAAAGAAGAATAACAGGCGTCCACTAGTTATTCTAGCAAACGAAATAATCAAAATTTCAGTCCAAATTTACCCTTCAATACAAAATGACATAGGAGAAGTATGATGCTATTAAAAATATACCAAGTCCACTAGACATTCAAGCGAACGGATAATAACCCAATAAAAGAGATAACATGAAGTCTATATACATGCTTTTGAGTGTAGTCTCTACTGAGGATAAGCTATAAGAGGTCGTGTGAATGCCAAGCACTGGAGCACGGCATTAGCATAGCAACTGAAGAAGTTTAAATAAAAATTTGAAAAATGAAACACATGTTCAGTTAAAAATTAAAAATTTTAAAATCAAATTCAGAAGAGCATAATTTTTATTGGCATGGTACAAATTAATTGCTTTTCCAGATGACAGGTGAATCAAAATCCTTAACTATTAAACTACAAAATCTAGCACTATTAATTTACCATCGATAGGAAGCGTTTTAGATCACTTCATTGACGAAGTTTTAGTTTTAAATATCAATGTGATGTTTAAGAAATCACAAGGCAAACAGTTGGTTAATATTGTAGAAGACAGAGAAACACAAGCAGAAGCAAAAAACTAGTTAAAGTTTAGATTTCAAATATGAGTTTGTCAGCAAGCATATTAACAGATAATCAGAAAAATGATTAATCGTAGCAACAGTTAGTGAACACTACATATACTCTTAAAAAATAGTAATAATAAAAAAAAAAAATATGTAAATTTAAGCAGTTTTTTAATACGAGTAAAGAAAGAATCGGCTATCATGATACCACCATGACCAAATTTGAACAATTTATATTCAACTATTTACGTATCGAAAAAAATTTCACAAACAATAAAAAATATCTTAATTGAAAAAAATAATTTTTTTAAAAGATGATAATAAAATTCTCTAAAAAAAAATTGATCATATCATAAAAAACCAAGTCTCACAAAAAAAAAACTTTATAAAAAAATTATTAAAAAAAAAACAGAGAAATATATAGGAAAGAGTCTCTTCAAAATAAAAAGGGCCTTCCCATAGTGGTTGGAGTCTATATATAGACTTGAGTACTTCTAGGGGGAGAGTCTAGTGACTTGTTGATTTTTTTTATTTTTTTAAATAACTTTCAAAAAATAAGTCTGATTTTTTTTTAACTAATTTTTTTATAGAATATAGTAATTTAGGTGTGATTTGGATGTATTATACAGTTTGTAAATACTGTTTATTTATATACATTCAAATCACACTTAAATCACTGTATTCTATAAAAAATTTAATTCAAAAAACTAAACTTATTTTTTAAGAGTTATTTAAAAATAAAAAAAAATAAACCGATCCCTAGACCGGTCTCATTCTCCATTCACCATTCCCACTAGACTTTTTCTATAGACTTATACCCCCCTCCCCTAAAATCAGGAAAAGACTCATGGCCTACGGTGACTAATGATAATCAGTTGTCACCCTCAATCTCTATTTTATTTTATGTTTGATTAATGACGACTCGTTGGTGCTTAATTTGACGTTTAACAAAATTATTCTAACAAAAATTAAAGCGAGATATCATTGTTTTTGGACGGCCAGCTTTGCAGAATATTTACATTAAAACTAAAATATCATTAATATCAAGATTCATACAAATATATACTCATTGTCAGGAACAGAGGATTCCATCGTCATTTTAAAGTCCCCCTCTCATATGTGCCAATTAAGTGATTTGAAAAAAAATTATTCTCTTCCTTTATTTTTAATTGACATTTTAGGATAAAATATAAAGATTAAGAATTGAAATTAATGCTTTGTTTGATTAATTATGAAATCTCAATATTATCCTTTAAAATTCATTAAAAAAGATGACAGATAAATAATTTAATATTTGATATAGGGATAATTTGATAAACTAAGTTATTAATATTACTTGACCAACAACTAAAAATGAACAAATTTTGCTCTCTAAAAAGACTAATAAAAAAGGAATGAAATTCTAATCGGAGAATCTTCATATACTAAAATCAAAATATATTTTGGGTTTGGAAGAAGTATTTTCTAAATTAGCTCGCCAACCATCAAATAAAATAACTTGTTAAGGGAAAAGTTTTTTGTGATCAATCTCTTCCCATGTTGATTGAATGAAATAAAAGTCTTCATAGGGTTAGGCTGCATTGTTCTAACTTTCTATATTCATCCATTGACACCCTTTTTCTCTTTAATTTCTAAAGCAAAAGAGCAATGATTTTTCCATTTATTTCAGTTGCATAACAGATTTAAAGCTATATGTCCATACACGTTACAGCAAATCAACTTTCAGGACATGAAAAATGCTCAAATCCTGCTAATAGAATCTATATTGAGCAGTTATAGAGTAGTGTGGTAGTTGGAGAAGCAGAGCTCCTACAATTTACCCTGCAATGAATACATAAAACACGATACGAAAGGGCGCCTGCAACTGCTCCAATAGTTGGCGCTGCAATATAAATCCACAAGTCATCAAACTTCCATGAAACAATTGCAGGTCCCAATGATCTTGCTGGATTCATAGACCCTCCAGATACCGGCCTGCCCATATTTCAAAACCACTAATACTTAGAAAAACAAAAATAGAAATAAAGACTTGATGACTGAGGAAACCGTTGTCAAATTACCAAATAAACCAAAAACCATTGAAAAACTGTCAAAAATGCCCAAAATTTTTGAATACAAATTCCATAATTAGTAGACTTTGAACATACCCGGTGATCAATACTCCAAGTCCAATGCCTACTCCTACAACAAGTCCAGACAATGGCCCTACCTACAAAGAAGCCTCAGTTTCAATTTAGTATGAAATGAACAATTCATTATTCTTTGTAATGGAAGCATAGGACAAAAAATAAAAAAAAATGTGACACTAACATTAAATTAGTAACGGAATGTTTATGATCATACTGTTTGAGCTTCATTTATTAATGAACACGTCACGCAGAGGATGATGAAGGTTAAAATGAGCTCGACGAAGAAGGCTGAGGCGCATCCTTGAACCGGTCTTGTAGTCATAAGTTCTGATTTTATACCATACACCAACTTTCCCACATATGTTGCCACAACAGAACCAACAATTTGTGCCAATATATAAGGTGGAACCTTGAAAAAACATTCGATAAAGAGTTCAAAATCTGGGAGATAAATCTTTTGGATATTGAAGTTGTTGGAGATTTATAAGTACCTTGGACCATGGAAATGGTCCGGCAGTGGCGAAAGCTATTGTGACAGCAGGGTTAACATGAGCTCCGGAAATGGCTCCTATAGAGAAAACCACTACAATTACTGCTAAAGATGCTGTGACCGCATATTCAAGCAGTCCTACTTGGCCTCCCATAATTTGCGTGCTAGCTATGATCCCATATATAGAGAATACCAACATGAAAGTCCCTAATGCCTCTGCTACAACCTGCATATCAGAAACAAATTTGAGACCAAAAGTTTGTAATATTTTGTTTTTAGGTGGTTCGGTAAGTGCTTAGCATATGTATTATGGTATTTCCTTTGCCATTGGTTTTAAGATAACGAACATTTTTTAACAAAGAAACAAGATACTTTAAAGAAAATTTAAATTGTTTTGTCTTACAATTTGAGCCAGAGTCGAATCAATTCCAAAAGGTAAGCTGCAAGAAAAAGCTGTGTTTCTCGTCGAAACATCTTTGTTTGTTAACATTGTAGTAGAGCCAGTCTCTTGATCATACTTTGATTGGTCGCTTGTTGATGCATCATTTGAAACATTAGGAGATGGTTGATCAGCCGCCATTAACTGTTTCATAATCAAAAATTTATGGATGGTGAAATGGGACAATAAGTTTCAGAAATCGGCTTAGGCCCCTGAAGATGAGGCCTAGAAATATTTAGGTGTAGAACTTCAAGAATGCCGTGGTAATTTCACAAAGAATATATTGAAGACGAGTGCTCATTAAAGGGAGGATGTGATGTTGGAGATTTGTTTGTAATTCATTCCATTATGATGGCTATAAATACAAGAAGTAATTGAGGTGTGGCTAGCTGTTGGTTAACCACATTTCTTGTGTTGCTCCAAAAAACGGAGCAAATAAATGCTCATGCTTCTTTAGTGTTCCGTTTTTAAGTAGAAAAATAGTTTGACCATTTGTTTCCAGTAATACCATATTCTATAATACTTAACCTTTGCAATTAGAGTGCATCTTAAGATCATTATGAACAAGAACGTATCTCTATCTGCAGAAATTTATGGCACAGCTAATACATTGAGCCTAATCCATTAGATACAGGTAGTTGATAGTTATTAATTTTTGGCTTCTAAGTTTCTCAAAATTTTTAGTGACTAAACCTCTAATTACAATATGTCATGGCAGAAGAAAGCCCTTAGACAGTAGGAATGCACAAAAAGGCTTGAGGCCTAGCCTGAAAATGCCAGGTCTGAATACCCCAAAGAGGCCTCATTTTTTAGCATGTGGCCTGGTCTAGAAAAAGGCCTGAGCCTGGCCTGGCTTGTGGCCTAAATAACCTGGCCTGCAAGCGTATTCACCGGCCCAACCCAACTTCAATAAGCTAGAAAGTGCATGGTCAAGGTTCAAAAAATGTAGGCCCAACCAAAACAAATAGTTCCCACCTAATCAACTTGTTTGCGAGCTCATGGTCATGGCTACTACTTCACAACTCACTCTCTCAGCTGCTCTCATCGTAATTTTTCTCGTTAACCCAACTCCGATTACTGATAAATTTCACGGATCTGTAAAAATTATATACCTATTTCACGTTTATAGTTTAGTTTATGTTCCCTTAATATCTTCATTTCATTTAAAACCCTTATCAGTTTGCACCAACATCGTGTTCGAAGAAGGTTACTACAGTTTTCGATGACAACAAACGAGGCATAAACCCTCACTCGGTGCTCCCTCTGTTAATATCTTCCTCCGATCTCAAGGTACCAAGTAGTTATATCATAATTTTGCAGCATATATGCGCATGTCTTTTATGAATATCATTATTATTATGTTTGTGTTTTTTATTTATATCATTATTATATGCAAATATTTGCTGGTTCTGGTTATAGTTGGAGATAGTGGTGGTGATTGTGTAGGTTGGTTGGCCCAGTCCGGCCTGGCCGACAAGCTTGCTTAGGTCACCCTTTTAGTCAACAAGTCTGGCCTGACCTGGCTTGGTCAACGGTCAAAACCTGACAAGTCTGGACCAGGCCAGGCCATGTAGCCTGTTTGTGCACCCCTATTAGACAGTATTATAGAAATGGATTTAGACGCTCTTTTTTTTTAGGAATTGATATTTTCATAAACAAAAATGATAATTTCACAAGACCCCTTTCACACGAATAATAAATGAGTCATTCATTTATGTGAGAAAAATTTTGTGAAAATATCAATTTTTATTTGTGGTAATAACAATTTCCCCCCCCCCCCCCCCCCCTCATCATATTGTACAAGTTCCATGATATTCTTGAATGCCGGAAGCATATACATGCACATACATAAAGAAAATGGGACATTTCTAGAAGGATTATGTTAGAGATTTAAAATTTTTGATCTCAAATGCGTTTCACATTATGTGATATTGAATAAAAAAAAATATACTTTATGACATCTTTCATCTTTCTTGACATTGCAGCCTTCACAAATTCATCCACAAGCTAGCGCCTCATAATTAGAAGTCTGCAAGGTGGTAAATTTGTGAATGTAATGATGTTGTACTAATAAGTGGATTTTATTATTATTTATTAGGTATTTTTAGGTTTAATTATTTTTGAGTTTTTAAGTATTATTAGTGTTTTAGATAATTTATTTAATTTTATGTGTTATTATTATTTTTAATATCTTTATATTATATTTATTTATTTTTTAATTAATTTATATTTTATTTTGTAGGAAATTAAACCTTGGTGGCAATATTGTAAATCTGCAACAAAAGGGATGGCAATCAGGTAATTAAGCGTAACAGGGGCACAATTGTAATAACAGCAGCAAGGGCAGTTGGCGCAACGCGCGCTTAGGTGTAATGATGCAGAACTGGGAAATGAAACGGTGTTGTGTTGATGCTGGGCAGAATCATTCGCGCCATGCGCGCGGTCAATCAGCTGGTAAATTAAAGCAGCAATGACGACGTCGTATCATAAAAAGAGAATCGGCGCGCCATGTGTGACTGGATATAATTAAATTAATACAAATAGTCCAATCTCAAATATTTTATTTTTATAAATAAAGATAACCTAAGGGTATTTATTTATTCTTAAAAGGGTAAAGCTTCCGCACAAGGAAGGGTATTTCTTTTAAGTTATCTTCTAAATGATTATGATTTTTTTTAGTCGGGATTGGTTTCCCCAAGTTACTTCTGTAATCTAATAAGCCATTAATAAATTAAGCAACGATTCCCTTTTCGTCTTGTACTAGTTATTTTACTGATTTTGCTTGTATGAGTTTGGAAGTCAATTGTTTTACGCAAAAATAGAGTGAATGTATGAATGTATATATATATATATATATATATATATATATATATATATATACATATACACACACTTTACAAAAAGAAAAGGCATTTAAATTTTAAATTATATACTCTTCCCCACATGGTAATTATATGCATTAACATCTATATGCATTAACATCTGGGCAACTAATTATAAACTTACGGGCATTATTTACATTTATAAGCATACTTTAAAAAAATAAAATTAAAAAGAACAAAATTATAAACGACCAAACTTACAAAAAACAAAAGAGAAAAAAGATTTATGACACAGTCTCAAGGCTGATGTCGTCATCCCCTTCTCCCCTTTAATAGATGGGTCCTTAACATTAATATACAACAATTAGAAAGTAATTACAAAAATAAAACACATACAAAATAATTACAAAAAGACTACAACAAGATAAATTTATTAAATCATTCAGTTTTCTACAAATAAGGAATTTCTTAAATCAAGGATAATTAAAATTCACAATACAAAATAAAAATAAAAAAAAGGTAACCAAACTTTAAAGGATGGAGTTCGGCTAAAATTAGGGCAAAATTCTTGTTAGTTAGGGCAATTCGTCCTTATAGTTAGGATGTCTCTATAATCTATTATTGGGAGTACTATACATATACAACAACACGTGTAATTATTTTCTAAAGCTCATGCGTGCACACCACCACTTGTTGTGGCTCGAATGACAAAAACTTTTTAATTATTAAATTATACTCCACATAATTTTGCAAAATAATAATAAAAAAAGGACTCCCTCAATTTCAATATATAATTTATTTTCAGAACTTATCCTAACTGTTCAAATATAAGTGGAGTTGCTATTGAGCCCTGCCTCGAGTGTTGACATTGCTACCTGTACTAGCTACATTATTCTTTGTTGCCTTCTCTTCTCTTAACGTTACCTTAAAATAGCTACATAGACTTTTTTATACCAAGATATATTCCTCAAACCCTTCATATTATATGCATGTTGTAACCAAACTTTAATATAGAGGTAACCAACCTTTAATACAAAGGTAACCAAACTTTAATATAAAGGTAACCAACCCTTACTACAAAGGTAATCAAACCTTAATACAGAGGTAACCAACCTTTAATCCAAAGATAACCAAAACTAGTTACTACGCATTCAGAAATTGGTTACCTTCATACTAGTGTTTGGTTACCTCCATAACAGTGTTTGGTTACCTAGATTTACCTTTATATGAAGGTTTAGTTACCAACTGAAATATAAAAAAAATGGTTACTGTATTGAATTTTTTTTTATGAATATTTGGTTACACACAAAAACTAAAATGGTTACCTCTGTATAAAGATTTGGATACCAACTGGAATATAAAAAAAATGTTTACTGTATTGACTTTTTTTTATCACTATTTGGTTACACACAAAAACTAAAATGGTTACCTTCGTATGAAGGTTTGGTTACTAACTGGAATATAAAAAAATGGTTACTGTATTAAAAAAAAATTATGCGAGAAAGGGATAAGGGAGGGGGAGGGAGGAGAGAGAAAGCTGGAGGCGGGGGAGGGGGGGCAGGCGGGGGAGGGAGGAGGAAGGAGGGAGGCGTGGGAGGGGGCCAGGCGGGGGAAGTGAGAGCTGGAGGAGGGGGAGGGAGGAGAACAAGTTGGAGGGGGAGGGGGGCAGGCAGGGGATGGGAGAGCTAGAGGCGGGGGAGGGAGGCGGGCAGGGGAGGGAGGAGGTAGGCGGGCAGGGGAGGGAGGAGAGAAAGCTGGAGGGGGAGGGGGCCAGGCGGGCGAGGAGGGAGGAGAAAGAAAGCTAGCGATGGAGGGAGGCAGGGGAGGGAAGAGGCTGATGTAGTTTTTTTTTCTTCTGGTACATAAAGAGAGAGAGAGATGAGATGCATTGATTTGTGTAATTGATTTTTTAAAATTTGAATTTTAAAATCATCCAACTAAATTAAAAGGATAAGAATGCACTAATTTTATAAATATATTTTAAAAAAGTACTCTTTTTTGTAAATATTTTTAATATGTATTTTATTTGTAATTACTTTTTAAAATGTACTATAATGTGTAATTTATCCTTAATAGATTAGATTGATATTGGATAATTAGCATGTGTGGCCAACTGGTTATCAAATCTATAGAGGTAGCCCAATGGATCCATCTAGTTCCTAACCCCTGGGCCTGTATTGTTCATCTCGGTTCTAATTTTATAGTGTTTGGGCTGAGCCGCTTTCTATACACGATAGAGGACCAAAACCGACTTGTTCGGATCTATTTATTTTTTTGTTTTCATTAAATATCTTTTGGTTTTTACAAAATAACAATAAATTTTTTCTCTCAAATTCAATATGACTATTTTACCTCTATCGAGTATAAATAGCAAGTTTTTTTTTAAGAGTATTTTATGGAAAAAAAAACTATTAGGACAAATATAAATAGAGTCTGGTTCAATATATTTAATATTTTTTCACATGTTTGAATTCTTACAATTACATACTTATATTTTACAAATCAAAATTCATTTGTTTATATCTTACAAAGTGATGGAAGTTCAAAACAACTAAGAGAAAGTTTAACGATGTATACAATACAACCAAATCAAGCTACAAAATTTATTTGAAATTGAAATCTTTTTTCCCTGTCTCATTAAAACATAACATTTATTTATTGTTGAGTAAGTGGGTGTTTGTTTACGTCTGAATCCGTCAAAATGAGTCTAAATCTGACCGAATAAGTCATTCAGACTGTTTGTTTTATACTTTTTAAACTCTGAATGAGCTTGAACGATTCAACCAAAAAATTATGGCTGAATCAGTAAGAAGTAGTGTTTTACTTATATTTTCTCAACTAAATTTTGTTATGTATAAATTACTTTTGATTTTTCTTTAACAAATTAGTAACCAATTTAATGAATGTTATATAATCTTTTGTTTTGAGTTTATGGACCGATAAAATACCATTAATATTTTTAGTTTCTTATTTCTAAAATTCTATTACTAATAGTATCCTCCATTAAAGATTGTTCAAAAGTTTATATGTTTGTTTAAGTCCTAATTGAATTATATATGTTTGTTTTATTATTTATTTAAATGCATGTATATGTGTGTTAATCCCATTATTGTTATTTATTTTATTATTTATTTAAATACATATATATTTATAAAAAAATCATTCTACTACTATGTTTTGCTTATTATCTGTTATACCACTATGAGAGGTAAAAATTTACTACTAATTTTTTTTACATAATAAAAGTAAAAATATTCATAAACAATTTTTTTTTGATATAAAGTATTTTAAAGTATGAATATGAAAAACTAAACAATTTAAAATGCTACATCCACCTCAATATTTAAAAAAATAAGTATCATTTTTCTTATACATATTTAAGGTTAAAATGGAAAATATTATTATTTAGTTACTTCAGATGAATCAGTTAACAAAAAACATCTTTCATTTAGTGTTCAGTTTCAATCAGACATCTGTTTTATTCATCAGCCATATAAAATTTTACATTCAGTTTTATCAAACAACCCCTAAGTTCATCAAAATATCATCACCATCACAATTTTTTTCTTCTTTTTGCAACTTAGAAACCTTTATGTACATTTAAATACATATATATTTATAAAAAAAAATCATTCTACTACTATGATTTGCTTATTATTTGTTATACCACTATGAGAGGTAAAAATTTAGTATTAATTTTTTTTTACATAATAAAAGTAAAAATACTTATAAACATTTTTTTTTTTTGATATAAAGTATTTTAAAGTATGAATATGAAAAAATAAACTAAACAATTTAAAATGTTACATCCACCTCAATATTTAAAAAAATAAGTATTATTTTTCTTATACATATTTAGGGTTAAAATGGAAAATATTATTATTCAGTTACTTCAGACGAATCAGTTAACAAAAAACATCTTTCATTCAGTACTCAGTTTCAATAAGACAACTGTTTTATTCATTACGTTCAGCCATACAAAAATTTTTATTCAGTTTTATCAAACAATTCCTAAGTTCATCAAAATATCATCACCATCACAAATTTTTTCTTCTTTTTGCAACTTAAAAACCTCTGTGTACGTTTTTTTTTCCTCCAAGTCTAATAAACGAAAAATTATTCCATACTCTTATAGCAAGTGAATAGTATGTTTCCCCCTCTCACATAAATGTGAGCCTCATCACAGGTAAATTCCACAATTATGTGAGATGGAGAGCATACTGTTCACTTACCCCAGGAGTATAGAATAATATCTCCCGATAAACAAGTAAAATATAAAAATATTTGTGAATATTGTTAACAGTGTAACAAGCTATGAAATGTTATGCATTTTTTCATGAGCGAACTTGGTGCTTATTAATTACACCGCTTATCCTTTAATAAAAATCGTACATGATAGTATGCCATTAAGTTATCATTGCCAAGTAATACAGAGTAAACAAAAAATAAAAATACGCTCTTCATTGCACAAAAAAAATCTTATTTGAGTTTGATCGTAGTTAATTTATAAAATCATAAATTCAAACTATGAAGTAAATTTATTTTAATATTTTAAATAATAAATTTATACTTAGTAATATTTCCAATTAATTTTTTTACAAAATTAACAATTATATTATGAAAATGAAATAAATTTGTATAAATTTTAATTGTTAGGTTTTTACAAATCAACTAAAAAAATAATCAAACGAGACACTCCTTATGAAACTAAAAGAGTAATTCGTGAAGCTAGGTTTTGTCGTTTCTACCACTGGGTTCGAGCATTTCGAGCAACCTAAATAAACAAACGTGTAGAGGGGTTTCCTCTAAATTAGTTTCCGATAGCATAGTCAGTAGGTTTTAGGATTCTGAGTGTATGTGTGTGTGTGTGTGTCTGTGATCCCTTCTATACTCGGGTGTTGCCTCTCAATCCCTATTTCTCCCGATCAAAAATTGGTCATGAGATTATTCCAATGTTCGAGGACATTAAAATTGTTGATTTTGTGGTTCCCGGGAATTTATTTATCATGCAAGTAAATTGGAAGGTATTGATTTTCTCTTATTTATTTTTAAGATTATTCTTTAAGAAGAAAAGATATCAAATTTTGATCCCGCGAATATTATAAATTCGTTCTTAGTCCTTGATACTTGTTCGTTTTAAAATTCGCGAATGAATTTTTCTAAGAAGGAGAGTTTGATGTGATAAAAAATAACGAGAAAGAAATATTCGAATTTTTACATATTTTATTCTTCATAGAGTTTTAGTTTATTTGATATATTTTATTTATTATTTTAAATAAATCAATAGTTTAAATTTATATGTATCCCGTTTATGTTTTAGGTTTTAGTTTTAATAATTTTATTTAATTTATGATAAGTTTTTCATCAATTAATATTATTATTACTTTTTTATTTTTATGAATTTTTATTTATTTTTTGTGAATTTAAAAATTTGTTGATACGTTTAAATTTATAAATTATGTTTGTGTTAGAAGATTACAATTTAACTATATTTCGCCGAAGATTATAAATAGACTAGAGTAGGGTGATCTAAGTGAAAACAAGGACTATCTAGAGGGAGGAAAGCGTTATACTCAATTTATAATACTCCAAAGTTGGGGTTCAATTTGCTTTTTCACCCTCTCTTATCAGATCTACCCAATAAAAACCCTAATCAAACAAATCACAAAGAAAGAGAAGATCGAAGAGAGATAATCATGACAGGAAAAGCGAAGCCGAAGAAGCACACAGCAAAGGAACTGGCAGCAAAATTGGACGCCGCCACGACGAACAGGGGAGGAGGCAAATCCGGGCAAGCTGACCGGACGGGACAGGTGAAGGGCGGGCACGCAAAGTACGAGTGCCCCCACTGTAAGATTACGGCACCGGACGTGAAATCGATGCAAATTCATCACGATTCCAAGCACCCAAAGATCCCCTTCGACGAGTCCAAGATCAGCAATCTCCACGCTAGCCTCCCCGTCGCCGAATCATCCAATCCTCGTCCCGGAGTTCGTGGTAGCCTTAAGAAATGAAAGGGTTTGATCATCGGCAATCATAGTATTAGTATTGTCAACAATAATTTCAATTTGTGTAACTTTATGGCTGTCTAATATATCTTGATCGATCTGGGATCTTGATTTTATTATGTTGTTATATGATGATAATGGGTTTGTTTGAATTTTTATCATCAATATTTTAATTTTTGCCTGTGTTTTGTTGTGATTATATCTCTCTCAGATTTTTGTTTGCCATAAAAGTAGTGTTTTTGGAAGAATTTGGGTAATCAATCAATCAATCTAGTAGCCGAAACAACTCCGTCGGCCAATCCAACATATTTATTTCCCTTGCGTTTTATTTTGGCCTGCCGCCAGCAGCCAGTCAATTGTTATCTCTAATCTAAGAATAAAAGTAATAATATTTTTTAAATTTTTTGAAAAGGTTTAAAAATAATTTATAATATTAATTTATTATTAAGGAGACAATCAAACACAAGTGCTGGGTGCTGGATACATAATCCACCTCCTAACTCAATTAAAAATAAATGAAAAACAAAGAAATTTCCCACTATGAGAGTGCTCGGCTCGGCTCAAGTAAATATGAGGATACAAATCATGACATATATGATATGGTAAATACTAGAGTCAAGATATAATAAAGACGAAACAAAATAAAGTCAAGATATAATAAAAAAGACGAAACAAAATAAAGTTTTAATAAAGGATAACTTGGCCTTTTTAATTTTTTTTACATAGCTTTGATACGTCCGTGTGCACAAAAAAATCGAAACTCTAAAGATTGAATTTAGGACCAGTTAGGATCATTCTGGACTCAGGGGCCTAGAACAGTTCCACGTTTTAAGAGACGAAAGATCGACTTGAATCGGCCTGATCTGGCCCCAAGTCCAGCTTGTCTTGAAGCATAGACCGGCCTAACATTTGGTCTGAAGGCCTAAAAATCAAGCCCAAAATACTGAAAAATAAGGTTATTTAAGGTTTTTTTTTTGTATTTTTATTTACAATTTTATTCCTCCATATGTATATCAAATCTAGTTTAAAAGGCATGTTGGTCCACAAAATTTCAAAATTATATTTATTTGTATTCATATTTATATCAACTTTGGTAATACACATTCATGAATTACATATATATTTTTAAATTTTGAAATAATAAATAGTTAACTTAATTGAATTTTACTTTTATGTTACTTTTGTATATTTTTGAAGTAAAAGAGGACTATAACTTTATTAAAAGCAGTAATTAAAGAGTAACCTGGATGTACGGAAACTAAATCTGTCTTATTTACGTAACTTATGATTTAGTTTAATCCAACTTCCTTCTTCCTTTTCCCGTTCTCTCCGGTATCAATTCATAACTTCCCCCCTCCCTCCGACGTCAACACCCACCGCTATTTTCTTAAGATTTTGTGGTTTTGAAAAGATATTTTTAATATAATTATAAAAAATATTTTAAAATAATTAAATTGTCATAATTTTGAGTCATGGGTTCAATATAGGAAGCAGTGGTCAGTTAATATCTCTGTAGAGGTAGAAATAGTAGTGCCTTGATAAATTTTAACTATGTGACCTTTCTGAGTCTTAACTTCCATGAACTTGTAATATTAATTCAATTAATTTATTAATTGAATTAATTAATTAGATCCATTGAATTAGAATTTGAGAAGTTGCAACTTACGGTATGTCAAGAGTCTCAAGTTTTATTATAATTATCTCAGAACTTGTTTGTATGTCAGGTAAGGCTGCAAACGAGCCGAATCGATCCGGATTTTAAAATGCTCGGATTCGACTCGTAAGGTTAAATTCGTACTCGAATTCGACTCGGATTCGAACTATATAAAAAAAACTTTACTCAGATTCGACTCGACTCGAATTTTCGTTACTCGAATTCGATTCGACTCGGATCGAATTATATTCAAACTACTCGCGAACGTCAAATTCAAACTCGAATTCGAGTCTTCACATAATAACTAGTTTTATAATACATATAATTATTAATTGAACTTATTATTTTACTTAAAAATGAAAAAATATAATTATAATTACACTTTAAATATATAAAATTAAAATTAAAATTACAAAAATAAAATAAAATAATAATTAATTATTCAAAATTTGTTTAATTGTATATATATTATAAGAGAATGTATCGAGTATAGATTCGAATATGTATCAATCGATTATGTATCGGATCATAATTAAAAATTCAAATAGTTTGAATTCTAAACGAGTCGAGTATAACCTTATTCAGATTCTACTCGTATTTTTATTCGAACTATTTTTTGTGCTCAGATTTGAATCATATTATTAACGAATTCGAGTCTCGTTCACATTTTTTCGAGTCGAGTCCGAATCGAACCCGAACTGTTTGATTCGATTTGCAGCCTTAATGTCAGGTGTGCTAAGAAACGCAGTCCAACTGAATGAGAGCAAACTAATCAATTGTAAAAATTCTCTCTTTTAATTAAAAAATATCATATTTGATAATCGTGAAGGATTTTACAATATCAATTGAAATTTGATTTATCTAATAGTATCTTTTAATTCTATTTCAGGTTAGTTTAAATAATTAATTTAGAAAATTGATATTTTCACACAATGGAACTTACATATATAGTCTATAAGAACGGTTAACTGTTGTGTTAGGATGAATATTTAACCAGGCCTGATCCAGGAAATGACATTGGGCCAGGCCCAATAGACCGTCAGCCTGGTAACCTTCCTAGTGGGCTTACAGCACGTGGGTGAAGGATGAAACGTACATGTATCATAACTACCTAGTGTAATGGTCAGAACCGTTACACAGGTGACCGTTAATCAGGTACGTAGTATAAATACCCAGTTGACAATGGAGAGAAGGGTAACGCATAATTTGCTACACTAGATATTCAGACCTCCATTGTTGACTTTTCCATATACCTTCACTAACACTCACACCGGAGGAGTCCACCAACGGCCCAAGCCGTTCGGACTTTTGTGCAGGTATTCTTACCGGACGGCCAGCAGGACTGCCCGACAGAATCAGGCGTCAACATTGGCGCTAGAAGGAGGGCCCTAGTAAAACTTCCATCAACTTTTGTTAACATGGAAACATCACAGTCGCAGAGTCATTCACGGCGACCTCCTCTCTCTCGGTCTCATCAGGAGACGGCAGCTGATAAAGACCGCCGCCTCCAGATAATCCTCGACAGAAAAAAGGCTCTGGACCTCCAGCAGAAGGAGCTTGACAAACAGTACGAGGAGTTAACCGAGGCGGGTAATGAACTTTTGAGCCAGAGAGGCTCGGCCTCCCGCTCAACCCGCTATACCAGACGAGAGGATAATGAACCCCGAGGGGAAGTAAACCGAAACCGCGAGAAAGAGCCGGCTCGCTCTAAGTCGATCTGGACAGCAGATTTGAGAAAGCGAGCCAGATCGCCGACGAGGAAATATCGGGAAGACCGACATAGTCATGGGAGCCACACTGGCGAATCTTTACCCATCAAGGTTTCGGATAAGTATTATGGGTCAAAAAAGGCCCGATTCTCACCATTCTCGAAGGACCTCGAAGAGGCTAAGATCGACCGATCCCGTAAGGTCCCTACTTTGGAGATGTTTGACGGGACGGGTGATCCACATGATCACACTTATTCCTTCGAGCAGGCCATGCACTTTCATGGTCATGATGCAGTGGCGATGTGCCACTTGTTTTTATCCACTCTGAAGAAAACTGCCAGAGAATGGATTATCTCCCTCCCAGCAGGATCCATCAAATCATGGGAGGAATTACAAGAACAGTTCCACAACCGCTTCGGGAGCAACAAGCGGCGAGCCCGAATGATGACATCCCTTCTGCAAGTAAAACAGAGGCCGAATGAAACTCTTCGGCAGTATATTAAAAGATTCAGAGAGGCTGTGTCAGAAATCAACGGGATTGACCCGAAGCAGGTAATCCAATTTTTAACCATGGGATTAAATGTTGATAAATCCAGCAGGTTAATTGAGGAGCTTATCTCGAAGTCCCCAGAGACCTTATCGGAGACTTATGAGAAGGTGGACAAGTTCGTAGAGTTGGAAGAGGCTCTCGCCAATCTACGGGGATCCTCGAAAAACACAGGTGATTTTCACCAGAGAGACCCCGGAGGTCTCCCGGAGGCGTTAGTGCCGAAAAGAAATCCAACGGCAATGGTAAAAAGGGGAATGATCGAAGGGATTCTAACAAGGATCGGCAACAAAAGAATGATCCCCCGAGGGATCGAAGAGGTGCCGAGAAAGATTACACACCCCTGAACACCAACAAGAGCAATATCGTGAAAGCGATAAAAAATAAACCCTTCTATGAGAAGCCCCCGAAGATCCGGGTTTTTGCAAGGCAAAAGGAAGGAGATCGGTATTGCACTTACCACGAAGCCAAAGGGCATGATACTGAGGAATGCTACCATCTTAAAGACTTCCTCGAAAAACAGGTACGGAGTGGCAATCTGGACAGTTATGTTGCCGATTCCTACAGACCATCGGCCTTTGATCGCCTCGAGCCACCTCCTCCCATTACTGAAGCAAGAGGCGTGGTTGATGTTATTTCCGGAGGATCAATTTCCGCTCTGTCCAATCGAAAGAGAAAAGCTTTCGGCAGAGAAGTACATCAAGTGTCCGGGAAACTAATGAGTGCCAAAACCGACCCCATCACTTTCTCCGATGATGATTACCCCTCGGGGATGGTCACTCCCCATCAGGATGCACTGGTCATAACAGCTCAGGTCGGCACCATGGATATGAAAAGGATGCTTGTTGATAATGGGAGTTCAGTCGATGTACTGTATAGCCAAGCGTACAATCGGCTGGACTTGGGGGGAAGAAAGCTGGAGATCTGCAACGAGTCCCCTCTATATGGGTTCGGGAATAACCCAGTTCGTATAGCAGGGACGATTGAGTTGCTTGTGATCTTCAGGACTGCCCCGAAACAAGCTTCCATTATGGTCCGCTTTTACGTGGTTCAAGTGGAAAGCAACTACAATGCCATCTTGGGAAGAACAACTCTATCGGCATTAAAAGCAATTACATCCATCCCCCATTTAAAAATGAAATTTCCAACCAAAAATGGGATCGGGGAATCTGTTGGAGATCAGGATCTTTCCCGAAGATGTTATCTGCAGACCATACAGACATCCTCTCCCAGTGATAGCAAACAGAAAGCTACAATGAAGATCGAGCTTGAACCATTCACTGAGGGATGTACTGAACCATTAGCAACGCCAGCCGAAGATACAGTTGAAGTCCCACTATTTCAAAATGATGATCAGAAAACTGTACAGATTGGCACAAACCTTCGAGAGGAAACCAAAACTCGGTTGGTCTCGCTTCTTCGGGAATATGCTGACATCTTTGCATGGGTCCCAGCCGATGTGCCGGGCATTGACAAAACTGTGGCCGTACATCAGCTGAGTGTCAATCCGAACTCCAAGCCCGTAAAGCAAAAACGGAGAAACATAGCTCCCGAGAGGCAACAGGTAATTGATAATGAAATTGACAAACTTTTGGCTGCTGACTTCATTTTTGAAATCAATTACCCAGAATGGCTTGCTAATGTGGTGCTGGTCAAAAAACACAATGGGAAGTGGAGGATGTGCGTGGATTATACAGATCTCAACAAAGCATGTCCGAAAGATTACTACCCTCTCCCGAGCATAGACCAATTGATCGATTCAACCTCGGGACACACCATAATGAGCTTCTTAGACGCTTTCTCGGGGTATAATCAAATAGCCATGCTTGAAAGCGATATACCAAAGACGACTTTCATCACCCATCGAGCCATATATGCTTACAAGGTCATGTCCTTCGGGTTGATTAATGCGGGGGCTACCTATCAGAGGATGATGAACAAGGTGTTCAGCAGCCAGATCGGGAGAAATATGGAAGTCTATGTTGACGACATGATAGTCCGAAGCATGAAGGAGGATGATCATTTGTCCGATCTAAAAGAATGCTTCGAGAATGTCAGGACAAACAACATGAGACTTAACCCAACTAAATGCACATTTGGCCTCGGGTCAGGCAAATTTTTGGGGTATATGGTTAGCCGAAGAGGGATTGAGGCAAATCCCGAAAAGATATCGGCTATCCTTGAAATGCAGCCACCGAAGAACTTCAAAGAAATTCAACGGTTGACCGGGAGGCTGGCAGCTCTTCGGCGGTTTGTGGCCCGATTAGCAGAGAAATGTCTCCCATTCTTCGGGACTCTCAAAGGAGCTCAGAATCAGAAAACTTTTCAATGGACCGAAGACTGCCAAGAGGCTTTTGAGCAGATTAAAAGATATATCTCCTCACCTCCGATATTGAGCAAAGCATTGCCTGAGGAGGATCTACAACTATACTTGTCTGCCACATCCTTGGCAGTTGGGTCAGCATTGATCAGAGAAGATTCGCAAGGACAAAAGCCAGTCTACTACGTAAGCCATGCTCTTCGGGACGCTGAAACAAGGTACCCAAATTTAGAGAAGTTGGTTTACGCACTGGTTATCTCCAGTCGGAAACTGAGGCATTATTTCCAGGGGCGAACTATCATCGTCCTCACAGATCAACCACTACGAAAAGTCCTCTACAGACCTGAGTCCTCGGGGAGATTGGCAGCATGGGCCATCGAGCTAAGTCAGTTTAACATTGAGTTCCGTCCTCGGACGGCTATAAAAGCTCAGGCTCTCATCGATTTCATTATCGAGTGTTCGTTCCCCGAGGATACCAAAGAGAAAGAATCTGAGTCCGAGGAAGTGACAGTAACCCCCGAGGAGATTGCGTGGGTTTTATATGTCGATGGATCCTCTACCGGGACAAGAAGCGGGGCTGGGGTAATTCTCACCTCCCCAGAAGGCTTCAAGGTACAACAATCTATCCGGTTCGGGTTCATGGCCACTAACAACATAGCCGAATACGAAGCACTAGTGGCAGGATTGAAATTGGCCCGAAGTCTGGAAGTAAAAAACTTGACAATTTACAGCGACTCCCAACTGGTTGTGAAGCAAGTGCTGGGAGAATATGAAGCAAGGGAAGTTCATTTACAAGCCTATCTGCATCTGGTTCGGTCATTATTAACGTCTTTCCCGAAGTATCAGATAGTAGGCGTGGTCAGATCGGAAAATACTATGGCCGATGTTCTTTCAAAACTGGCAACCACCGATCAGGGGGAGTTAGATGGGGCAGTATACCTAGAAAATCTTCAACAACCAAGCACCCTCGTTCAGACAGTAATGGATATTGAACAGGGGGATTCGTGGATGACCCCTATCTTCAAATTTCTCTTGAGTGGTGAATTGCCCGAAGACAAAGCTCTGGCCCGAAGAATAAAGTACAAATCCACCAAGTACTGTATTCACAATGACCATCTGTACCGAAGATCTTACTCTTCCCCATTGCTTCGATGTCTCGACCCTAGGGAATCCAATTATTCTCTTCGGGAAGTTCATGAAGGAATCTGCGGGGATCACGTGGGAGCAAAAGCACTTGCCCATAAAATTTTACGACAAGGATATTTTTGGCCGACAATGCTTGAAGATGCCAAAGACTTCGTCAAAAAATGTCACAAGTGCCAAATATTTGCATCCGTCCCACACCAACCTCCCGAGGAATTATCCCCTATACTCTCCCCGATACCATTTTCTGTGTGGGGAATAGACATTTTGGGCCCTCTTCCCCAGGGTAAGGGGCAAGTGAAGTTTGTAATCGTCGCTATCGATTATTTCACCAAGTGGGTAGAAGCCAAACCACTTGCCAAGATCACCGAGCATACATGTCTTCAATTCTTCAAAGAGCAAGTGGTCTATCGGTTCGGCATCCCGATGATTCTGATTTCCGACAACGGCCTTCAATTTGTTGGAAAAACATTCGAGGGATTCTTGACAGAGCTTAACATCCAACATCGACGGACCTCGGTAGCTCATCCACAAGCAAATGGTCAAGTAGAAGTAACGAACAGAACACTTCTTCATGGCATTAAAAGAAGGTTGGAGGATGCTAAGGGTGCTTGGCCCGAGGAGCTTTTGCATGTCCTTTGGGCCTACCGAACAACTCCTCGGACTACTACTGGGGAGACACCTTTTAAGATGGCCTATGGTTCCGAAGCCCTGATACCTATTGAGATCGGAGTACCTTCTCCGAGAGTCTTAAACTTCGACGAAATACTCAATAGCGAAGGTCTTCGGTTAAACCTCGACTTATTAGAAGAGGAACGTGACTCAGTTGTCCTCAGATTGGCTGCTTATCAACAACGAACTGCTCGGCACTTCAACAAAAATGTTAAAAGCAGGTCATTCAATGTGGGCGATTTGGTCCTTCGACAAGCTGAGGCATCCACTCCTCGGGAAACTGGCAAACTTATGCCAACATGGGAAGGACCATACTTAGTGATCGAAGTGCTGAGGGCTGGAACTTACAAGCTTCAGGGCATGGATGGAAAAAATGTTCCAAATACTTGGCATGCTATTCGGCTTCGTAGCTCCCGAGCATATTCGAATCCGTCGCTGAATTCATTAGCAACAGATGGCAAGATATCAGCCTGAAATTGATTCGAGGCCTTATATTCTTCTATCACCTTCTGTTTGAGCTCGGGGATCAAGACGCTCGGGGAGGCAGAGGCAATCGGCCCTTTGAGCCAATCGGCTTCTTTTGCAGCCCAACCTTCGACGATCAGTTCGACATTGTCCTTGAGATTCTTCATCTGATCGGTCTGAAGTTGGAGGACGTTTTCCGATTGGGCCAGGAGGATCTTCTGACTCTGGACTTGGGCTTCGAGCTCATTTTTATTTTTCTCAAGTTCTATTTTCTTGAGCTCTTTGGATTGCACCAAATCCAGGGCACGGGTATTCGCCTTCTCCAAATCAATTATCCGGGACTGCAGGAAGCTGATCTCCTTGTCCTTTTCTTGACGAACCTCCCGAGCCGAGTCATGATCCTTCTTCATGATTTGGAAGGAATCGTGAAGAGTTTTCAGCTGGTCCTTGGTCTTCTTATGGTTCGACAGAGCTTCGGCAAGTTTTTTGTTGCTCTCCTCGGCTCTCCGTTCCAGGACCTTTTGCTCATTGGACACTTTCAGGAGAAGTGTATTTCCCTACAAAGAGATGGTCAATCGATGAACAAGTCAGAATTATAATCACTTCAAACAGGAGAAATTTATGAGGAGATCTTTACCTTGGCATGGCAGGAGAACAGCATCTCCATCAACGTCTTCAGATCAGCCCCCTCGGCACCGGCTTCGGCGAAGGGAATCATTGAGGTACCCAAGGCAGACGTATTGACCCCCTCCTCGGGCCTAGGACCCCCGGACGATATTGGGGGATCCATCGGACCTCCTTGGGTGCTTGAAGGCTCTTGACCTTCAGCGGGTCTTTTCCCTTTATTTTGAGGAGGGACAGCAACGGGTTCCTCTGGCTGCCTGATGACGTTCTGCTCGGCAGGAGGATTGGTCGTCGTCCCAGCTTGGGAGGATGGGGCCTGCTGGGTTCGTGCCTCCAGCACGGATCTCAGGACCAACCTCCTCCTCTTTACTCTCGGTCTGCTGGCCCCCGAGTCTTCGGCAGCAGACTTTTCTCCTTCGGTGGGCTTGATAGTATCATCCACCTGAGGAGATCCCAAGCCCGTCTCGGGATTGGCAGCAGCAACAGTAGAGTCTTTGGGCTTTGCAGCCCTCAAGCTTCGGCTTACCTTCAATTTCTCGGCGGCACTCATCTTGACCCTGAAAACTCCGGCTGCTTCCATTATGGCTTCGTTATCGGGGTGTTTCCCTTGGTCAGCCACTGCAACACAATCAGAACAACAGAATGAGTATACCAAAATATTCAGAATAAAGGAGCAGTCATGACAGAATACTTACAACCGAAGGAGTATAACCAGTCCTGGTCATTAAGGAGACTTCGGTCCCACTTCACAGATGGTCTCTTGGAATATAAGACCTCGAACTCTTCTAACCGTGCCCGAGAGATTCTCTTCGGATTCAGCTGGTCTTTGTTCGGGTCTGACCAAGGTCCTACCATCTCAGTGTCCGGCCCCTTAAGGAAGAACCAGTCCACGTGCCACCCTTTATTACTCGAAGGGGTCTCCATCAGGGTATCCCTCCCAGGGTTCTTTATTACAGTATAAAACCCTTTTTCCTTATTATTCGTAATGGAAAAGAATTGAAAGAAGAAATCTATGGCGGGGATGGTTGATTCGGAAAAGCAAAAGGCGATGAAGCTATTTATATGGATGAAGGAGTTGGGGGATAGTTGATTCAAACTGAGCCCCGTCGTATGAAGTAGCTCTAATACGAAGGGGCGAAGAGGGAATCGGACCCCATAAAGCAGTGACTGCCTATGGATCGGGATCCAACCCCCCTCGAGTTGGTAGTACATCCTCTCCCCAGCCCCGGGTCTTTTGATTTCATAAGCATTGGGGATATAAAATTCTGTTTGGGCTAGGTCGAAATACTGGTTCCGGATAGAAGATGGGATATTGGCTACTCTATACTTGATGTTAAAGTATTTGTTCCTATTGTACTCCTCTACATCCCTCATGCGCTCAACGACTACCGGTTTCCAAGGTTGACCCTCTGGAATTCCCGCTTCGGCAACAGTAACTTCGTCCTCAACCCGGGAAGACGAAGCTTGTGCCCTTTTATCTTGAGTACTCCTAGTCATTATGAGAAATTGAGGAAAAGAGGGTTAAAAACTTACTTGATTTCAGAAAGGAGATTGATCGAAAAATAGCAGAGCAAGAACGACAGAATCTGGGCTGGGAATGAAGTTATTCTCTCTCAAACGTCCTTTCTCTCGTGATAAGTTGCTTCTGATAAAAAGATGATCTGTTGGAAAGGAATCCTTTTATCGTGATCCAAACGTTGCAACGGTTCAGATGGAAAAGATCTGACGGATGGGGCGCACGCGCGGTATTTACTGCAGCGTAATAAATGCTCCTTCCCGCGTACGCTTCACCATTGATTGGGCACCAATTTCAAAATTCAAAAAGTAATAAATTGCCTTATGAAACGTCTGGGCAAACTTTTGGGCCGGTTCGATTGGGTTGAGAATATAAGACTTTGGGCTTGATTGACACAAAGGCCCAAGGTCTTATCCAAGGCATGAAACCCAGATAACAAAGGCCCAAGTCTTTAACCCAAAAGCTTTCCCATCGGTCTGATGCCTCCGGGCTCCCGATAGAGAGTTCCTCTTCGGTCTGATGCCTCCGGGTTCCCGAATGATATTTTCCATCGGTCTGATGCCTCCGGGCTCCCGATGGAGTTCCTCTTCGGTCTGATGCCTCCGGGTTCCCGAAAGATATTTCCCATCGGTCTGATGCCTCCGGGCTCCCGATGGAGTTCCTCTTCGGTCTAATGCCTCCGGGCTCCCGAATGATATTTCCCATCGGTCTGATGCCTCCGGGCTCCCGATGGAGTTCCTCTTCGGTCTGATGCCTCCGGGCTCCCGAATGATATTTTCCATCGGTCTGATGCCTCCGGGCTCCCGATGGAGTTTTCCTTCGGAAGGTTTCATTCTACTCCCCCAGCACATTCATATACTGGAGGAGTGGGGGGCAATGTTAGGATGAATATTTAACCAGGCCTGATCCAGGAAATGACATTGGGCCAGGCCCAATAGACCGTCAGCCTGGTAACCTTCCTAGTGGGCTTACAGCACGTGGGTGAAGGATGAAACGTACATGTATCATAACTACCTAGTGTAATGGTCAGAACCGTTACACAGGTGACCGTTAATCAGGTACGTAGTATAAATACCCAGTTGACAATGGAGAGAAGGGTAACGCATAATTTGCTACACTAGATATTCAGACCTCCATTGTTGACTTTTCCATATACCTTCACTAACACTCATACCGGAGGAGTCCACCAACGGCCCAAGCCGTTCGGACTTTTGTGCAGGTATTCTTACCGGACGGCCAGCAGGACTGCCCGACAGAATCAGGCGTCAACATGTTGTTATATATCTATAGCGATATTTTTTATAGAATCTACTATATAAAAATATTAACAAATAATGTAAAAATATCAATTTCTTTAATTTATGCAGTTAATCAATTATTATGGTTACGTTATCGATACATTTAGTCTTACGAATACAAGTGATTGGTCCCTACTATGTTTATTTTGTTTCTCTGATATGTTTCTACAGTTCGTTTATGCCTTTATATTTTATGTTCGGTATTGTGCATCGTCTACTTCAAGCTAACACGGCTGATGTTAAAGTTAACGAGGCTGAAATATGTGAATAATAAATTTTTATTATTTTATTGTTTTAAAAAAAAAAAATTTCTATAAATTTATTTAATATTATTTAATATAATAGTTAATATATATATATATATATTTCATTCATTTGGGATTATTCATTCAGTAAAAAAAAATTAGATTTAGTCATTAAGCCTAAAAATCTGATTGATCCAGTCATTCAACCCAAAATAAATGTACTCAATGGCTGACCGATTCAACTATTCAAAATTATTAAGTGCTATACAAACAGGGCCTACGGCTGATTAAGTGAACAGGACTAACTCTTGGGCTAAGGAAGCTAAGGAAGGATTGGATGTAAGGATTGAAAGGCTACTAGCATTTGGGTTAGTCCAATTCAAGTGCAATTTGGGCCAGCGGCTAAAACCAATGGCAAGAAAGGAAAGCTGATCAATAACAGCCCATTAGAAGCCCAAGTTTGACAGCCTAATAGAAGTTTTTGCACAATAAACATCAGTAGCCCAAAAGGCCCAAATGGCCCAAATTCGGCAAGGATAAAAGCCTTAATGCTCGGCAATATTGTAGCAGCCCAAGCTCCGTTTAACAGGGCAACAAGTTCAGTCCAAGGTCAACTTGATTCGGCCTAAGGGAAGCTAGAAAACTTGGCAGGAGTAAGGCTTACAGTTAGGCAGATTTAGTATTGTCCCTAATTCTAATTCTGGGTCATATAATTCTTGAAATCCAGTCTCAAAACTGCTTATAAACAAAAGTAATAATCAGATCAAAATTACGGGCTATGTTTATTTGTAAATATAACACTTGAACTGAACTATTAATATTAAGTTTATGACTACTAGTCTATGGATAATAAAATTGAAGGAAGAACTATTTAATATTATGTCCAATCAGATATCATAATCCTTGCCATATGAGATTAAAAATTTTTAGACAAAATTAACATTTATCTTTATTTAAAATTGACCGTTGTATCATATTTTATCCATTTATACTCAACTTATTGAGAAACGATTTATTTGTTATTACAGAAAATGGTATAATAATAAAACGATAAGTTTTTATCCAATTTTTTAAATATCTTGTATGAAACAAATATTAAGTCATCTCATAAATAATTTCATTCTAAACAAACATATTATTAGGACTATTTAATTTTCGGATTAATAATCTTGAAATTATAATTCATAATAATATAATATCGATATTATAATACTTACAAACAAACATATTCATAGAGTTCTTTTGATGAATATGAAGCCGAATATGAAAATTTTTGACAGCCTATTATGCATACTTTTGCCAGTCTTAAAATTATGCATGTCAAAATTTTATTTTTCTTTATTGATTGATGAGTATTTTAATTCTTTTTGATATATTTTAGCTCAAACTTAACTAGGAAGCGTTCCTAGTATGAAAGGCCTGATGTGATGATTTTAGGGCTTTAAGGTAATGACAAAACATTTATAATAAAGGAAGAAAATAAAATTGAGAATTCTTTTAAATGACCAAAAGGATCTCTTTGATTTTGTAAATGTTTGTCAAGAATTAGAAATGCAATTGTTGTGGTATTAGTTGTTACCTCTTCGTTAGCTCTGCTATACTGATATTTGCATGCGCTGCTCTTCTGGGTGATGAAGTTTCATAATTTGATATTTTCAACATTTGAAGTTCAAATTTTCGTTCCATTCAAGCATCTAAGAATCTTTGGACACCTGAATCTGTCCTTCCCACAATGTTGAAAAGGCAAATAGGATATAAATTGGTATTTCTTACTTTTTGCTGCTTCTGCGTAAATTTGATTGAGGAAAATAGGCTGTTGGTCAAAGCTTGATTACTTTGGCATTTGTTAAGCAATAAGTAAGAGAAAAATTTGTGCTTCTTTAGTTTTTCTGGTAAATGATGACAGAATGGAAACCTGATGGCCTGAATGAATGTGTGGGATTGTGAGGATGACCACGTAAAACAGTCTGATTTGCGTTTAATACATATCTCCTCAAGCTGAAAGAAGCTCTTGTCCAGCCATCCTTGTCAATTGTAGTTATGGAAAACACTTGCTGTGTTGTTAAATTTATTAGCTTTTTCTAATTGGGGTATGCACTACTTCTGCACATTATCTATTTTCATGTGGCACCCTTGTTGGATGTAGGTGCAGATTGCCTGTAGTCAAGGGTGTGAATCTGATATAAAATATTATTTGAACTCGGGAAACAAATTATTGTGAGAAGTCCTGAAAGCTTTGGAGTTTTTAATACTAGAAGAGCACCCAAAATCTAAATATACTCTTCTCCCTGCTAGAATGGATCGGTTTGATGAAATATAAGGGGGGGAAATAAGGGCACCATGGCGAGCTATGTATACAACAGGAAGCATTAAGGATGATAATGATCCATGCCAAATTGAAGAGGTAATAAAGTTGATCTGATACTATTGTCTTATGGTCATTTTGTTGGAATCCTGAATTCTCT
This sequence comes from Hedera helix, assembly GCA_947179155.2. NCBI lineage: Eukaryota > Viridiplantae > Streptophyta > Magnoliopsida > Apiales > Araliaceae > Hedera > Hedera helix. The sequence continues at coordinate 33,435,397 of OX359281.1, forward strand.
ATTCAAAAAAAAAATTCAATTGTTATGAATTATATATCTCTTGGATATCTCAATTCTCAGGGTCTCTATTCGGGTTCCCTGGTAGCTGCAAATAATAAGAGTGTTTTGAAACACTTGAATGTCACACACACATTAACTGTGGCTAGTTCATTGCCCCCTGCTCATCCAAATGATTTCAAATACAAGATTGTTGATGGTAGGAAAGTTTTGACTATGATTCATATGGTGTTTCTTTCAAACTGCCATCTTATTTTGATCTAAAGTTTCTTGATTATAAGTTACTGAGATCTTGTGGTATAATTTGATTGTCAGTTGATGATGATAATCTACTGCGAAAATGACTATAATACTAGAAGGAAAAAACAGAGTAGATAGCCTTCAAGTTCATCTTTCTTGATGTTAACTTGCAGAATTAGATAATTATGATTACTGAGTTGCCTTCCAGCTGTTTGTTTCAATATCTGTAAAATTACTACATTTCAACTGTATGTTTCTTTAAGGTGTTTCAATTCTTCCTTAATGAGTCTCAATCTTTTTTTATTAGCTCTTGCCTTTTGTTGCAGTACTGTGATCCTCTTGTTACTACCACATCAGAGTTTTTAATTTTGTAAACTAAAGATTTGGAATTAGAAACATGTGAAAATGTATGATAGCTGAAGAGACATTCCGTTACTCATATAATACTCTGTTTTTCTTTTTGTGGATTGATGCAGTCCAGGACCATCCTGACATAAATATATCCCAATACTTTGATGATTGTTTCGACTTTGTTGATGAAGCAAAAGAAACTGGTGGTGGAGTGTTGGTTCACTGCTTTGCTAGAAGATCCAGAAGGTTATTTGCTGACCTCATTGTTCTTGGCATTCTAGTCCTTATATCTGGTCAAGAAATATTCTAGAACAGGGGTTTGCCTTGTTTTGCTCATCAAAAAGTTATAGTACAGGGAAAAAAACTATAGAGTTCAGTAAAAGCATAAAGAATGGCATAGCTCCTCTAAATCATTCCCTATATGTGCAACGTATAACTAGTCGTTTTAATGAGCCAGTCAGTCGACTACTGTAATTTTTTGTCTCGTGCTTCAGCTCAGTTGTTGCGACTTGGTTACACTTTTGACTTGAACCAATACATTTTGGTGGCATAATGTATTAGTAAGCCTAGTCAGTTGACTAGCGTAAATTTTTATCTTCAGTTTAGTTCTTCCGTTCGTATTCTTATATTGACTTGACTTCACCAATATTCATACATTGTTGTGGCATATTTGTGAGTGTTTGATAAACAGTCTACTCTAAATTGACAACAAGTGCAGAAACACTGCTGCAAAAGTATGTGTTTGTGTTCTTAATTTCTGAATACTTTGTAATCAAATGTTGCATACTAAAGCGAATATCATTGCTCAACTATGCAGTGTCATTATTGTTCTTGCTTACCTAATGAAGAAGCATAGCATGCGATTGTCATTATTATTCTACTCATTGATTTTAATTTTACTCTTTTGTCCATATTATTGTATTGGGGGTTACAATTTTCAAATGCTGAAAATGTTGTTCAGCTACATGGAATGTTATTGTTGACATCCTGTATTCTTAGAAATGTTCATGTTGGTATTGACATTCTGCTTGGTTTATTTAGCGAACCATTGTTCTTAATACAAATATAAACAAGATAAACAATTTGTCAAATGCATACATATATTCGTTGCTAGTTACATATCATGATAATTACTGGTTATTACTGTTCATAACTTTCAAATTTTACATTACTGAAATATATTAGATTTACTTGCTATAAAAGTTATGTTTTGCACTATTTATCAAAAATAAAAGTTATATTAATGTTCTACATTACAATCCCGATATAGGAAACTTGTTTTTCTGCGTGGCTTTCATTTTTCCTTATCCTAATTCTGATGATGATGATGATGATTTCTATTTCAAATTCTCAGCTAATGGTGTCTTTTTCTGTGAAATCTGGTTATTTCTTTGCTACAGGGCTTCAACAACATCACCAAGATGTTGCTAACAATAACAATAAGGTCCCAAATGACGATGATAAGGAGGAAGAAGTTTTTGATAACTCGCAGAAAACAGGAGATGACAATGGAAAGATGGAATTCTTTCCAAGAGGGTAGCCACTGGGAAGCTTGGGAATATTTTCTTGCTAACCAGCATCATCAGGACCACGGCCAGGAGCTCCTGATTTCAATGGCTGATGGAGATGGACCTTGAGCATCTGATTGTTCCTATAGTTTCATTTCCTCTATGGGTGATTCACAAATTTGAGAGACTATGGATGAAGGGAAGCAAACTTTCCCCCAGTTAACAGAGAAAAGTTGATTTTGTCCAACATTTCTTTTCTTTCAAAGCTTAGTTTTTCTTCTGATTTTTGTGGGATCCCAAGTTAATCGGGTTCAGTTAAGAAGTGTTCCAGCTATTGATGTAACGCAGCTAAATAGATAGATGGCTAGTTATTGTGTACTAACACAAGCGAGGTAAATCCTTGTGGATAATTAATTTTTCAAGAGAGAACAAAATACTATTGATAATTGTCAAAAGATTGTATACATGTGTTGTATGTGTTTCCCATCTCTATCTCCATTTCCATCTCCGTATTGATTAGATTAATCAATTGGCGAGAATTTGAAGACATGTTCTGCTATGTGTTGGTTGGTCTTCACAGCAACTTGGCCACAGAAGTGAAGAGGCCAACAGAATAAAAGTAATGGCACTTGGGATATTCATGTGATTTTATAATATATATATATATATATATATATATATATATATATATATATATGTATATATGTATATATATATATGTATATATCATTAATAATGTCCTCATTACTAGTTCTATAACCGCTTAGAGAATAGAATAAGAAAAAAGAGAAATAATTAATAAAGTACTCGTATTTTATTTAAAAAACATAACACATAATCATCTGATTAACTTTATCAAAAACATTTTGCCGTCTAATGTTTATAGAGAAAGCGGGGCTTTGAAGAAATTCAGAATTTTATTAATTTGTTATTTTGTTGATTATATCTTCACCGGCCTAAATGGGCTTACATTCGTAGGGTTTAGTGCCACTTGCACCTAAATGATAACAATTATTATAAAAGTTAATTTTGAGATATGTTTTTAAATATTTTTTAATAAAATAATATAAATTTTACAAACTATCTAAAAATTACTATTACTTATGAGATTTACTATTTTTAAGATTTGTATAAATTACATAATTTTGAAAATAAAAATGTCTCGTATTAATTTTAGAAAGTTAAAGACTCAAAATTACTTTTATGTTTTTGATGGTCTCATGCTTTTTACATACAAAAATATTTATGTAATTAGAACATAATACTTGAGAGATAATATTGAATTGAGAATAGATAATTGTTTGGTTTACATTGCATAGATGTGAGGTATTTATACTAATACAAGATGAGATGGGTGTACTAATGTAAGACCCCGATTTGTATGAAATACAAAATAATTTTATTTTATTTTATATATTTTCTTCTGAAAACGGTAAATGAATAAAAATTCAAAAGTAAAAATTAAGAAATGTTTGTACAAATTTTATCTTGTCGGAGAATATTTATTTTGTCGGGAAATATTCGTTCTGTCGGAGAATATTTGATTCGTAAGACAGCGCCGAAATAACCAAATATTGGTGGACCCCCACAGCGAATTATTGTCGGATATAAAAAACGACATACGTAACATTTCTAAATAAATATAGTCAACGGTACAATCACTTTAACTATTAAAATAACCGGTGGTAAAAGAATAATAACATACGATATTGCACAATAGTACACGGTATTGCACAGTAGCACACGGTATTGCACAGTATTTCATATTATTGAACTGATAAGTGGCTATTATACTATATTGACTTTATTGAACTGATAATTGTCACAGTAGCATAATAATATATATTATTGAGCTGATAATTGTCACAGTAGCATATGCACAGTAATTCACATTACTGAATCAATAATTGTCATTACACAATAACGTGCTTATTTATTTTCAGCATTATTGTTATCTCTTTTATGATGTTGATTAAACTATTGCGTTCTATTATTAGTTAATTTCTCTACTTATCTAACTCAGAAAGCCAACTATACTGCATTTATAACAATTAGTCATAATAATGAATAATTGTGAATTATTGATGAATAATTGAATTGATAAAGTTATTTGTTTTTATTATAATAAATTATATAAAGTTATTTATTTTTATATATAAAGTTAATTGATTTATATAAAGTAATTTGTTTTATATATAAAGTAAATTGAATGGTATAGATTAAATATGATCTTTAAATGAATGAATGATTTATATTAAGGAAATCTTAAAAGATGAAATGAGTGGTATAGATTAAAGATGATCTTTAAATGAATGGCTTAGATTAAGGAAATCTTAAAAGATGAAATGAGTGGTATAGATTAAACATTATCTTGATATATACGGTTTGGATTAAATTAGAAAATCTTGGTTTATGATAAAAATTTTGGCTATAAATAGAGCCCTTAACTTAAGGATTTTTCATAAAAACTTCCTTACTTATTCTTTCTTTCACTTTCCAAATATTTCTTTGTATAAGTTCTCTTTGAGTGTGCTAAAGTCATCTTGAATATTTGTGAAGATCTGTAAGTGTACGAGTACTGACCAAGTATATCTTTTTATAAAAGTTATATAAGTAACCACACACATCACACGGTATTTATAAATCTTCCTTTAGAAAACTCTTCCTTTAAAATATTCATTTTGAAAAGCTTCATTTGGAAGATTTATTTTGAAATATTATCTTCTTCAAAAACTATATTGAAGTTATTCTACTTTATTCTATTAAATCATTTTTGATGATTTCATACGAATTGGTATACACCATGAAATTATATATAGTAGTTACTAATTAAATTATAAAAATATAAGTTGATCAACTTCATATCCAGTCACGTGTTAAGGTAAGGGATATCATCATTTTCATCTTCCACTATTCAAACTTACTACGGTAAGGGATTATTATTCTTTGATTCTCGAAAATAATATCGTTTCTTCCTTACTCGTAATATGTGTCATTTATTTCCATGTATTAATTTATGGGAATAACCTGACTACGCGGACTACCGCATGTTTGGTGAATAACCTTTCTTATTCATTTGTGGGAATAACCTGACTACGCGGACTACCGCATGTTTGGTGAATAACCTTTCGTATTCATTCCTTATTAATTTGTGGGAATAACTTGACTACGCGGACTACCGCATATTTGGTGAATAACTTTTCATATTCATTCTTTATTAATTTCTGAGAATAACCCGACTACACGGACTACCGCATGTTTGGTGAATTACTCTTCATATTTGTCTCTTATTGGTAAAGTTTCCTGAAATGATTATATATTCTTTATTAGTTTGCGTTTCATCTAATATCATTTCAATTGAGCCTTCATATTTTTCTAAATCTTTCTATTGAACCTTAACTGTTATTCTGAACTGTAGATCTTGAATATCATTCTTGAATTTGAGTCCACATCATTTTGATAATTTGGACATTATTTGAATCTGCACAAAGAAATATCATAAATTTTTGATATTTATTAATCATACTGTTTCTTCTGATTCATCATCTATATCACTATTGTTATTCTAATTATCAAGAATCATGTTGTTATGAATATATGTGGCCTGGGGCACAGATGATAGAATAAATGCGATATAATTGTTGTGTCTTTTAGGGCACGTGGTGAATGTTCTTTTTAGTCGGGGGCAAAGAAGAACTGTTATTTGGTATGATTATGACCAAAGGTTGGATACTGGTATAATCATGACCGTTGGTGATATATTGAATATCTTTGGCCTGTAGTGCAAAGATGAACTGTTGACTTGTATGATTATGACCAGAAACTGTGAATTTGTATCATTATGACCAGTGGTATTTCAGATGATAAAAGTTGATGATATTTTTCTTAAAAAGAGAAGCGAGTGGACATCATAGTCTACATTATTTTCTAATGGATTGTTCATTCCGCTGCTATCATTGATCTGAACTTTATTCAAGAATTTAACTGCAGTTCTTGATATAAAGCTTATTGTCTATTATATTCAATTAAGAACTCAACTGTTGAAGGCTAATGATAATTTATTTATCATTATCTTAATCATGGTATTTTCTCACTGGGCTATTTGAGCTCACCCTTTCTTTTGTTCCATTGTTTTTCAAAAAACGAGAGAGTAGCTGGGTCTAGCAGGTGAATGGAGTAAGGTCCGAGGATAGCTATTGTAGTCTTCACATGTTGTATATAGTGTGGCAATAATAGTAAAGACTTAGTTGTGTATTATTGAGTTCTGTATTTCTGTTATATGTACTGTTTATATTAGAAATCGTGTATTTTATGACGTCTCAAATTGGGCTATGTAGGCCTAGATTTGGGGGCGTCACAACTAACATATTGCCTAATCAAAAAGAGAATCATGGAATAGCCTAATTGTAGGAGAGAATCATAGAGGATAGAATCATGGAAACATGTTGGTTACATACTTAATTAATAGGATTGATTTCTTAATACATAATTAATACTCTAATATCCATAATTAACTATTTATAGTTATATTCTCTAATTATACGTCCTTTCAAGTGAAACGGATATAATCAGAGCTTAAGCTTGAACTTGAGAAAATAGTCATGCGATCGTAAGACTAAGGAAATAATGCCTTAAAGAATGGAGTACATAAACAATTTTTCGTGATAGATTGAACAAAATTGTAGCATGCATGCTAATAACATCATACTAAAAATATGACACGAACCGAAGTGATCGTCCAAACACTTGCAAAAAAGAACTTTGTCTTTCCAGCACTAGGCCTTCATAAACTTATTCACAAAACACTTTAAATACATCAAGAAGTGAAATGCAATCGGTATCTAATGACAAAAGTCTCACATCTTTGAGCGGAAATGGAGATGGCAAAGACACCAAACATGAATCTTTAAAGACAATCAAGTGAGAATGAGAATAGCCATTACAGGCATGGAAAAAGGAGTGTAATAACTTAGATTTGAGGCTGATACAACCTACAGGAATTGCTAATATAAGATTATCATACAACATTGAAGAATAATCAATTGAATTTGTCTTATTCGCAAGATGTGTAACCATCGATAAATATCATTAGGGTCCCCAAGCTGATGAGTTATAGAACAAGTCATTACTTTGGAGATTAGTGGATGAACAGAGTATGAAATAGGCTGGATAAGAGAGTCTGAATTTGCATATGGAGAAAGGACAATATTGGTGGCATTAATAATGAGTTTGGGGAATCCATGGTTACTGATTGGGATTGCCTAGACTGTGAGAAGGAATTAGCAGAGATAGGGATAGTGGGAGCAGAAATGTCACATAATCGTGCAGTCCAAATAGTTGTTGTATCCGGATGCGGAGAAGAAGAAGAACCATAGAGAATGGAATGTATTAGAGGTCCCGAGCTTATCATAACACCAGTTAAAAGTAGAGTAGGCAGAGAAGAAAAAGCAATTGGGGAAAATTGCTGGAATGTAAACTGTCTGGATTACTCATCAGACTATCTGGATTGAGGCTCAACCTGTTTGAATTGGTATAGAGACTGTTTATATTGGGCATAAATAGATAATTGCTCATTAGAATGTCCTGTTGGTGGAGATTGAACATGTGAGATATCACACCGTTGAGGTGAATTAGATTGCGGTGGCTTATGGGACGTAGATGGAGTATATATGGAAGGTGGTGTTGGAGGAGTATATATTTCAGGCATGATTTTCGGATTGAAGTTTGGTATGACATTATGAGAAATAGAAGGATGAAATGCCATGGGTTGGGCCATATCCACAACTGGATTGCGATGAATATCTTGTAATTTGGCATGACTAAGAAGCATATATGAAAGTAAATCTAAAGATAAAGAATAATTTATCAGATAATAGTACTCGCGGAAGTGACTAAGAGAGTCATCTAGCCCATCAATAATACAATCAATGAGTTTAATTTCATCAATCGATTCACCAGCGTGATTAAGTGCATATGCGAGAGATTTTTCCTCGAAGATATAATTTTTCACAAATTGAGAATGAAGTTTTTGATGAGAGTACACTTGATCTAAAAGATCACCAACATACCAATTCTGGAAAAATTCACAAGCATCGTTTGTGGAGTCACTAGTATCATTTACTTGAGAGGTGGGAAATTGTTGAGAAAAGTCACAAAATTTCTCTTGTGAATCATAAGAACAATCATAAGAGGGAGGAACAAGTCACCATTTGGAATCATATGGAGAGGAGTGAAAATCAGAGTATGGAAAGAATTGATTTTCTGCCATGGAGTAATCCGAAGATAAAATTTATTGATGAAAGACTAAAAATAGAAGGCTAAATATGCAGCAAAAGGATTTATTTAGTAGCGGCTATGCTACCTGACAGAATGAATAATTGAAATAGTAGGCCAAAATATTTAGTGGATAGACTGAAACAAAGGTACAACGAAAGAAGAGAATATGTAGCGGATAGATAGAAGAAAAGAAAAGGATCAAAGGCTGCTAGCCGTATGACTCTGATACCAAGTTAGAGTTAATATAATACTTGAGAGAGAATATTGAATTAAGAATAGATAATTGTATTTGATAATTGTTTGGTTTACATTGCATAAATGTAAGGTATTTATACTAATACAAGATGATATGGGTGAACTAATTAACATATTGCCAAATCAAGGAGGAATGACCTAATTGTAGGAGAGAATATGGAAACATGTTGATTACATAATTAATGGGATTGATTTCCTAATACATAATCAATCCTCTAATATCTAGAATTAACTAATTATAGTTACATACTCTAATATATGTATATGTATATATATATATATATGTTTGTGTGTGTGTGTGTGTGTGTAAATACGATGTATAACTTGTAAAGGACTCCTGATTATCTTTTGGTCAAGAACGGTTGAGTTTCCGCAGATCCATATTTTAATGTTAATATATGTTTTTCTTGGAAAATTAAGAATGAGTAGATGGAGAATTAGGATTGTAACGGTGAGGAAATGAGCGTGGCATGCATGATAATCCATTACATATAAATTGTTGTGTGGAAAGCAGGAAATATGCATGAAAAAGATGAGAAAAATAATTAACCTCTCTAGCTTCCTTTTATTTTAACTGAGCATGCAATTGCAGGCTAAGTAATTGTTGCAAGGTCATAAACGTGAGACGTAATATATAAAGAGAGACGAGCGACCAAGAGAGAGTAAAAACTAATTACCTCACGGGACTGCAACACACAGCATTTAATAGCAACCTATATAGCTACAAAAATTAAGCCCTAGCTACTGCCTGTGTATTTCTATATCTATATACTCAACCACCTTCATATATATATATTTGCCTTCCCTAGATATATAATGACATTCCAGCCTAGGTGCATATGAGCATAACCTGCTGGTTGCAGGACAAAGAGCAGCCAAAGTATTTTGTATTATAAAATAAATAAATATAAATAAAACCTTTTTTGGCAGCCAACCTGAAAATGTCTCACATAGCTGTGGAGAGAAACGGGAGAAGACAGATGAATGAACATCTCAAAGTTTTACGCTCATTAACCCCTTCTTTCTACATCAAAAGGGTACGTATCTCTCTCCCCTTCTCTCTATATGTGTAAATTTCATCCAAAATTTAGTCTCATCTGAAACAGTACGTATTGACTAAATTTTTTTATGCATATATATCAAGTTTTGTGTAGGATCATTACCTAAATGTAATTTAACAAATTCTTAACAATAACACAGAGAGAATTGATATTTCACAAGTAATTTATGATATTTCTTTAAGGCCTATCTCACATAAATAATAATACGAGAGAATTTGTGAAATATTAAAAAGCACTTGTAAAAATGATTATTTCCTTATTATATACCTAAAGGAATGAAACAAATTTCATTGAATATTTTATAATGTCTAAATGTATCCTCAACAAATCATAATTATGTTCGTAAAATAAAAATAATCAAAAAAACAAATGAGACGTTCATTTCTTGATAGGTGATTGAATGCTTGTGTTTGTTTTTGTTTGTTTATCAGATGTACAAAGTATACAAGTTTTAACTTGGATTCTAATACATGTTTATGTAATCATCATATTTATGAAAGGGAGACCAAGCATCTATTATAGGAGGTGTAATAGAATTCATCAAGGAGTTGCACCAAGTTTTACGGTCACTGGAGTCCAAAAAACGGAGGAAGAGTCTAAGCCCTAGCCCGGTTCCGAGTCCAAGAGTACCACTGCAACTTAGTCCTCCATCTGAATGTTCCTCAAGTACTAGCACTGAAAATGTTAAGGAACTTGGAGCATGCTGCAACTCTTCCGTTGCTGACGTCGAAGCGAAGATCTCCGGATCCAACGTTATCTTGAGAACTGTATCGCGGAGAATTCCAGGCCAAGTTGTGAAGATCATCAGTGTGTTGGAGAAACTTTCTTTTGAGATTCTGCATTTGAATATCAGTAGCATGGAAGACACTGTTCTGTATTCCTTCGTCATTAAGGTGTAACATCTTAAACCCTAACACTTTTTATACTTTATAATAGAGCACTTAAGTGAATCAAATCACTGATTTCTGTGCAAGTGTTTGTTGAGTTGATCAGGAGAACTGGCTTCATAATTACTAATTAAATATGATAAATAAGGATACAGATGTGATCATATGTATACAGGACACATAATAAACGCCCCTGACCAAATTGACAATAATTACAATGTAACTAACACATGCAGGCATCCAACGATTTTGATCAAAGAAAGCAAGAAGCATTAGGGTATCAATCCGTATTCTCACTTTCATAGAATCAACAATATTATTATGTGTACATTTATACATAATTTTAGTGGATGATTCTAAATAAAATTCGCATATTTAGCGACATTTGCAGTTTTGCTCCACGCCTCCACATTCCCTCTGCTAGCATATAGTATTAGTAACATGGGAACTAATCTGGCTACATTGAAAGCTAATGGAATACTAGCAATATTTTGGCTACAATTAATGATGTAAAATGGTTTATTGATAATTACTGAAATTATATTAACCTAATCAACAAATTTTTGTTCGTACGTTTAATTTGTTTGCTGATCATATATATATATATACATATATATATATATTAATTCTTTCTGCTGATAATTGCAAGTATATCTGTTACAGATAGGGCTGGAGTGTCGATTAAGTGTGCAGGAACTAGCAGTTGAAGTACAAAAAAGCTTTTGCTCCGATGCAGCTAATTATGTCAAGGAGATATAACTATACAGTATCCTTAGTCCACGTCTTTAGAAAAGAAGGTGCCCTAGTACTGAACTAGGCAGTGCATGTGATGCGAGGTACAACTCAGATGCAAAACTGTTCAACTAGTTAGCTTAATTAAGGGTTAAATCACTTTTTTTTTACGGTACTGAATATCAATTTATATTTATATTATAAAATTATTTTTTTATATAATTATATTATTGTATTAGATTTTTTTTATAAAAATTGAATTTTCTGTAATAGTCTGTTAATTTTTACCGGACTCACGGAAAATTCAATTTTTATAAAAAAAATTCAATACAATAATATGATTGTAAAAAAAATTAATTTAATAATATAAATATAAATCGGTATTCAGTACAGTAAGAAAAAAAGTGATTTAATACATTTAATTTATAGTAGGTGCCTAGGTGGTACGTACCTCCCATAGCCCGCATAAGTTTTTATTTAATGATTATATATACTTATTAAAATGTAATAAGAAGTTTGTAGAATTTTATTTAATAGCTTAAATCTCTTATCTAACTTCATTGTGATCATCAAAAAGTTATCTTAATTTCTTTATCATGCACATAAAAGGATTTGGGTGCAAAACCTCAAAACTTTTGAGTTTGTGTGGGTTATAAACAAGAATGGGACGTAGGATGTGTAAAGGGCTTGGCTTAACATCTGTCCATAGGAAAGAATTAAAAACTCCTTAATTTAATTTCAAAATTAGAGAAATATAACGTTTTAAAAGAATTTTTTTTTTTAGAAAAAAAAAGAATTATTCTCAACATTATTGGCTAAAAGTATGGTAGTAGTGACATGGCACTACTCAATCAATTAAGAATAAAAACGATGGCATATTATAAGAAACTTCATGTAATTTCACTGTCTAAAAATAAATTTATATTTTTAATTTTAAAAATGTATCTCTTATAAAGACAATGTCATAAATCCTGAATTCATTCCACCCATTGTCAACTGTCGAGGTTGGGAAAGGGTACTCACTGTCTACCCAATTAAGCAAACTCATTAATTCTTAAGATTTTATATAAAAACAAAAACTAATGTGAAATTCAATTATATTATTGGGGACAGGCCGCGAGTAAAACTCAAAAACTAGAAAAAGACTGATTTTGATTCAATTTTATAGTTGGTAAGCACAAGTAACTTCATAATCAAATAAATTGAAAAACTGTTTCAAAAATATTAAATAAGTAAATAAAAAATGAATGATTCAATATGGTATACTTACCAAATAAAGAAAAATAGTTGGGCCAAATTTATAAGGAAGACTTCTAAAGTTTTTTAATGAAATCTTAGGGTAGATATCAGCGGAGGCCCACTATTCAACTACTATACAACTCTAATTGGGTCCAATAACAACCCACCCGTAAAAGCTTTGTATAAAAGTTGTACCCTTAGCTTAAAGAAAATTGAAATAAGAAAGTGAGCAAAGCTTACTCCATATGCAGTAGTAGATGATATTAAACCTGCAAAACTAACAAAACAATCCCAACTTATTTTTGGGTCCATGGGCCCACTTAATACCTACCAAAACAAAGACAACGAATAGATATTTTCAGCACAAATAATACAAAACGCAGTTATATCATGATTTACGTGTATATTTAAAAATCGTACATTGAATTAAAACAATACAATACGCAACAAAAATGTTATTTTTCAAAATGTTAAATGTATTAAAATTGGTGTCTAACAAGCTCAAAAGTAGTGTGATTAGATCTATATTTCATATTACAAAAAGAAAACCCTTTGTGACAATGAAAAAATACATTGCAATTTACACATCTTTATGAGCATATGAAAAAAATTACACTAGAGTCAGATCTCATCGGCTACTAGTTTCTTTCTCGATCCGGGAGAATTTGTCATTTTCTTAGTGAAAGTTAAATATGTCATTCTCTTAGTGAAAGTTAAATATATTTTTCCCTACATTATTGTCAATTATAAGGTAGTGAAATGAAGAAAAGATGGATCATGTGAACCCAACATGAACAGCTCCAATCACTTCATTACATAATCGAATTGGCGATGGGACAGTACACAGTACCTACATTTGCTGGATCTATTATTATTATTATTATTATTATTATTATTATCCTGTTGGGCTTCTTCCCTTATTTGAATTATTCCACTTACAGCCACCAATTAAATCCAAGTTTGGTTACATGTCACATAAATGTTATCTCCTCACCTCCATATGTTGTTTGTTTTTTTCATGTTGGTTAATTATCACACTCCATTGTCCTTCACTTCACAATTCACATGATCATTCACTTCCCTTCATTACATATTTTTTCACAATTTCCTCATAAATAAATAGTTTATTTACTGGTTTTGCTATAATTGTTAGACTTATATAACAACAATTAACATTGAGCTTTGGTACTTATATTTGTTACAAATTGGGATTACATTCTACCACTAATGATCTCTCATGCAAATACACGAATTGTACGCAGTTTTTCGCCTTAAGAGGGTGCCTTTGATTCATTATACTGTTGTCGTATCATAATTATGAAGAAAAAAATATTGTGACATGTTGTATAATTTTATTTTTTTTTGTTAATTAAAAATTTGGATTTGTGTGTCATCTTTGTGCAGGACCATGCTAATCTTCTCGGATGACCCACATATTGTGTAATATTAAAGTCATACTTAACATGATATTTAGATAGATAATTACAAAAGCAAATAAGAGAAGTCCAAAATAGCTATTGAGCGAGGAAGTAACCAATTTCAGCATAGTACGTACTTGTATTCTCTAACCAAGGAGACAAAAAAATTAAATAATAATAATAATTAATGAGTATTTCCAGTCATATATTCTCTAGCATCATCAATGTATGTAGTGCAAACAAAGGGAGCCAAGTGCATAATAATTAATTATCATGTCCAAGAAAGAAAAAAATAATAATAAATGAGATAATAATTGTGGAAATTAGTGGGTCCTGACTAGACTAGACCGCAATGGTCAGGTATAACTTGTCATTAACATTTATGCCAATATCCCACAATACATACAACCATGCATCAATAATTTAAAAAAAAAAAGTTAAAAAATAAATAAATACAACCATTCTTCATGCATGCTGACTGCCTAAATATTACCGACTTAGTAACGATCAAAACCCACCCCATGTACATTACTTTTTAATATTAGCAACAAATAAAAGCCCATCATCTTCATCTTAAGAGTAATTCTCCTCTTTATGAGAGTCCCAACATCTAACCAACTTTCAGCCACAAGACAGATAAGAGTTTGACAACCCACAATCCCACATAATAATCCCCCGCCCCCCCCCCCCCCCCCCCCCCCCCGGGGTGCGGGTTTAAAGGTCGGACATGATTTTAGCTGTCTAACAATAATTCAAGAATAAAATTTGACTTATTTTGTGAAACAAATGAAGTATAAGATAAAGTTTAACATTTTTCCAAATCAAATTTAATAATTCGTAAATTAATTTGAATAGGTTATAAGTAATTTTTTTGAATAAAAAGAGTATTATATATTTTAAAATAGAAAAAACAATACACCGAATGCCATCACCAGCGGCACCGTCCTAGTCACGTGAGGTCACACGACCATCATGATCAGTCTCTTGCCATGGGAAACTACATTATCAGCAAACATCATCATAGTTAAGTAGTCTCTTGCCATGGGGGGAAAGTAGCTGCGGCCAGAAAACATGCAAAAGACATAAAAAGCATTTGCAGTTCACGAATGTGAAAGCGGCGAGGGGGTCGAGGAAGTTATAATTATGAGGCGTGAGAAAGCTCGTCACGTTTGATACTCCTATTACGCGTGTGGGTCCCTTATTTTAGTAATGAATAATTATAATTTATACGCGACACAAATTATACACCTAAAAGTATATACAAATAATAAGATTGGTTATGAATCAAGATATAATAGGTTTTATTTATTATTATATACTAGCATATGATGGTATATGTATTATATGTATAAATTATATAAGATAAAATTAAAATTTTAAAAAAAATTTAAAAATTAAATTAAAAAATTAATTAATATAAATAAACAAAATAATAATATAACAAAATTTAAAAGAGTAAAAGAGAAAGAAAAAAATAGCGTGACACAATTATATATTGACATCAGCAGCTCGAGAGAGCCGCTTTACCCTATTCCCTGTTTTATCCCTCTGTCTTCTCTCTTTTTACTCTTTTGCCACCTAAGCGTTTCATTTTATCTCAGCTAAACTAAAGAATAAATATAAATTTATAACATTTAAATATTATATTCATTTTAATTATTAAAAAATAAAATATAATATTAAAATTCGTATTATATTTTATTTTTTAAAAATTAAGATAAATATAATATTTAATTTTATATTTAAATATTATATATATAGACATATCCTAAAACAAAACAGCTTCTGCTCATTCTTATTTCGTTTTTTTTTTTTTGTTTGGTTTACTTTCCTTTATAATTATGGGAAGGATAGGAGTGGTACTTTCAAAGAAAGATAGGAAAAGACAAAAAGAGAGTAACCGTTGAGAGAAAAAGGAAACAACAAGGCGAGAAAGGTTTGAATTGTGTGCAGGGGAATGCATAAGTTAGTGTTATGGTGCGAGTGATTAACAGTATTTGGGGGGGTACTTTTGACTTTTGAGGATGATAGAATATCTTTCCGGAGATATTTGTACGAGACTCACAAATAGGGGTGAAAATCGGTCCAAGTTACGCAGTACCCGACTCGGATTAGACTCGAGAATATGATTCGAGGCTCGGATTTGGTAGGTATCCGAGCCAATCCGAGTCGAATATGAGCCAAGCTCGTTTATGAGATTATAATACTGAACTCGAATCTGAGCAGCACACTGTTCGCTCGTTTTAGGGTTCGAATACACTACCTTCATCTGATCCATACTTGATCCTTACTCAATGAACCCTACTCGCTTAGGGGTTCGATGTATGACATTTGATAAATATAATGATGTTACTAGAAATTGTATTATAGTATAATTAATATTATAAATTTATCATTGTAATTTTTGTAACTTGTATTTTTATATAAAAATAAAATTGAAGTTTTTCTAAGTTTTCATTTTTATGTCTCATTTTGGTATGATTCATCTCAGATTCGAGCTCGAATAGAGGCTCGCGAATTACTCGTTGTGAAAATGAGTCGAGTAACTTCGAGCCTAGTAGTATCAAGTAATTCATCGAGTCGAACTTGAGCAGCCTTAGAAATTATCATTTCGAATTCGAGTCGAACCTGAACACAAAATTTCTGATTCGAGTCGAGCTTGAGCATCAGAGTGTTCGGATCGACTTGGGATCATTTTCAACTCTACTCACAAAAGTCATAAGCACGTTTCCTTACTCTGCAAATTACCAAATACTCTGCGCCTAATTCGAATAGAATAAGGTTATGTCTGATTGTATTTTAATAATTTATTTTTTAATAAATTTTAATATTTAAAATTAGAATAATTTTTTTTTATGAATGTTTTAAAATTATTAAGATATAAAATTAAATTTAAATTATTTAGAGGACTTATTTAAGATGTATTAAGAGAAAAACTATTAAGATGCATTCAGATGTAATTAAACATAACCTAAGTCTATTTACATAAACAATCAAACACTAAATATAAACTCTATTTTATCATTAAAAGATAGAATTTGACATTAAAATTCGTTTCAAATTCTATTTTTAAGTAATTGAGATATAATTTAAATAAAAGTTTATATTTAATATTTATGCGTGTAGAGTTATTTATTCGAATATACGGAGGTGGAGGACATTGCTGGGTATTTTAATATCTTTTTTTTTTGTACTATACAAATCCAAATTTAAAATTTGTAAAAAAAAAACAAAAGGGTTTTGAATATCACTATTTTCATATTACAAGTTTTTACACGAATTCATCCATTTGAAAGTGCTTGTAGTTATTTGGAATAGTAATTCCACGCCTTGTTTTTTTTTATTTTTATTATTATTGAAAATTGTTAAAATGTAAGAACGAATAATTGACATTTAAACAAAAATTAGATGAAAAATAAAAAATAAGAATAAATAATGTACTCAAATTTTTTCAATTTGATTAATTATAATTGTCTGATGTATTCATTAGATACACACACTCTGCAATGATCCATCAACCAAATAATATTTTATAGTAACCAAAAAATTCTAATTGTTATAACATTAACTCAAACCCAATACATTCATAAAACTCGTGACCGAGTTATTAATAAATTTCAAAATTCAATTGCGCATTGCGCTTAACTTTTTACGGGTACTTCCCCTTGTAACCCCTATCAGCTCACTAGAGAGCTGAACAATCATTCGCTTAACGGGGAGTGAAATTGCTATTATCCTATAGTAATAGTCATTAATTAAATCTTCAAAAATATAAATCAATCCTAATTAACAAAAACGAATAAGATATCCATTGTCAGTCTGGACTAGGAATGCGATACTCAATTTCAATTTTTAACATCCAAAGAAATTGTTAACAAGGATAATACATACTCAAAATATATTTGTTCTCTCAATCTTCTCTTTTTCTCTCTAGTCAAAAATTTTAGATTCCGTTTTAGATTTGGAAAAGAGCTCTCTTGTTTTTGAAGAGACCTTCCGCAAAATCTTTTTGTCTTTTGCTCTTTATTGCCTAGTATTAATGTATTCTTCTTTTCTGCAGAGTTTATTTTTTATTTTTTGTACGATTTATTTTTTTATGAGATGATTGATTTTTTTTATTTTTTTTTTATATATTAGTGAGAAGTTTTCATTATTGTCTTTTCTGAGATTTTTTTTTCTCCATTTTGAAAGTTATTATTCTCATTTTGTGAGAATTTTTTCTATGTGTATTAATAACGATAGATGTGTATATTTAAGTGTGGTCAAATAATGACAAATTGTTATTTTATTGTTTGTGTTTAATAACTCAAATTTTTATATTTTACTATTACATTTAATTTATAATTATTTTTCAAGAATATTTATTGTGTTCACTAACTATTATTATGATAAATCATCTTCCTAATTATCAGTTACTTTGTATGAAAAGATTATCATTTCAATTATTCTTACTTTAATCTTTTTAAGTTTTTAACAAATTATAATTTAAATATATTTTAATCTTTTAAAATGTTTTATTAAAAACTACAAAAAAAATTAATACATACTCAACCAATTCCACCCCTAACAAAATACTGTCACCAAGGTCTATTTTCTGTGAGATATTTATAAGAATATTTTTGTGTCATAAAGTGTACACTAGTGGGGAAAAAAATAGCAAGTATTTTCAATTTAGAAACCTCTTCATTAATAAAAAAATAATAGGTTTTTTGGTATAATTTAAATGAGCCGTTTAATTATATTAAATATAAGAAGCAAAATTAATTTTATATATTAAAACGGGAAGGATTATAAATTCCACCCCCATGAAATAAATAGGAAGCGGGGGGAGGGGTGGTCGTCATTAAGATAGAAAGGGACAAGGCACTAGGCAACAACGGTGCAGCAGCCACTTGCATGAGATATACTGCTGCATGTTTATACTAAGTAGCAATTGGAATCAGAATTAATTACTAATAAATTCCTAGGAGATTGAGCTTTGACGTAGAATTAGAATTCCTCTCGGAATTATAACAACTCCCATCACTTTGTTGACTTGTATCATTCACCTCATTTCATTACTATTTATTTATTCATTCTCACCCCTTATTTAATTCGTTTATTACTCCTGCTCCCTCAATTTCTTCGATTCCTAAGAAGAAGAAGAAATCTAGACAGATAATTATATTATTTATTACTTTTCCATGTGCCCAAATTAAGTACTCCTCCCTCTCTCCTCTTATTTTTATAAGTTACTGATATATGTAACACTGGCATAATTTATTTAGGAAATGATACTTTTATAAAAAAAAAAATATTTTTATATAAAAAATATTATTTTAAATTTATAATGACGATTTTGATCCGATATAAATTTATAACAACTGTATACTCGTGAAAATAACAAAAAACATATGCATCAAAAACTATATCAGTGGTCGGTATTTAATTAACCATGAAACTATCATTCATTTTTTTTTATTATAGTAAAATTAAAGATATACACATATTATAAATAATTCGTATATAGAATAAATCACCGACTACCTACTCTTCCTAATTTGTCGAAGAATATTCGACCGAGGGAGGTAGCTAGCAGTAAATAGGGCAGGCTAGTCAGTAAATAGGGCGCATAAATTGGCAGGGGTTGTACTACTAAATATTGCCTGCACCAAACATAATGTCTCTCTCTCTAGATATATATATTCAACCCGCTTGCACCTAGCTACTCCAAGTTCCCATTCCAAGTGTGTGTATATATATATATATATATACTTGTATTCGGAATTAAGTATTAGGAATTAAGCACCTTAATTCCCAAGTTAATACTATTCACAGATTCTTCACGTGGAGTACAGTTTTTGTTGTTCATTCATTGAAGGTGAAACTAAATTACAAGTTTACGACAGCTAGCCGCCATTGTCCATGCAATAATATGTTTACATTATGGTAAAACTTGGTCTCAGCGGTATACATGACCATGACGGTCTCCACGGTATTCTTACCAATCCTACCACAAAATATATATATATATAATTTATTCATAACAATCGATTATTGATAATAATTAAAATTGATCTGTTGTAAAAGAAAGTAACGACATAATCAATTAACACAAAAATTGACATATCACAAGAGAAAATAGTTGACACGTTCTGCAACGAAAAAGAATAACATAACTAATCTAAAATAAAAAATACTCCTTACATTAGTTGTCGAAATAATATCATAATAACAACCGGTTGTCACGAATAACGAATAGACATCTTCTCTCTCTCTCTCTCTCTCTCTCTCTCTCTCTATATATATATATATATATATATATATATATATATAAAATATTTGTCGATAATATATATCATCAAATAAGCAATATTTATATAACAAATTATATATTAGAAAAAATTGTGTGAAAGCTGTAACAGAGTGTTCTCATTCGTTAATAGAGGGTGCTCTTGATCATTCGTTATTTTATTAACAATGATTTTATTTTTTTCGTTAGTTTTATTAAAGATAACTTTGTCATTCATCATTTTATTAATCAAAATTATATTATAATACTCATCACAACAATTATGCCGATAGGGTAGTCACTAAAAACAATATTTTACTCAATAAATATATATTGAAAAGTTTTGAGTGAAAGTGTTATGAAGGATATCCACCGATAAAATTATGTGAAAAGTGTAATTAAGAGAATTTTTACTTTCTTTTTTTTTCCTTATATTGTTCAAGTATAATTTAAAATTAAAATTTATTTAGGAAAATTGGAAGCCATTTTAGACCAATGTAGTTTAAAGGTTATCAACTTATTTTATTTTTTATGAAATTCAACTTAAGTAACAATCCAATCAAGGATGATCCTCGAAGAAATGTTTCACTCAAGATTTAATTAATTTTCTGGTGAACCAACAAGTCAACTTGCCTAAACAAAGTAGTAGTCAAGGTACTTCTAAAATAAAATTGAAGTAATCAAGAATTCGAATTGAGAGATAAATTATTAGAATATTTTTTTAATTTTATTAAAAAATAAATTATTAATATGGAAAAGAAGAACTCTTATTTTTAATAAAAATATTATTTTGGAAAGTAGTCTTTTTATAATAGGAGTTTTATTTTAGAATTATCCTATTTTGAATAAGAAAAGGAAAATTGTGGGTTACTCTATAAATAGAGTATTATATTAAGTTGTTGAAATGTAATACAATCAAAAGTCATATAGCATCCTAAAATTTGAGAGTGGATATGAGTGAGTTTTGGGTTTGTATAAGAAGATGATTTTTGCATCTTTTACATTCCGTTTAAAAAAGTTATACTATTGAAAGGTGAGTTTTGTAGCTTTTATTCAGTGCAAAAAGTTGTGCTATAGAAATTATAATTTTGTGCAAGCCCGAGTTTTAAGAAGTAAAAATTAGGAGAATTATTGTAAACTCATTATTATTGGTATAATTAAAATTTTAAATTTAACTCGTAATTTTTTCCTTTAATTTTTTTTGACGTAAAATATTATATTAAATTATCTCTTTTAATTTTATTATTTAATTTACATGGACTAAATTCTCAACGATATCCCGATTATAGTAGTTAAAAGAGATTCGATACAGCAGACAAATAATTTGCACATACTAACATATATCTTCACACTTTTCGATTGTGGGATGCCTACAATTTTATATCTCAACTTCTCATGGTGCGTACCAAGTATTTTTTAATTTACTACTCTCCACTAATTTAAACTATCAATTTTGGCAATATATGAGTCAAGGTACCTTTTTTATTTATTGTAAAAGTCAATAAATTTATACTATTATATGTCAAAGATAAGGAATATCTAAGGAGATGTCTATAATTTCTTGGAGAATAGCATTGTTTATTTTGATAACTTCAATACAGTACTGTCCATTATATTTTATGCTCATTTTGATATTAAAATTTTAAACAATTATATATGACAGATTTTTATTTACATGATAGTATTTCAAATTAATAAAATGAAAGAAGCTTATTAACAAAATTTCTAAATACTTATTATCTTTATTTTCTTTTGCATTAAATTTGTCGGAATTAATATCTCAGACAAGCGTAGGATTTAAGTAAAGTGGAGTATCACTTTAATTAGGCGGGAGATGTGGAGTGAGAATGTGTATTTAATCACTTGCACTCAAATAATTGAGTGCTTCGGTTAGTAAAGAAATCAATCTGTGGTCCATAAGATATTGACTATCATCTTATCTCTAATAAGTACCAAGTATTACTTACTTTGGCCATTATTAATCTAAGAACATGCATGGGGACATTTAATTAGTACTTACTCCATTTGTTTAAAGCAAAATATTGTTTCATTTGATTTTTCAAGTAAATTTGTGATACTTTGGAATTCAAATTGATGTGTAACTCATGTAATTTCCTGAGGAAGGGACCAGCAGAGAAATTAGAGAGAAAATCTAGGAAAAACTTACCTTTTAATCTTTTGATGCGTCTGCTGAATTTTGATTTCTTGGTGAAGGGTAAACTCAATCAAACTTGGCACATTTCACGTTAATGAAAGATATTTTTGCCACTAAGCTATCTTTCTATCACCTTTGGTCTCATGAATATTAAATTAATTTGTCCTAAAGTTGAAAGTATTGATTTTCTTCTTTGCTACATCTTAAAATGATATTTGGACCCCTCCCCCTTTCTAATATTAATATTCCAATTTTTTTTTAATAATTAAGCTTAAATGTTGACCTTCCTTTGTATTGGAGTGCAGTTTCCCTAAATCATTAATATTTGAATAGGAAATTAAGGTTACATCTGCATTGAGTAACAACAATATACACTGTTTATATTTTATCAAATTCATCCAAAAATAAAAAGAATTCAAACAATTTTTTTATTACTAATTGTAATCAATATAAAAGAGATAGTTATCTAGGAAAAGCAATAAATCAGTACCTACCAAATTATACAAAAAATAAATTAAGAGATCCGACGACAAGCCCCACTTTAGCTGGTTCTGATCATATAGTTTTATAAATTATAATATAACGATTACTCAAAATTTGTAGCTCTCATTTTCAGCTGTTCCACGTCTCCCACACCCCCCACGTTATTTATTTATATAATCAATTTCTCCCCATGCAAAATTATAAATAAAAATCTTTCCCATGCTCTCAGCCTCCTACCCTCCCGACCTCACAATTCTCTCTCTGTCTCTAGTGTGTGTAATTAACTAAATTTGGTTGGCCCTTTTTGGCATTTGCAGTTTAATTTGGGCGTTCAAATGTGTCCAAGTCCAACAATTCACATTGGCCAGTATAAAAAATATTAATTGGTGGAATTGTGATTTTCTTTTGTCAGATTTGGTTCGATTTGCATTCTCTTTTCATCTAATGTATGTATATATATATATATATATATATAGGCGAAGAGACCATAAACTATAATAAACATACAATTTGCAAATCCTAAGGTTCATGAATTTAAAATTTACATAAATATTCATAATTATTAATTTTATAAATGATTAATTTGACAATGAAAATTATTTTTTTTTCAAATAAAATGAGCCGGAGGGAGTTTTAAGAGAGTTCAAAATTATACTTGTACATTATTAAACAAAAAAAAACTCAATTACTCATACTATTTTTTGCAAGACTATAGTACGTACGACCTCTTTTTTCTTTTTCTTTTTTTAATCTTTTGGGGATTTTATTGATGTGAAGGAATGTAATGATGAATATTAGGTTTTGTTTTTGCTGATAAATATGAATATTTGGGTTTCAGAGAATTCAAAATTACACTTATTTTTTTATAGACAAAAAAAATGGCATTAACCCGACAACTTTTTTTTCTTTTTTGTATAAGTATAAGTGCACAATATTCAAACACTACATTTATTTTAACCTATAAAAAGTGATATATAACATTGAAATCCGTGTTATACCACATTTTTTAATAGTTAAGATAGATATAGTGTTTAATTTTGTGTGCCTAAACTTATCATTTTATTTTTTTTGGTTAAAGATCTCGTTGCTTATATAAAATCTCTATTATACCATCTACTTACAAACATAACAAAATGTAATATAAGTATAAATTAGTTACTAAATGTAAATTTAAATGTTTTCCTTTATATAATATATTTTTTTGTTGATAATTATCCTTTATATATTCATAAACAGTATAAAAAATATGAAGTTATGGTATATATAAATATTAATTAAACATATCTCACCTTGAAAATAAAAGGCGTACTAAATTATTAAGTTTTTTCTACAAATGTTAACGCTCTCCTTAATATGTTAAACATATATTATCCTTAACTGCATGGGAAAAAAGAAGAGAAAAGATAAGAAAAAGAAATTATGTTTCCTTAATTAGGATTGTAAAACAAAAATTCTAATGATTAAGATTTTTCCATAACAAAAAAAGGAAGGAATGAAATTTGGGATATTCTATCTAGCTTAATTGGAGTTTTCTTTTTATTTTTTCGTGTCACATGAAATAATCTTTTTGTTGAGGTAACAAATGAGACATTATTCACCGCTATTTAACTAATTACTAATTATTTTTAAAAATAAACATAAAACAAAATTACATCTTTGATAATTTATAAACTCGCTAAATGGAACCCTTTCTGTTGAAACGATGGAAGAGACATTATGCATGCATAAGGTACTAAATTGGAAGCAAAATTATGAACCATGTATGCATGTATATTCGAATTTCCATATCTCTTCTTAGTTTCCATAGTTCTGAGCGTACGTCGCTTATTATAAATAATTAAGATGCGATTTTACGTTTTGAGCTGATTATTTAATTTTGTCATGTTATACTCCATATATCCTATTTGATTTCTTCACCTTTTAAAAAATAAAAAATAAATATTAAATTTTATTTTGGAATACAGGGGAGCACGAATTGTAAAGTAAGGTGGAATTGTGGAAACGAGAGAGAAAGACAGATACGCGATCGAAGATAAAATATCTTTAGTTTTTTCTATGTATAATATATTTATAGATAAGTTTATATACACAACATTCATCTTAATTATTAAAAAATAAAATATGGTACAAATTTCAATATCATATTTATACATGATCAACAAGT
Source organism: Hedera helix (assembly GCA_947179155.2). Taxonomy (NCBI): domain Eukaryota; kingdom Viridiplantae; phylum Streptophyta; class Magnoliopsida; order Apiales; family Araliaceae; genus Hedera; species Hedera helix. The sequence continues at coordinate 33,460,434 of OX359281.1, forward strand.
CAATCCAACCTTGGTCCGATCAGGGTCTATCAGGCCTTGACCATCGACCAGGCTAGGCCGAACTCCTTTGACCACCAAGTCAGGCTAAGCCAGACTTGGTCTGATATAATGCAGCCTATAGCGACCTATATTTATTTGAAACAAATATTTTTAAATGATTACGCTATATATATGTGTGTGTGTGTACTCATAACTTCCAAAACATGATGTAACTCGTCCGTATTAAAAAAGAAAATAAAATTTGATATATTTATTAAAAGTAATGTATTACAAATTTATAATTTACAATTTATAAATTACAATAATAAATAATTATAAGTTTTATAACTTAAAGAATAATTAATGATGAGTCGGTTACAAATATTTGCCCTTTCATATTTTTTTTTAGTCAATTAGATTATGTCCTTCTTATGTTTTATTTTAGAATATATCAAACTATCAAGGTATACATTTAAATATAAATAATAATAAATTTAAAAATATTATTAAAAATATATAAATTCTTGTCATTCTAGACACAATATTTTAATATATAATTTAGATGTATATATAAATATATTCTTTAGTTCATTTGAAAGTAAAAAATATGTTTTAAAAGGGATAGTTGTTAAATTCAATTTATACAAAAAATAATATTTAAAATGTAATAATACATTAAAATATAATGTTATTTTCAAATTTTAACGTAAATCTCTCCTCTCTTTTTTTTTTGTTGAAAACATACTAAAATATAAATATATTTTTAATTTTAAAAGTATAAGAGTAAATATATATAGCATATTACCATGCATGCATCGAAAAAGTTTGAAATGAAGTAAGTAATAATAATAATAATAATATATTTTATTACCATGCATGCACTGAAATGAAATATATATATATATATATATATATATATATATATATATATATATATATATATATATAAGTCTACAAATACCAACTTTTTACCCAAACTCTAACACAACTATTAAAAAGTGGGATTTGACACGTATTTTTGTGTCAAAAAAATAAATAAAAAGAAAATAAGTAAACTAAGTAAATATCCCAAATGAACAAATGGAATTATGCAAATAAAAATAAAATATTTCATTTCCAAATTAAAAATTATTATTAAATTTTAAAAATTAATATAAAATATTTTTAATTGAAAAACTTAATTTATTTTAATTAATATAATATTAAATATTTTAAAATATCTAAAAATAATAGTAATAAGAATTTTATATTTTGTAATGGAATAAAAAATGAAAGACCGTCCATGTGTTTTCATAATTAATTACATATTTTCCCAATTTTATATAAATCAAAAACAAAATTGTTGTTTTTGTTGCTAGGATTTTTTTTTTGTTTAAATATTATTGTACTTTTAGTAATAATTTGGTATGTTTCTTTGTTTAAACTTAATTGTTGTTTGGAATTTTTTTTATTCAAATGTTATTTTACTTTTAGTAATAATTTGGTATGTTTCTTTATTTAAATTTAATTGTTGTTTTGAATTTTTTTTATTCAAATGTTATTTTACTTTAAGTAATAATTTTTTTTTTGTTGTTGTTTAAATTTAACTGCTATTTTGATTTTTTTTTAAATATTATTTTACTTTTAGTAATAATTTGGAATGTTTTTTTGTTTAAATTTAATTGTTGATTTGAATTTTTTTTGTTTAAATATTATTTTATTTTTAGTAATAATTTGGAATTTTTTTAATTAAAATTTAATTGTAGTTTTGAATTTTTTGTTTAAATATTATTTTACTTTTAGTAATTATTTGGTATTTTTTTGTTTAAATTTAATTGTTGTTTTGAATCTTTTTGTTCAAATGTTATTTTACTTTCAGTAATAATTTGGTATTTTTTTGTTTAAATTTAATTTTTGTTTTTGAAGTTTTTTTTTGAAATGTTATTATACTTTTAGTATTAATTTGGTATGTTTCTTTATTTAAATTTAATTGTTGTTTTGAATTTTTTTTGTTCAAATGTTATTTTACTTTTAGTAATAATTTGGTATGTTTTTTTGTTTAAATTTAATTGTTGTTTTGCATTTTTTAGTTTAAATATTATTTTACTTTTATTAATAATTTGGTATTTTTTTATAAAAAATTTATTGTTGTTTTGAATTTTTTTGTTTAAATATTATTTTACCTTTAGTAATAATTTGGTATGCCTTTTTTTTTTATTAAAATTTAATTGTTGTTTTGAATTTTTTTGTTTAAATATTATTTTACTTTTAGTAATAATTTGGTATGTTTTTATTGTTTAAATTTAATTGTTGTTTTGATTTTTTTTGTTTAAATATTATTTTACTTTTGGTAATAATTTGGTATTTTTTTTATTAAAATTTAATTAATTTTTTGTTTAAATATTATTTTACTTTTAGCAATAATTTGATATATTTTTTTATTTAAATATTATGAGTTTGTTGATTTGGAAATGACAAGGGAGGTGCACACAACAAAAAGTCACATCAACCGTATGCTTAATAAGTTCTGACACTTTTTTGGACGGAATTTTAATGGAGTAATCATTTAATAATTTTTAACGACTATAGTAATGCGTTTGTCACAAAAAAGGAGTCAGTAACTATAATGAAAATTGGACACCTAAATATATATTAACTTGTTATCTAATCTATTTAATAAACAATTATTTTCTTATAATGTCTTGTACTATATATCGAGAAATTATTCATTGGTCCTGGGACATTATGTGGTTATGCATCAAAATTATAGAATAATTTTTTCTATGTATCGCACTAATTCTTCCTCACCTTTCATTATTTGGATGTTTTAAAATTCAGAATTGAAATCTCCATAATACCATCACCTTTTAATTAACATCGGATACATTTTTTTAATTTCTGTATATCGTCCTCTTATGTAACAATATATAAATGTATAAAAACTAGTAGACTTAAATGTTAGAGAATAACAATGCAACGAAAATAATAATAAAAAGAGTTTAAAATTTTTAAATATTAAAGTCTGAGCAAACTTCACCAATAACATTAAAAGAGACCATTTGTGAATAAACCTTACCTTAATTCTTAATATATATATATATATATATTATTTTAAATACACGCTGCCCACGATTATTACCTAAATCCTAAACAAGGAGTATTAATCTTTATATATAATGCATCACTTGTTTTTCCCCAAAAGTAGACGGTATAATCTTTATGAAGTTTCAAATGTCTATGAAAGATACTTCCATAAACATTAACCATTTTGGCATTGGAAATTATATATTGAAATTCCGGAGCTCGATTAGGTTAAAATTTGAAATTGAAAAATCTATCTAAATTTTTGGATCTATATGGTTTCATTTCATTAATTGAAACTTACCTCAGTTATTCAAGCATTGCAATCTTTTTCATGTGTTTAAACCATTAAATTGGTTTCTTATTATACATGAACTTGGTGGTAAGTTGGACTACCAAAGCGGACATCACGGCCTAATCAGCTAAAAAGTTACTTTACTTAAATTCAGCAATTACACTTAAATTCGTGGAAAACATTTTTCTTGTGTAATATAATACTTATTCATTTTTATTATGTAGGTGGTTTTAAAAAAAAAAAAAATTCTTTTCAAATTGTAAGACGTTTTATATATATCTAAAAGAAATTTTTTAATCATTTCTTACTTTATCTTCAAAGATTGAGTAATTAAGAGAGAAAAAATGAAGAGTAATTAATTAGTGCATGGGTAGTAATAAAATTTTAAGTCAACATTAATTTTTTAGTATTAATATTAATGAGATTTCTTTAATATGTATGATTATCTCTTAAACGATTCATATAATAAAAAAAGAAAAAGTATATTTTAGTTTCTAAACTACAATTAAATCAATTAATGAACAAGAGTTTTAAAACATCCAAATGTGCTTTTTGGCAAGTATGTCAATGAACTTTATAAAGAACGAAGAAGAAAAAGATGAAGAGATGGATAAATAGTGAGAGTAATGACATATATATATATAAGAATTCATCTACAGTAATCGATTGTTGAAAGTATTATTCTAAAAATTATATTTTATACCATTTATCATAATAATCTATGACTTGAACTTATTGCAAAACCGGCGTTATCGTTAGCTAGCTAGTCATTCCTCTTTAAAAAATATGTTTTTTTAGATAACACTATATATACAATAATTAAACATAATAGCAAATATTATATTTATTTTAATTATTAAAAAAAATTAACACATTTTTATACTTAATTTTATTTTTTAATAATTAAAATTAATTTTATATTTTGTTATTGTGTTCGTAAATTTATTATGCTTCTTTGCGAAAGTAATTATTGTTACTTGGGCATGATTGGTACCTCTATCTTTCTCTCTCTCACAAGTCACAGTTTGACATAAAACCTAGCTATAGCACGTGAATGTTGAAAAACCCATAAAAACTGAGAAAGTTCATCAAAGGAACAGGGTTAAAATATCTAGTAAGATATTGACAGCTTTTTGTGATATTAATTTGAGCTTAATTACCTTTAACAGAACCCAATGTAATCATTATGTACCCTAATTTAGAAATGTAATTAGTGTTAAGGGTATTATATTTGGTATCCTATGAATTATATATGACATATACCATCGATATATCCTTTGCAAAAATTAACAATATATTTATTTATTTTTTAAGATTAATTTGCGGAACTAAAAATTAATATAAGTTTACTTGATTTTAATAAAAATACAATAATTACGGTAAATTAACTAAAAAATACGACTAAGTATCATATTGATTGATTTTTAAATTTTAATAAATTATGTTAATTTAAAATTTTAAGAACTCGGAAATTGGAAGACCCTTAAAAACATTGTAAGTGATGAGTTAAATTACTTCACCTCCACACATCAAGTGTACAATTTATATGCACAATTCAAACATGCATTATAGTTGTACTTGCACAATTATAATATGGTACATGATTATTTTTACTTAATCCTCTTTTGTTAATCAATAAAAGAAAATTTTATTAATACCCAAAACATAATAAATATGTGGCAAATTCATAACGTTTACAATAATATATTTTACCTAGAATTAAAAAATATATTTTTAATTTGAAAATAAACTAATAAATTGCAGGAGTTTATAATAACACAGAGAAGGTAAAAAGTGTATCGCAAAAGTTATCCACTTGACATTCATGTATAATTATATATAGAGAACACGGGCACCCATTCTGGAAATATATGAAGCAGACGTGCACTAACTGTCTGATATTGAAAAAGCTCTTTGAGTCAAGATCCAGCTATCTATTGACTAGACTAACCTTGATTTTTTATGCATGGGACACTCTATGATGCTTTATTGCATGCTTTTTTCCCAACCCCAATTATTTCATATGGACCAATGGGTCCCACAAAAACAACTCCATCATTGGAACAACCATGCCCAAATTATATACTATATTTTTCATAATAAAAGGCATAATTTAATTTTTATAATTAAATTATTTAATTTTAAAAATATTAAATTTTAAAAATATTTAAGATATACGTCCAAAAATTATAATTATAATAAAGTATGACAAATTTACTATCAATGTCAAGTTTCATGATTTAAAAATTTTATATAAATATTTTTAATTATTAATTTAAAAAAGATCAGTTTCACCATTAAAGTCAAACTAAAATGTTTATTATGTGACGAAAGGAGTGTATATTAGCACCGATAACATACACGATGCGTGTGTAAATTATGTAAAATAAAATATAAATTTTATAAAATTAATTGTAAAAAAGAAAGGAGAAAAGTGACACAAATTCATCAAATGGCTCAGTCGCCGCTTATAATACAAGATATATTATATACGCATCTATAATCTATAATAAAATGAGAGCTATCTACATTATCTCTCCAATAGAAAATTTGTAAATAGTTCATTACATCACTCTTGATGAAATATTAATCTTAAATTAGTTATCGCGTCTCGTGATTATTTAAATTTTCTCTTTAAACGATACACTAAACCTATGATGCTTAATCTATTCACATCCATCACAAATCATTTAAAACTGCACTATTCATTTCGGATCGAAAAGTACGTTGAAATTAAATGATACAGAGAAAACGAGTACAAGAATTACTTATTTAAGCATGGTACGTACGTATCTTGTAGTATACTTACCAATTAATTAACTTTTATAAAGTTGAACCAATAATAGAGACTTGTTAACTAAACCTATGAAACATGTTTTGGTACGTAGCACATACACAGATAGATATAGAATTTGACCATTATATAGAATGTTGAAGAGCGAATAAATTTAACTACCCGGGGCTCAAAAGTCTCACTCGACCTAAGCTGTCACTGCTTATTTTGTGCTAGCTAGTGACCTTAACTGTACCCTGTCACTGCATATATATGTGGTCAACTTGCTTGAAGATGATGGCCTACTTTATGTACCTAATTTCATCGTGGTGTGCCATCATAAAAGCATGAAAAACATTTGTTTACAGTCAGTGATGTGTATTGAGACATCAAAAATAATCTTCGTGGGACGTTTTCAACTTCTAGATCTAGTATGTGAAATTAGAAAGTAGCTCAATTCAGCTGGCAAATATTGAAAAGACTCCAAAATTATATATACATTTAGACTTTTTAAAGTTAATTTATAAAATAATACAGAACGCGTACGTCACTGCTATTAATAAAAGTCTCGTGTAAGCAATATGTTGTTTAAGATTTTATGTAGCATATATAAATGGCACTTGGCTTTGCACAAGTGTTACACATGAATATTACTAGTTGGTGCTTAAATGGTTATTTTCACTTTTGGTACGAGAGTATATGGAAAATATAATGGAAGGAAATTAAAATTGGTGCACATTTTTAGCCCTTGGAAGTGGTAAGCCTGGTGGATGGTCCATTGTGTTGGATTGGTACGACACTCAAGTAGTAGCATGCTTCCATTAATGGAGACCTATCAAATTTTAGCTTCCAAATTACTTGAATTCATAGAAAGATAGAACATAGGATGCCACAATTTTTCATTATAAGCTATTGGGACTGTACATATTGCGGCCTATCCTGAATTGTCCCATTCAAATCTAAGTGCGCATAATTTTTACAACTGTGGGTAACAGTAATTTTTTTAAATTATAAGATAAATGTTAATTTCTTAAAATTAATTTGTGATTTGATAATTTGCAATTGTGATTTGAAAGACTCGAGTGATGGTGGTTGTATCATTTCTTTTAATTGTTCCACACCAAGCTACTGCACACCACACAATTCTTCTACTTTACGTTATTTAAAGCTTACAAGTACTACTGCTACTACTCTATTACTCCGAAGTTTGAAAGTAATTATTAAAGCTTAAACTTTTAGTAATCATTCTTATTATTCTCCACAGCGTTTGTTCGTACTCTTTTTTATTTCAAAATTACGATTGTAACCCACATGTAGAAAATGAAGGCGTAATTATAAATGTAATTTTCTGGGTCAATTATATTCGCCATTTTTAATTAATCTATTTTGGATATTTGGGAATTAAATGTGAAAGCTTATAAATTAAAAAGTGAAATGGAATTAAACCCCAATTTCCTTGTTTTTTGAGGCAATAAAATAAAAAATGTCCACAGTTGATTCAAATCCATTGTATCTAATCAAATTAAATTTATTAAAAATGTCATATTCTTCTTTTACTAATAAGTGAAACAAAAATCCATACGTTAAAAAAAGAAAATAAAATAAAATATATATATATATATATATATATATAAAATTTATTATTAACTTTATTTTTTATAATTTTAAAAATATATTTATATATACTTAATTATTAATTTTAAAAATAGTCAATTTAACTTTACAAAAATAAAATTAGATATTTAATATGAGACTGAAGAAATATTAGCAAAATTATAAAATGAAAATAATCCAATAAAGTTACCATGTTAAGCAGGTTTTATATGGGAATTAATAAACTCTAAAAATAGTAAATTAAAAAGACTTGTATTCAGTGGCACACGCGTTGCGTGTGTAAATTATGTGAGGTAAAATTAGAATTTAATAAAATTTGAAGAACTAAATAAAAAGACAAAAAAATAATATAAAAAAGATAAAATAGCAATATAATTAAACTTATAAGAGCAAAAAAGGAAACAAGAAAATGTGACACAGCTGCACCAAACTTTCCATGGAAATTTTATAATAAATAATGTTATATAAAATTTATTTTACCTTTAAAAGTATTTAAGTATGGTTAACTATTAAGGGAAAAATAAAATCTTTAGTATAGTTATGTAAGGTTTATTGGGGTTAAAATGAAAATTATTTATACTCTCTCAGTTATTTTATTTTTTCTTAAATTGTGTGAAAAATATACTTAAAACATCTCTTATAGAATAAAAAGAGCATATTTTAACAATTGTACTTTATATTTTATTAAATATAATTTTACAATTGCGCGCACTTATATATTTTTTCGTTTGTAATCCAATTCAAGGTAAAATAATGCAATATTTTTTTAACAATGGAGTAAACTAAAATCTTAAAGTACAAATATTATTTCCTTACAAAATAAAATATATTTTATCATATCCATTTTATTATATAATATTTTTAGTCGTCTATGGGATTAATATTTCTGATCCTCCTATATTTAGATTTTATCTCATGTGTCAAGTTTGGAATTTATTTTCTTCTCAGTCTTTTGTATATAGTTACATGTTTGGAATATATTTCTTAATGTATATATGTAATAATACTTTCTTTACTCTAAAAGTAGATATATATTTGTGAAACAATGAATATAACCCTTTAATCTCATATCAGAACGTGAAAATATTTTGATATCTATCTATTTTATAAAGCAACTTTTCAAAAGTATTGATATCAGCAGTATAAACTTGTCAGGCTTCCTCTTTTTTTTTTTTTTTTTTTTTTTCCTCTTTTGTTGTTACAAATTTAATTATATTATTATATTTTTCTTTTCACATTAATTTTTTTATATATATATGTAGTCCTCTAAATTTTATAAAATTTTTATTTTATCTCACATTATTTACACATGCAACACATGTGCGGATGTGCCACAGAGTGTTAGGCTATATTATAAAGTGGTTCTTCGAAAATGCTGATTCGTTGGTGTAATCGTGTTACAATAATTTTTTTTCTATTTTGCCCTTATAAATTTAGTTATATTGTCATCACTCGAATTTAATTTGCCAGTGAGCCAACTTAAGTTTGGGCAAAAATTCAAATTTGAAATGAAATTCGGGCTGAGTTTGGTTAATAGGTAATCGAATTATAATGTTAAAAGCAAATAAATATATAGACTATTTATATTATTTGTTACATATTTACACTCTCAATATATATATATATATATATATATATATATATATATATATATATATATATATATATATAGAGAGAGAGAGAGAGAGAGAGAGAGAGAGATTAACTTAAATTTATGTACCATGTTTTCATTAAAGACTCATTTTTTAAAATATTTCTTTAGTTTAACTAATCTAAAATTTTTGGAGATGTATTATTACCATGATTAGTTATATGTTTTAGTTCAAATATCTTTTTTTTTTTTTAATGATATTTGATCTTTTAAATTGCAAAGCTTTTAATATTTTTATCAATAGGTTATCAAAATTAGATAATGTTGTTTGAATAATGAGTTGCATTAGTTTATTGTTATTCATTTTTAGTTTATTAATCTTTATTTTTTTTTGTTTGACTTACCTGAAAACTAGAACCGAAACTCATAATCACATACGGACTGAGTTTGAACAATATATTATAAGACAAAATAGGCTAAGCCTAAGTAAAAGCTCGTTAACATTTGAATGGTGTCGACGTTGGGAAAATCGTCTCCTTTTTAATAATTATCCTTTCCAATTTTCAGCCTTTGGATTTAAGATGTGATTTTCAAAAGAATTGACTTGAGTGTCGACGGGGTTTGAAAGGTTGATTTTATGATAAGCCAATTAACCAGAGTCGCCAGTTCGTATATTTGCAATGGATATACCAACTCATCCGAGTTTAGTTTTACTAATTGCTAGCTCATGTATGACTCCGAATTAATTGGTCCGCGAACCGAGATTCACAGAGTTCGGGGGCTTGCTTAAGCGAGGGGAAGGTGTTAGGCACCCCGCGACTTCCGTAAAACACGGTTACCGTTATCTTAATACTTTCATTTCCTTTAAATCCTAAAATGTGTGGTTGTGCGCGTGTGTATGTGTGTGTGCCTATGAAAATCTTTGAAATGCTTTATTTTCGAAAGTACTTCTGAAATCTCGTTGACCCTATGCACGAAGGATTCGATTCGTTTTGAAAAGTTCATTTTTTAAGCTTTCGTTTTTTGATAACAAAACCTTTAATGATGACATTTGTAAAATAAGGTTTTCGAATCCCTCGTCAAATAGGAATGGAGCTCATCCGATACTTTCGATTTTATTTTAGCCTACGAGTGATCTAATATCCTACTTTGATTGATTTTATGAAAATCTTTATCTTTTCATTCCAAAATCCTTTTTCCGTGTCGAAAAGGGAAAACCAACCATTAAAATGACGTTAGAGCTATTTGTGGGCATGTAAGCCGTCTAAATAGTCTCAAACGCCCGCAATCACATATTTCACTATTACGGGGCCTTAAACTTGATTTTCGGTATCGATATCGTCTTAAGGCCCAAAATTTACATATGTACAAAAATGGCCCATTGCCGTTACTACATACACCAAAAATTGTCCATCTTCGGAATTTGATCACAAGGATTTCATTCCTAGGCTCACAATCCCCAAAATCGCCAAACAACCATACAAAAAACTCAATGACACTAGATTTATTACTATATCACAAGAACCTAAAATTGCAAACTTAACACTATGAACTATACGTTAACACAATGAACTACATATCACCATACGGATATCATCGGGATATTAGGAGGAAATTTCGTTCCAATGGAACCTTCACTAATAATCCCTAATCCTCAATAATACAACAAAATACTACACTCAAACAACTCAATAACAAGATATTATGATAATGAAACAAGCTAAAATTTCAAGAATAAACCCTTTTTCAGCTTGCAATACATCAAGAAGTGCCTTATATTTCACTATCAAGTAAATAACACGAGATTGACTAAGTATTTGAGCAAAGAAAAATTAAATTTCTTCTTTTCTTGGCCAACTTGTGGCTTTCTCTCTCTAAAACCTCGCTTTCTCTCTCTATCTCCCCTATTATTTTTCTTTTCTCCCTCTCTCGGTCGATCAAAATGACGTTGTATAGCTGACTGGGACTAGTCGCAGGTGCATTTGCGGGTGCCCGCAGATCCATCCGCGGGTGCCCGCAGATCCATCTGTGGCTGCCTGCGGTCGTCGTCTGAGCCGCCGCCTCGGCTGCCGTGTGTTTCCTCGACCACGAAAAATACCCACTTGTCGTTGGCCGTAGATGCATCTGCGGCTCCCCGACTTCTTTTTCTCGATTTTTGTGTCACGTAGTGGCCATTCGTCGTCTTTGGTGATCCAATCAGGTTTTTCTGGATCAGCTGTTTGTCTTGTCTCAAGTAACCCGATGCTCGTTGTTCGTTGTGACGACTTTAACCGTAAGTTGTTGTGGTGGCTTCGTGTTGGGGTCCACCTTCCTTTTCGCATGTCAGGTAAAGTGATGATTTTGCCCTCCTATCAGGGTTAGTATAAAAGTGTAAAAATTGAGTGTCTACAAATGGGTTATGCTTGGACAGTCTTAAGCCTGACTTATTTAATCCAATTGACAATCCTATTTATATACGCAACACGTATGTTACGGAATGTTAGTTTATATAAGAGTTTAAGTTAATATCAATAGTAACTTGAGTTGTTATTTTTTGGTTAAATATGCGGTAGGTTAATATAACTCATGAATATAGTACATTTGAGACAGTAAATTAGATATTCGTACGTTATGATTTGATTTGGCCTTAAAATTTGACTTAAATTGTTATCTATAGTGAGAACTCAAAGATCACCGATATTATACCACAATAATTAAAGAGACAAAATTTTAGTCGTGCGTGGAGTTTCGGACTTGACAAGAGCATCATGGCTTTAAATAAGAAAGATCGTAATATTTTAATCACACATCGTAGTATATAATATTTTTTTAATATATATAAAATCTAATTTATTCTCAATAGTATATTTACTCGTGAGTTTTAGAGTGACTCTATGATGAGTTAAATGATTAAAAAAAAATTACTCTTCGTCTAAGTTTATTTATTCTAATTTTTTCTTTTGTTTTTTCAAATTTATTTGTCCTTTCTTTATTTTCATATTATTTTTTATCTTATTTTTTCAATATTTCCTTCATTTAACTTATTAAAAAAAAATATTGAAAATAATATGACAGTTATTGAAAAAAGCAAAAGTATTAACTTTAGTATTAAAAACACATCTACACTTTTTTTTTCTCTCTCTCCCCTTTATTTTATTATTCTCAAAAAAGTTAAGAGATTAATTAAAACAAATAAAATGATAATAGAGTAGTTAATATGAATAATTTGAAGATAATTTTTTTTCTTAGTAAATATATATTTTTAAATTAAGACAAATAAAATTAAACAAAAAAATATCATTAAAGAATTGGAACTTAAATTCATTTCCTTTCGTCGCCTCCAAACTCACAAACATAGTGCTACCTAGACAGACTATCACAGCTTCTTCGACGTTGAGTTTGTTCAGTAGGAGCAATTATTTGGTCCAAACGCATTAAACCCATTTTTGACAGGTTACAAGACCAAATGAATTGTGCTCATAAATTAAACAATAATATCAAAACATATTATTAAATGCTTTTTTGGTCCAAAAGACGCCACACGATGAGGGCGCTACTACTATTATACAAAAATAAAAAGTATTCATTTTTTTTCATTATATAAGTTATTTTAAAATATTTTTTTAAAATATAAAACGTTTTATATATAATTAAGAGAAAAATTTAATTATTTTATACTTAACTCTTAAAAATGAAATAATTAAAAGAAAATAAAAGAGTAATTAATTAATACATAAATAATAATAATTTTTTAAATTAATATTAATATTAATAAAAAAAATTTAATATATATAATTATATCTTAAATGAACAATATTATACAGACATATATGTAACTTGCGGCAAGTCCTCTGTTGTTGAATAGTTAGACTCCCAAAATTATACCCTGCCGTTAGGTTCATGAGTTCATCCAACTCCGCGCCTGGACTGACTGTATATACCTCCACACCCAAACACACATCTCCCATGTGATTGATTCCTCACCGCCTCCATCCTCCTCCCACGTGTCTCTCTCTTCCCCTTGCACGTGTCCCTTTGCTCCTGATGCTCCAAACCACCTATGCAGCTACTCTGTTGGACGAAGGGAGTACGGAGTTAACACTATAACCAAACAGTAGCCAAGTTCATCGTTGTAACCAAACAAGAGGATTTTGGATATCATGTTACTACTACATTAAATGAATGACACCACAAGACTAATAGTTCGCCTTAAAATCAGTCAACTAATTATTTCAATGTGTCAAAAGTAATCGAGTATTAGAATAAATCTGTGTTAAATTATAATTATAAAATAAATTTATTTATTTAAATAATAAATATTATTTTTGAGTTAATTTATATGTTAATTATAATTCAATTACTCTTTATACGATTTTAAGAGCGCACCCCATGTCGTCCACCCCCACATCGTCTTGGTCGAAAAAATTATCCCCAATATTAACTCCAAAATTCGAACAAAAAAAAAAAAAAACTTTCTTAACAACGAAACCAAATAATATTCATTATTTAAATAAATAATATTTAAACTCATAAAATTTTCACAAGGGAAACAGTAATCCACTGCGGCACAGCCTTCGCAGCATTACTCCAGATACAACTCGGCAGGGTTAAATGTTTATTTAGTCATTATATTTTATATTGATTTATAAATAATTAATTATTTTTTTTATAATTAATTTATTAAATTATAATTTATTAATAAAAAATTAAAATTTCATCAAAAATATTAAATATTTTAACAGAAGATTAAGTGTAATGTCACATCTTAGCTGACGCCGCTTAATCTTAACTAGATTCAATTAGAAGGGCGTACTAATATTTTCAATGATATGAAAAGAAGTTATAAATAAAAAAAGAAAAAAAAAAGTCGCTCTTTCTTTCTCTCTCTTCGATTTCAGTTCATCCTCAAAAATTCAAATCCCAATCCTCATCCTCAAAAAATCATAGTCCAAACTCAAAAAATCATAATCTACAAGAAGTAGATAGATGCAATCTGAGCACCGTTTAGGCTGCCAAGTTGATTTATTTTTTATTTTTTTTTTTGTTGCTAAATATAAGAGGATATTTTAATTGATTATCATAAAATTATCTCAGAGGAAGTTGGATCAAAATTCGTATAGCTATAGAGAGAGAAAAGAATATGAGGAATTCGTTGGGTAGGATGATATATAATCATATCATGAAGTTCGTGTGTTTTGATGTTGATTGTGATTTAATGTTGCTTTTGAGTCTTGTTTTTGTTTTGGTTTTTAAAAATATGTTAAAAATTATATTATTATTATTTTTTTTAATAATTAAAAGGTAATTTTTAGAAGTCGCCTAATACATAATGAAGGCTACGGGATAATTTTTAATACATCAATTTTTTTTATAAGTTAATTATTTATGTGTATATTTTTATTTAAAATTAACAGATTTAATGAAATTATTAATGTTTTATTAAAAAATTATGATATAATAAATTAAATATAAATATAAAAAAAAGTTTAATTACATTAAATACAGTGATTAAAAAAATATTTGACCCGAATTCGCTAAGCGGATGAAACAGAGCAATACTTCTGCACAAGTACTATGGACCAATATTAAGAGAAATTATTGAATGCTACAGAGATCAAATTATAATATGTTTTATTTTTTTATATGAGTGTAGAATTCATGAAACTCTTATAAAACTCACCCGTGAAATATATTATAATTATGTCTCAGAAATATACAATAATTTCTTTAATATTAGTGACTGTCTGATTTTAGATAGATGTACGGTGGGTCCCTTACTGACCCCACGTACTTATATTTCCCCCAGAGACACAATTAAGCGTCATGTGGGAAATCCAGTATTCCAACAAAACGGACTCGGACATGAAGGGGAGGACAGTACTCCATCCATCTTGTATTAAAAGATGTATCAAGTATAATTTTAAAAAATAAAGGTCAAAGTATAAATAAACTCTCAATGTAATTACAATAGAAAAAATTATTCTATATTATTAAAATAAGTAAATAATATATATATATTTTTATATATTTATAAGTCTCATTATAAATTGGTCTCACAAGTATATAAGAGAGAAAAAAACATTATTTACTTGTCTTAAAAACGTGAAATAATCTCTCTTATAATAAATTCCACATGTACATTTTTTTTTTTTAATTTAAAAGTTAAATAATAAAATACCTTTAAAGGTAAAATTATACGTTACATAATAGTTTATATTTTAATTGTGTACTTTATAATTTTTTTATGAGACTTATTTTTCAATAATCTTTAGTGTGACAAAAGGAGTATTATACACCTTCTATACTACAAAAAAAAGTTGGTATTTTAAAAAAATTGTGAGCAATATATATATATATATATATGTATTATTCTCTTACCAGAATTCGCGTCAACCCGGTGAGCTTTTACAAAATATTTAGTATAAAGTTGTTAGATTGTCTGTCTGTTTCAAGTTCTCTCTCCTTTCTTCTGAATACGTATTTATACATTCTCCTGTTGCAAATTCTGACTCGAAACTTGTAGTCGCCATGTAATTTTTGTGTGTGTGTGTGTAGATTCATTTATAGCAATACCCACTACCTTCGGAGCCAAATAATACATATACAATGTTGGGCCCTACTCCACCAGTGGTGGGACCACTTGTTTTAAATTTTCAATGAGTGTGGGGCCAGCCACATTAGGCTCATGATTTCAATCACATTACACATGCATGGGGAAAATGTTAATACTGTAATAATAATGTCAAAGAAAAACACATGACTAGAGTTCAAAACGAAGTAGATTTAGAAAAGATCATCATATTTTCAAACTTTGGGAGAGAAATGGGCGGAGAGATGGGCTTTTTTCCTTTTTCTTTTCTATAAAAAAACCCCACTCTTCCCTTTCATCTTATTTTTGTTTGAAGCTTTTATAAACACACAAAATCATCTCATTTAGAAAAGCTCACCACCATCCCCCTATTACATACTCATCCTCCCCTAAAGTTTTTGATAATCTATAAGGTACTTCCTATGATAATTAATTTAGAAAAATCCTAATTAAAATTAGGATTTGAAAAGGAAAAGGGGAGCTAAAGCTAAAGGCCCAAAAGATGATAAACAAAACAAAAACATTTCAATGTATAGTATGGCATCAATACTAGCAAAGTCATTGAACTACTACTATAACTGAACCTTCAAGCACCACACCAAATCCACCATCAGAAAAATCAGCAAACTTTAGGCTTTTGGGGATGAATTCACATAATGCTGCAGCTCGAGGTGTTTTCATCACTAAAGTAGTTGGTATATGGGTCAGGATGTGGTTGCTGGTATGGGTGGTACGGGTAAGGTGGCATGTAATTGACCGCCGGAGGGGGCCGAGCATACATCATGGGGTGGAACCCTTCATTGCCGTTTACACGTTGCTGGTTCATCATCGCTGCCATTTGCTGCTGGTAGTAGGGGTTTCCTGCCATGGCTTGGGGGCCAGCTCCTTGGAAGTAACCACCAGCACCACCAGCATTCACTGCCGCGGCTGGAAGGCCTTGGACAGCCGGCATCTGGCCCATAGGCATGTTACCCATTTGACCCATCTGGCCCATGGGCATACTACCAATTAGGCCCGCATTACCACCACCACCATTCATGTTCTTCATGTTGGGCATACCAAGACCACCAGCACCGCCATTACCATTGTTGTTAGGACCCCCACCTCCACCTCCACCTCCACCTCCACCTCCTCCACTGCCACCGCCACCACCACCATTTTTGGGTGCTCCACCACCTCCGGGATTTTGATTGCCTCCATTATTTCCACCACCACCTTTCTTCCCACCATTAGCATTATTACCGCCCATGCCATTTATCAGAACAGGAATATTTCCGCCGCCACCTTTCTTGGAGTTTCCACCGCCATTTCCTCCTCCATTCTTACCACCAGGAGGAGGGCCTTTCATGAGTTGTGGTGGAAGTTGTCCAGGCTTCATGAGCTGTGGATTCTGCCCATTCATCATACCATTCAGCATCATATTTGGAGGCATCTGCCCACCACTGCCGCCGCCTGTCATAGGTTTCATCTTATTAAGAGGAGGGGCATCATCATCGAAATCATCATCATCAAAATCATCATCATAGTCATCATCATCATCAAATTCATCATCACTCAAATCATCCTCCTCTGGCAAATTGAACTTCACAGCCTTCTGATTTGGGTCCTTGCTAAAGGGCATTTTCATGTCCTTAAATTGGGGAGGCAGCTTCAGATCTTGAAACCCTTTCATTTGTTGCAGCTGCTGAAGTTGCTGCAGGTTTGGTATTTGCTGCCCACCTTTTGGGGGCTGCTGATTATTTCCCCCCTTTTGACCCTGACCCTGACCCTGACCCTGACCCTGACCCTGACCCTTATTATTTCCTCCTTTTCCATGGTCAATTTGCATGTTCTTGAACTGATTATTGAGCTGCTGGTTCTGGTTATTATTGTTAGCCTTTGAAGCACCCCATAGCTCTGCATGTTTTCCATTCTTTGTAAGCTTCTTGATCAGCGTGGCCGCGTCAACATTACCCGAAACTGTAACCTTGCCCTGTTCGGAATCTATGGTGGTTTTATAAACACCTAGCAGTACCCAAAACACAAATTCACAAAAAAATCAAACACAATTCATATTAAGCCAATTTCACCCAATTACAAAAATAGGGGAAATAGGTCAAGCAGCAAATTCACATGGAAATCAACTATTTTTGGCCTTTTGGTTATATAACTGAATCTACAAAATCACTTATAAAGAAAGTAATTTGGGTCTAGAAATAGCACCATACCATCAATTTTCTGCAAGATTTTCTTCACTTTGTGCTTACACCCATCACAGTGTATGTTAACTTTTAGGACACAAGTCTGCAAGCACAAGTAAACCACAGAACAGAGCCATAACACAGAAAAAACTCATCATTCACCGTTCAAATAAGGGACACTAAAAAAAAAAAGAGAAGAAGCAAACTTGGCATAATAATATCCATTAAAAATGAAATTATTGCAAATGTATGGGTCAAAAAGAAAGAAAAAGAAAAAGAGGAAATGCTAATTGCACCTAAGGAACTTGAGTTCAAACCAAGCAAACCCATTAAAGCAGGAAAACAGAGACAAAAAATGATTACCTGGATCTTCAAAAACTCTTCTTTACTCATCTCTTCCACTCAAATACAACAACCAAAAGGGTAAAATAATGGAATGCACAAAAGGGTCTCTTGCCAATCGATCTGAAACAGCTGAAAAACAGGACTTTTGATATGAATTACAAAGAAAACTGAACACAGGCCTTCATTTTCTCCGTTTCTTTCTTTTTGGGCTTTTCCAAAACTAAAACAGGATGTAAAATGAGGGAAAACAAATGGGTGTGTGCAAAGAAATGCAAGACAACAAGGTTTCAGTATCTCAGCAGGAAGAAGAAAGAAAGGGATTCAGAGTCGGTGGGTGGACATTAAACTTCTCTGCTTCCTCTATTTCAGGGTTGGAGAGAGAAACAGAGAAAGAAAGAGCTAAGAGATAGTAAACAAAGGGCAGACTGGCACAAAGTGAGAGAGAGAAGTCCAAGGCCTTAACTCACTCTTTGCTTGGTTTTTTGGCTCGCCGGGTTTGGCTGGCTTAAAAGAATACTCCTCCCCTTTCTTTTTATTTCTCTTTCATATTATCCCTCCATAAAAATAAACTACCGCGTCCGAGAAAATGACAAAAAATTAATTTTTATACAAATTAATATAGTCAAAAAATAAGGAAGAATATAATATTTTTTTTCAATTTAGCTTTCAGTTTCTGGTTTAGAGTGGGAAACAATTAATGTAAACAACTCATGTGTGACATAAGTGATGTATAATTAAGAATATATTAGTCTATTTAAAAATTTATCGAACTGACTTATTGATTTTATTCATATTTTTTATTAACTTAGTCATTCTCGAGATAAAAAGAGTAATTTATTTTTATTTTATTTTTTTTATAAACTTTTAAAAAATAATATTAAAATTTTATATCTAATTTAATCAGTCCAGTAACTATAATTTCGTCTTCATATTTTCAATAAAAAAGTCAGGCTAAAAGAAAGTAATATAATTTTTTTTTAATATTTTCATAAATTAATTTGACATTTTTGTAAAATTAAATATTACTCATTTGCGAAAATATCAAATTAACTTATGAAAATATTAATTTTATTTATAAAAAAATAGATGAGTTCTTTTTTTTTTTTAGTAATGATGATGATGAGTGTTCTGATAAATATGGTGAATATGAGAAAATTGAAAAATAGTAATAAATACATAAAAGTTAAATATTATATTTATTTATATTATTAAAAAATAGAATAAATTATTAAAATATTTATAATATTTTATTTTTTAATAATATAAATAAATATAATATTTAATTATAGTGTGTGGGGACTCCTCCAAAATTGAATGCCAGTGGATGTTAATAATCTGCTGTCAGATTTCCTCGCCTAAAATAGGAGATGTAATTAATTTTAGAAATTTATTGTAGCTGTACCATTTGGTGGCATGCTGATGATGATGATAGCATTACATACAGTTTTTTGAGCAAATTACTGAGAGCTATTGGGTTGGGCAAGATTATACCCGGTTATGCTGGCCCAAAATAATGCTATGTACTTTAATTTTGGTTGCAACACTATGAGGTTTGTACAATTAAAACTTAAAAGAGTTCTTCACAGAAATATATAATAATTAAAAAGTAATTATATTATTAATGTATTTATAAAATAATTATAAAAAAAGGGCAACAAATTCAAACCATTCAATTTCACATTAATAAGAAAACTTAAAATTAAGAACTAATAACTGTCATAATTAATAATTCAAATTCAAAATTTTGAAATCTAACAATAAAAACAAATTCATAATATAAAATTCAAATCAAAAGGAATGAAAAACAAAAAAATTATGTTATATATCCTAATCTTCATCTTCCTTATTATTTTCCTCCGCTGCCTCCTTACCCTCTTCATCACCGCATCCGTCGCGAATCTCTTCCTTCCCTTCACCATCCTCTTCCGCCGTCTCACCTTCATTATTATCTTCATCATCCTCCTCTGTTGTTGCCTTTCATTCATCATTCTCTTCATCCGTCTCCCTTTCATCATCCTTCTCCTCTGCAAATCTTCGACAGTCATTGGTTGTGCCGCTGCTATATCACCATCTCCTTTCTTTCATCATCCTCTTCCGCCGCGAAATGGTTACCCACATAAATTAAAATGGTTACCTTTGTCTGAATGTTTGGCTATCAACTGCATCACATTCAAAATAAATTTGTAACCTAATAAAACTGAATTGGTTACCTTGGTCTAAAGGTTTAGCAACCAACTGCATGAAGGTTTGACTACCAACTGCATCACTTTCAAAATAAATTGGTAATCTAAGATTTTGGTTACCCTGGTATGAAAGTTTGGTTACCTTGATATGAAGGTTTGGTTACCAACTGTGTTTGGTTACTTAGAGTTACTGTACGAAAAAATTAGTTACTACATATTCAGGAATTGGTTATCTCCATACCAGTGTTTGGTTAACTAGATTTACTGTACGAAAAACTAGTTACTACACATTCAGGAATTGATTATCTCAATACTAGTGTTTAGTTACCTCCATACTAGTGTTTGGTTACCAAAATTTACTGCAACAAAAAATCACCACTTACCTTTTTTTCTCCTCATACCTCGTCTTCTTCATGCAACTCGGCTTTTCCATGCTCTGCGGCGGCTCTGTCCGCGCCAAAAATACCATGAACATCATGCTTACCAACGTCCTCGACACCGCCGCCGCCGGCCTCTTCTACTACCTTTTCAGCTTCACCTTTGCCTTCGGCGACCCCTCCAATGCCTTCATATTCACGCTCATGGTAGCGTCAATGGAATCTTCACATTCATAGTTGGATTTCTCGATTTCTTCAGGTAACCAAACACTAGTATAGAGGTAACTAGCAGCAGCGGTGTGGTTGGTGGTGTTGGTGCCGAAAAACTGCACCAACTGATCAGCGGAACAACTGATTTTCGTCATGGTTGGCTGGTTTACTTTAAAAAGAAACATTAATAAGAGAGAGAGAGATTTGAGAGGTCCAGTTTAATTGGATCCCTTTTTATGGATAGTTTGTTTGACTTTTCATTTAATTTTTTATTTCAATTTTTTAAATAATTTGAATTTTGAAATTTAGAACTAACTATCCATTAAATCACCTAACTAAATTAATGAAATAACAATGTACTAATTTGAAAATTAAATATTAAAAATTTACAAATTTTATAAATATTTTATGTATACACTTTTGTAATAATATTTATTTAAAAAGTACTAATAAATATAATTCTCCCAAACTTAAACTTAAAAGAGTGTTCGTTATTAGCATTTTGAAGTTTTAGTGAACATTTCAATTTTCCAAAATACTCCAGCAGCATGCATAGCAGGGAAAGTAACCTTAAGGGTATCAAATTTTTGGAGTTTCAATGTGTCACAACGAGGCATATCATAAAATTATGATGAAAATTGTTTTAGGACTCATCATATGTTATTTAGCTAGTGTAATAATCACATTTATATTTAAGCAACAAGGCTATAAATATTACTCGCAAAACAAAGGGGTGAGCGGGTGACGTTGGAAAGCAAAAGAGATGAATCTCCCTTTATTTTTTAAGGTTACAATTTTGAATTTATCTTTTATCAAAAATTATATATATTTTATCAGGAATGTAAGTTTTTTTTAAAAAAAAAATCTCCCAACTCTCCTTGATCTTTTTTTTATAAAAAAATTCACCCCTAAACCCTAGAATTAAAATATAATAATATATATTGTTCAAAAAAGAGACAAATTACGGTTAGCAATCGGGTTTTATCATCATAATACTATTTGTAAAATATATGTAAATATAGATGATAATTGAAAAACGTCTTGCCACTCCGCAATTGACATGAAAGATCATATGATTCAAAATTCAATGAATTAAAGGATAAATTTAAAATTTTAAAATTTTGTAAATTAATTTAAAAATCAAAACGTCATTATTTATTTGGATTAGAGGGAGTATATTCTTTTTCTCAAAATATGCTCCTACTTTTTGTAAAGGATAAATTGTGCTATATAGGAGTTTAATTAACTTTCTTTACTTCCTCTCTGGTTAGTGACAGAGATATTCTCTATAGGCTGGCTGGTTTCATTACGGTTCCTATTTTGGCTAAGGAGCTATTTGATTTTGGCTTAATAGAGTTAAATGACTGAATCAGTTAATTATTTAATGCATTTATTTTTGGTTGAATGGTTGAATCGGTTAAATTTTTGGGTTGAATAACTGAGTTTAATTTTTTTTTGTTGAATGGTTAAGTCCTAACTGAATGAAATATTTTTTTAAAAAAATAAATAAAATATTAACTATTATATTAATTAATATTAAATAAATTTACAACAACTTTGATTTTTTTTAGATAGGTAAAATAATAAAAATATGTTATTCAGATATTTCAGACATGTCACTTATCAAACAATTTTTTTCATTCAGTATTCAGAAATCTATTCATTCAAATTATCTAAATATTCAGAATTATTTCATTTAATTTTTATCAAACACTCCCTAAATACTACCTTGATATCAAATATTTTTGATATTGCAAAAAGTCAAAATGAAGTAAGCTCATCTTGTACTCAACCACTCTCTCTCTCTCTCTCTCTCTCTCTCTATATATATATATATATATATATATATATAGATAGATAAATGATTCATAACAAATATTTGTTATAGATCACAAATAAGTAAACACCATTTATATCATTAAAAATAAAAAGTAAAATCGAGTCCGCTATTACTAGTAACGAACGTTTAACTTTTTTTAAAGTATCTGTTACTAATAGTGACGGACGTCGATCAAAGAATCAAATTCTAAATAGTAGATCAGAAAATTCAATAGATGACTATATCCAATTTTAGTACAGATTAGGAGACCTACTAACTATAAGATATGGTTTATTTTTTAGGATTTTGGGTGTAGTTTTTAGGCTTTAAGATCACCTGTTGAGTTTTCTGATCTAATATTTAGTATTTGACTTTTTGATCGACCGTCCGCTATTATTATTAGCGGATGTTTTAAAAAAAATTAAACGTAGTAGTGGAGGTCGATTTTTAGATTTTAATTCTGCCTGTTCCTTCTTATTTTTAATGATATAGATAGTATATGTCCTATAAGAATTAATAATAAATACATATTATGGATCATATATATATATATATATATATATATATATATATATATATATAAAGGTATTTACGTATGTCTAATGGGGGAAAGATTAAAATTCTTGTGTAAAGCAGTAAAAGTAATTATACTAGCAATAATAAAATAGTATTCGAGATTAATAATTTCTAAAACTTTTCTTTTAATTACTAATAAACATATCAAGAGTCACTTGAACCATATCCATTACATTAAGACCACATTACAACAAAACTATGCCATTGTTAAGGTTTGATTAGTTAACATGAAAAAATAATCAATCATCTAATCGAAAATCAGTTTTTTTTTTAAATTGAAATAAATGATGTGAATACATTTAGAAAAATATGCACTTTTAAGGCCTAAAAGTAATTGTGTGCAAGTGGCAGAGACCTTTTGAGTTTAATCAGGAGTAACCCTTAAACAAAAGGAAACTGATATTTTCACATATTTTTTTATTATTTTTGCAGGGTTTATTTATAGCGACGGTTTTAAAACCGTCGCTATATATTTATGGCGATACTTTTCATATATAAAGTGTCGTGATAGGTTTATAACGACAGTTTTAATATACAAAGTGTAGTCATAGATATATAGTGACGGTTTTTAAATTGTCGCTATAAGTAAAAAATAAGATCTACTTACAAAAATAACAAAAAATTCTATGAAAATAAGAGTTTCCTAAATAAAAAAATATAAATTAGGCAAACCAAACTAGCTAGCTAGCTAACCCTAACCCATTTGTATTCTCTAAGTTTGTGCATTCTGTTTTGTAAGAAATACTCCTAAATGTACTATCCCCCCTTAAAAGCCTAAATCATGATGACACCCTTGTGCCTCTGTGTCCGTTTGCTCTTGCTTGATATTCATTTTTAAAAACACACTTTTGAGGTCCCTGGCCCTCTTTACTTGTTAAAGAAAATATTAAGAATAATTATAACTACATAATATTTAAATATTATATATTTTTAATTTTTAAAAAATAAAATATAATATTAAAATTCGTATTATATTTTATTTTTAAATAATTAAAATAAATATAATATTTAATTTTATATTTAAATATTATATATGTAACGAATTGCTATTCCGTCCTTTTCTAATGATGTATGTATGAGGTCCAAAGTGTTGCATTTATATTAGGCAAGAAAATGATTTTATATATATTCTAATCAATATTAGCTAACAAATTGCTAAATATATTTATATTACGTTTGAATTGAGGGAATGAAATGAAAAAAAAAATGCTATAAAAAATAGTATATTAGATGATCATTTTGGAGGATAAACTATTCTAGTGGATGGAATGAATCATTCCATCAATTTGATTTTTATTCCATGTAAGAGGTGGCGGAATAAAATTCATTCGAATGGATATGTATGATAATTTTACCATCATATTAGACCACTCACTTCCACTAACAATCAAACATATACTTAAAATACTTTAAAATTATTTCATTCATTCCTTCATTCTATTTCTTTAATCCAAACGGAACATTAATATTTCATCTGTCATGTTGTTATGTAACGTAATTTATTATTCTATTTTAACTTAGCGCTAGGGCTTGAGCATAATCTATAATAACGATGACAAATGAAGTATATTTATCATCTCTTTAGTTGTTATTGTCCTTGGAGCATAACTTTCTTCTTCTTGTTGGTCAGTTGTAAAGAATTTCTCCTTTTTATGTTTCAGGCGATCAAGGGGAATGGATTTGAGAAGGAAGGAGATCCATGAATATAATGCATCTGCTCTTGATTTAACACGGTCGATGTACCCATGGTATTAAAAGGAAATGCATTAGGCAATTATTAAGTGGCATTGCCATTTATGTTCAAAGTATCACGTGTGCACCCCATGTTGTTAGGATGGTAATTCAAATTGAGAAGGAGGAGGAGGAGAAAAAGAGGAAGAAAATAAATTGTGCAAGGGAATGGAAAAGTCCTACTTCATTATTTGCTCTGCAACAAATACATGATCTTTTTCAGTCTCCCAGCAAATTCTACCTCTAACATTATTACATTTTAAAAAATTCATCATGGGACTCTCATTTTAAGACGGAGGAAATATAAGATTTTATTTATTAAATTGGTCGCGGGACTCTCATTTTGAGACGGAGGAAATATAAGATTCTATTTATTAAATCTAGCGAGTACAGTGAGAATTGGTAAAAGGCAGCGGACAAAAGTTTTAAAAAGACCTAACTGGCTGCAAATGGATGTAACTACAGCTCATTTTGCAAACAATTCTGTCAGAATTTTGTAAAATCTCGAGCAAATGAATGAGTAATTTTGTTGGTATTTGTCTATCAACAGAGCCTTACAATTATGTTCTACAAAAACAAATGTACTGGGCAACGCGACGAATCCGAAAGAATCTGTAAGGATGAAATATTATTATCGCAGCAAACGACACAAGTCAAGCTGGTCCGATGAGTGATATTTTCCGATAAACTATACAAGATAAATGCTAGGAGTATTCAATAATTACAGAAAAAACACCAGCTCTACTAATTTTGTGAGTGTTTATGCATCCAGTATGGGACACATCAAGTAGAAATTGGTTTTATTCAAAACTGTCGTTATAGACCTATAACAATACTTTTCATGTGAAAATATCAAAAAATCCCGTGAAAATATCAGTTTCCTTTACATATTGTTACCACGCTAAATTTTTCCACGTCCAATTCTGGGAAAATGGGTTACTTATTTTGTAGCAAGAACTAATCTTAAATTATATGATCAACCATTTGTTGGTTTAGTGGTAAGTGAGTTAATATCCAAGTTCCAAAAACTATTCTTTCGAGTGATAATAATCTAACTCTTACTTACTTCCCGTTAGTGGCAATTGTGCTTTCAGGTATGTGTGTGTGAAATTATTTTTATTTTATTTTTGGTTTTTGGGGGTGGTTTAAAAAGAGGCAAGAACTTAACTGTAAGCAATTCAGTAAATAATGGTCCCCTCATCAACACCTTGTACCAATCAAGAAAAATTAACTATACAAAGAACCAAATACACAAAAATACAAACTGATACGATTAATCTGCACAACTTATTAACTCTTGTGCACAGAGGGAACCCACAGCCTAGCTTGAAGATGCTAGAGATTTGTGACTCTCTTATTGCTGCTAACTACGGCAAATATTCTTTCAGAGCCACCCTTTTTGGCTGTTCGTAACATTCAAGAAAAAGGGTACCACATTACACCTAGAATGTTCATCAAATATTGTGAACCCTAAAATTTTCTTTTTGAATCTTCTTCATGCTCTTATCTTCCCCAAAGGCAAAAAGTATCTGTAAACTACATTGCAAGCAAGGGGGGGTCACAAAACCAAAAAGGAGGTGAAATAAAGAAAAAACAAAGTGTTAAAAACTTGATATACAAAAATTCTGCCTACAAAATTAGTTGGTCTATAAAAGGAGAAAAAAGAAAGACCACATTTCCAGATCAGCAAATAGAAAGATTATAGTATTTCAAGTTGTACAAAATGTGTAATCAAACAAAAAGGGTGTTATTCAGCTAAAGAGATGATGAAGATCACATTCCAGCCCATGAACATGGTAGACTGAGGCCTTGTATATATACATTACACAGACAAAGGGGGAAGGGAATATATGGTTTAACAGTAACATATATTCCCCCGTTTTAAATTATAAGTTCAATATTGACTTTCGAAAAGTCAATTTTAAACATTTTCAAACTCAAAATTTACACGAATTCATTTAATTTATGTCAATACAATTATGAATATTACAAACTACCTAAAAAGTACTAGTAATTATAAGATTAATTATTTTGAAAACTTAAATGAATCATGATAATTTTAAATTTGAAAATATTACAAATTGACTTTTAAAAAGTCAATAGTGATTTTATAATTTGGAACATAAGAAGTATGACACAATTACACACAAAGGAAAAGGTGAAACTGTATTCTACAAATGAATTTAGCATGAAGCAAAGGATCTCTCACTGATCAGCATTATTAATCTTAATCTCCATGAGCGCCTCAATGGGTTGACGGCATATTGGGCACTTGTTTGATTGAAGCCTCAATGCTTTTGCACACTCGCTGCACAAACACTGAAACATGGAACAATTTCCATTTAAGCAAAAACCAATCAAAGTCGTAGAAAGAAAATCACAAGAAAAAAAAAATGCTCAAGAATCATGAGCTTGTTATTGCCACATAGTGAAGTACATAATCCAGAGTCTCTACATAAATTTCAACTAAAATTTAGTGGGAAATGAAAAGGATACTATTAAGCCAAAACTCACAGTTTTTTTTTATAATCAGAAGTCACTATTTCTTACTCTCCGGTGATTTGATAATTTGCAATTACTTGTTAAAAGGAAATGTGTACCAACTGAACAAAACAATGTTGGTGGTTATCCCAAGTGAAAACCAATCAGAGAGACTAGCTCATACTCTTATCAGCTCAATGAAGTAGGAGGATTTCATTAATTAGGAATTGTCTTCCAATCCAGTGATTTGCAATTTATTCGAGTTACAATATACAAGCTCAGGCTACTAAGCTTGCAACCATTTTATCATCCTTCTTGGTGCATAAAAAACTAATTGCCCAATCTTATGGCATATATTGCTATTCTGCAGGAATGCCTATTGCTTATAGTTACCCCTTGCCTCTTAGAATTGAGGTAGAATATCCTACACAAAATCAAGATAGTTAGGAGGTATTTTGAATTGACTCTCACCATATGTCGGCATGGAAGCACAGCTGTATCCTTAGATTCTGTCATGCAAATAACGCACTCTTTTCCCGAGTCATTGTCACTAAAGGCTTCTGCAGAGTTTCCAATTCCATAAATCTCACGCAGCTCATACCGAACCTCATCAATCCACAATATTTGTTTGATAACTCTCACTTTGAAAAGGTCCCCATCTTTCTTCTCCACAGTAGCTTGAGTTATCTGCCTGTGAGGGGATGATTTTGGGGGAGGATCACCATGATTTTCATCCAAGGGAAGAGAAGGCAAGCATGTTTCGGCAGAGATTACCAATGGAAACACATCTCCTGGCGATAGTTTTGAAAGATCATCTAACTCAAAGAAGCCCAAATCAACTCCTGTTCCTGAAGGCTGACGAAATTTCTGGCCAGGTCCTTTTTGAAAAGGAACTTTTACGGGCATATAAGATTCAGGAAATACTGGAACGAACTTACAATCAGGTTCCTCCTTAGCAAAGTAAAAGATAGTGATGCTGTACATTAAAATAACAACAAAGGAATAATCATCAAATACAAACGAAAAGTCCATATTCACTACATATAAAAGAAATAATGCACTAA
The DNA here is from genome assembly GCA_947179155.2 of Hedera helix. Classification (NCBI taxonomy): domain Eukaryota; kingdom Viridiplantae; phylum Streptophyta; class Magnoliopsida; order Apiales; family Araliaceae; genus Hedera; species Hedera helix. The sequence goes on from OX359281.1 coordinate 33,489,280, forward strand.
AGATTAACAACTAATCAAATCAAGATGCGACATCCATTATGCTTGTAGTACTGAGGCAATGCTTCCAATTCCAAATAATGTGTTACTTTTATTGTAAAATGATTCTTCTCAAATCTAAGTAAATACCAGGGCCAAGGAGATCTACAAAAAACTCAAGAGAGCTTTGTACAGTGTTGATTTCTGAAGAACCGAGTGCCTAGTGCTATGTCAACTGTTATTAAGACAATAATCTCGCCTAGACCAAAGCAAGCTTCCCTAACAAAAAATTAAACCATCTTCTTCCGAATTGTTAGGGAAAAAAATACTGAAAAAGTGTAAGAACAAAAATAAATAACTTATTTTAGAGATGTTCCTTGTTTGAAAATATTACATGCGCTTTATGTAAATATAAGTCTATATTCATGGAGCTGGACCAAGGAAAAACAGATCGCACTACAAATGACAGAAACAAAAGTGGTTTCTCTCTATAAAGTGGTTCATGCCTGAAAAATATACTAATATAACTATAATCGTCGGTCAATGATAATGAAATTGCATTGATGTCATATCTGAGCATACTAGGGAATAATATGGACAAATGGTTGATCCACACCCTGAATCTTATCATGCTTGTGGACAAAACATAGTTGAGTAACACTAACCATTAACTAGATTACAGAGATTGTACTTTGTGATATCTCACTACAAAAACTTTGTCACCTACTTCTAGGGATCAGATAGATATTGGATAGAGATGCATGACATGCTAGAAGTGATATCACTTGATGGAGAGATAAGTGCAATCCTGTTTATGCCAGCTATAACCAATAGTGGAGTTGAATTATCTACATAGAGCTTTCTCACCGAATAGTATTTTTCAAAAACTAATGAAGGAGACTATATACTTAGAAAGTGTGAGAAGTAAGAACACTGCAAACCCTGAAAGAGAATATCCCAAGTAATGGTGGATTGAATATTGAGAAAAAGAGTAAAAACATGGTGCTTGTATATGCTTCTAGTCAACCCCTACAATGAGTAGAAGGAGATGACATGGAAGTTAGAACATTCGAGGGTTTTGGGAGAACATGTTGAAAGCAGGTTGTGGCCTTGACCGTGTCCGAAGGAGATACTAGTGTGATTTTCTTATCTGGTTATCCACTGTCTATCAAATTACTTCTTTACCCTTTTCATTGCAAGAAAACATTTGTTTCTAAAGGGTGATATTAGCCATAACATTTTAAAGACAACAATTAGAGACTTTAGAAGACGCTCATTTAATAGAATCAACAGCCTTTCCCAATATGTGTACACTCATTAGAACCTAACAGAGGTTTGAGGTCTAATGCTACGATACGAGTGGAATACATAGGGGTATAGTCTGGGTAAAACCAAATCAGATTTTGATATTTACCAGACACCTCATGAAAACCACTGATCTATTCCGGAACTTGTTGGAACACATTTTTGGTGACATGCATATTCGGGAAGCAAGCCGATCATGCCCTTGAGCCACGCATTAACTATATATTTGTTTTTGCTAATATTATATTATTTTATATTATGTCATCTTGATGACCAAGCATACTTAGCCACCAAGTTCATCTCGATGACCAAATATACTAGGCCACCACTCGGTTAGTAGTCTATATAAGGCTTTAATCATCTTTTTAATAAATCAAAATATTAGTACATAAATATTATTAACATGGTATTAGAACTATAGGTTAGTTCCTAACAAGAAAAACTTCTGCTGCTGGCTGCACATAGCCATCGACGGATATTTAAACCTTTTATAACTTTGCTTCTGCTACTGGTGATGCATAATTATCATCGAAAATTTTCTTATGTTTGCAATTTTAGCCCCATTCTCTCTACATTTCTAGATCTAATAGGTTCTTGAGTTCTCTTTATATGTCTATTTCTCTTTGAGTTCTCTCTAGATTTATCCTTTTTGGTGTTCTTTCTATATCCCTTTTTGAGTTCTTTTATATCTAATCCCTGTGCAATCAGCACGTGTGCCGCCCCTATGCATTTAGCATGTCTTTGCGTACCGCTTTGTTGCAGTCTTTATATGTAGGGATTTCTTTTTGTTACCACTAAAATTAGCTTTTCTGTGACAAGCTGAAAGTTATAATATCAGACTTTCAGCTTCAGGGGGAGTTAATATAATATATTTGATACTATGTCATATGTATGACCAACGTTTTAAAAATCGGACCAGACCAGCAGTTCAACTGGAAAAAACCGGACCTGGTCCGGTTTGGATCATCTACCCAGTTTTGGCAAAAAACCGGTGAACCGGACAACCTAGTGAACCGGTCACTGGTTTTACCGGTTCAAGGTTACTGTATAAAAATAATAAAAAAAAGAACTCCCCACTGGCCAAACCTTGGAAGACAACATGGACTTGAGCAATGCTGAAGCAGTTGCAGAGTGAAGAGGCATCAAAGACTCAGTAGCACAACTCAACTCCACAGGAAGCCTACAATTTTATCCATATAAACATTTACACTCCCCATATTAAGCTTACATTACTAAATAAAACCGTTACATTACACCCAAACAAAAATCAACACATCCTATTCATATAAAAAACTTCCTCCTATCGACAAAAAGAATCTCATTTGATTTTTGTCAAGTCAATTTGCAAAATCCTAAATTTCAAAGTTAGTGTTAATTTAGTTGATTTTAACTAAAGCAATAGTTAATATCGTAATCATATTTCAAAATTTAAACAAATTATCGTAATTTTACCGAGCATAATTTAATATCTTTCATTCATATAATTATTTTTTTTTATTTGAATTTTATAAAATAAACATTGTACAAATAGATTTAGTTTTTTTTTATATAGATAAATTGATTAATTTTACATATTTGATAAATATTATATATAATAATAATTAATATATTTATTATTTATTACATATTAATGACGTCATTGGATCAATAACGGTTCGACCACTGGTTAAAACCAGTGATCCATAAACCTAATAATTTGTCCGGTTCGATGACCGGTCCGGTTTTTAAAACATTGGTCACCACCATGCAAGGCTTTAATTCCTCTTTGTAATCAATCACATTATTCAACGCATTAAAATTATGAACAGTTTTTAACCCTAATTTTTTGCTTCACATCATACAAGATAACAAGACTCACAAGTATCAATCTAACTCATTATATTTCTCTATCCAAAATGTTCCTAATGCAAAAACCATAACATATTCTGCCAGACAAACAAACTCCAACTCAACAATCAACTAATCAAAACTACATTCAAAAGCAAAAAAAGAATCAAACAATACAATCAACAAAACCAAATAAAATGTATTAAAGAAATAATTACCTCCCATCATATAATGCATCAAAAACAAAAGTAACCAAGTGCTGATCAGGGTTCTCCTCGTCTATCTCAAGCCTTAAGGTATCTTTATGCACATTGACATCATTCCTGACCTTCTTAGCTTGCTGATCCTCAACGTATGTCACCTGTGGCAGCGGCGGCGCCACCATAGGTGGCCGAATTCCGGTCCACCCATTATTTTGATGAGCATAATAAGGACCAAAGTTGGACCGACCCATTACAGGATTATGGTAATTGGGCGCAGTATACCCACCAGTAGAGTAGTAAGATGAGTACATAGGGAAAGGCGGCGGCGGCGGCGGCGGACGCGGGTGCGTATGATATGGGTGTGGAGGGGGCGCAGCATAAGGATCAGGGGGGTAAGGATAAGAAGAAGAAGAGGAGGAAGAGGAGAGGAGTTGAGAAGGTGGATGAGAGTTTTGACTATAATTATTTCTTCTGTTGCTGCTCCATGATATACCCATGATTTGTTTTTGTGAGAAAAAGATTGGGGAAGCTGGGAATTTAGAGGAAAGATCAAATTTTTTAGGTTTTTTCTAGAGAGAGATGGAGGGGAAGAAAGAATTATGGTCTAATGTTGGCGTTTGTGGAAATGGAAAATTGAACTTGCTGATTTTGTTTAAATTTTCAACAGATTATTAGTTTTCGATGCGTATTTCTTGACTCTGTGTTGATTAATAATAATAATATTCTCTGACTTGACGGATAGGGGTAGAGTAATTATTCAGAATTTTGGAACAGAATGAGACGGTGACCTCCATTAATTATATAAAATTTCCGTAAATATCATATATATATATATATATATATATTTAATCATATAAAATGTATATATATCTCATATAAAATTTGCATAAATCTTGTGTGTGTGTGTGTATATAGAGCACTGAATAATTTTTGTGATATGAGCATGTAAGGTCAATGTAGTTAATTGTATTGGATATATGGAAGAAAGTTAAAAGAAATTAAATCATACCTTAGTTTAGCCTAAAGTAAAAATATACCTACATAGTAAATATACATGTATGTTGAGCGATATTTTTATAGTTATTTTAATAATACTAAACATTTAAGAACAGTAGTCTTATTTTATTTTATTTTATTTTTTCTATTAATTTCTTACAAAAGAATTTTGTATTATTACTAGTATTTGATAAGAATAAAAATGACCTGAAAATTTTAGCGGAAAAAAAAAAGATGACGGTACTTTAGCCAAATTTTCCGACTAGACCATACATTTATAGCATCATATGGTCGAGTTAAATAAAATTGTCTTCAAGTTAAGAAATAAAAATAATAAATAAATAAAATAAAAAAGTAAAATGGTTCACTAATGAATAGCCATTCGAATATTCTTGAAATTTAGACTTTAGAGCCTTGCATTCTACTTTTTTTTTTTTGTGTGGTTAAATCACTTTTTTTCTATTAATAAATTGCATCACTAAACTTTTTAATTTTTTTCATGAATTTGCATGGTCCAAATCTAGTGTTATGCATAATGATACCGTATAGATGAACAGCAAGTATCACCACACAGATGCCAAGTATAAATGGTAAATATATCCTTAAATTAGGTGAAGAATTTACAGTCTCTCAATTTCAGTTTTCATGATTATTCTCAGAGGTATTGATTTTGATTAGTAGCGGCTGCTGGAGATCCACAGGAGGATCAACCGCAGTGGGTAATTGAGGCGAGGCTACAATATCTTCTTCTATGTCCTCGTTTTCAGCCAATGCTTTGTCCAAAGCAGACTTCGCAACTTTGGTAACGCAAATCATTAGAACCACTGCAAACAAAGCCAGGGAAACATCATAAATTGTTCTACGTACGACTAGAACAAAAATAGGACCAGAAAAAGCTGCTACATAGGACTCGAAAACTGCTGCAATTTTAATAATTATTTGAAAGGAGGCATAGAACTTGTGGACAGTGGTAACAGATTATATTTCTACCAAAATTCGATACAAATAATACTCAGGAGTCCAGAAAATTCAGGTATGTCATTATAGTCACTTGTCCTTCTGGTGTTCACTATGTAGCAGGGGTTTATATTGCGTGTTCCAACCGTTTCGTGCTATAAGTACATTATTTCCTTGCGCGAAAGATGCAAAAGGTCAAACAATTTAAGTTGAGGTTTGTCAAACTAATGCTAAATTGCTCATATAAACTTAAAATACTACCGTTTTTTCTTCACTTGAAAATGACAATGTATATTTTTGAAACTCACCAGAAGTCACGAGACCCAAAACGATAAGTGCCTGCATCAACAACAAAAGAGCAAATGTAGTCATTTACAAAGAACAAATTGAGCCTCTCAAAATCATAAATGCTGCCATTCCATTTCCATTTCCATTGCTATCCTCTATGTATAAACAGACAGCAACACGGGAACACTCACACATGCATATGCATAAAGGATCACATATAGCAAGAACAAATGAGCTTCCTGAGAACAAGTTTAAACAAGAATATTGATCACATGGCTCTTACCCAATGAGTTTTTGAAATGTCATGCCATTCATGAGTTACATCAGAAAGATCTTTGAGAGTTGTTCCAGCATATACCAGTGCAAGAGTAATTGGCTATACCAGAGAAAACAGTAAGTACATTATGACTACACAAGCAGATCAATTATAATCAGAGGATGAACATACAGATCCTCATCCATAAATATACTCACAAGTATAAACCAGATAATAGCAGCCCACCCCCACCCCCAAATATATACACACACATTTACATAGAAAAGAGCGGTGCAGAATTATGATGATCAAATACAAACACATCAGATTAGTTAATGTAAAAAATCATTAAAAACAAAATAGTAGGTCAAGGTCCTCAGGAAGATGCAAATACCATCATTCCCAACCATGAAGCCAGCGTATACTCCCATATTGGAAGCGGTGTCACCGACAAGAGGTAATTCAACATGCTAAACGGAAGGAAAGGAACAAGCCGAAGCAACAATACAATCTGTAAAAATGAGACAAATTAACATTTGAAGATAAACTGATTAACAAAAGATGTCAACTGGACCTTCATAAGAAAAACAGCCAAAGGTACTAGAGTGAAAATTATCTCGACCAAATGAAATAATGGAAAATGTAAGCCTGAAATCAGCTTTCCTCAACTTATTTACAATTTACTACCCTAAACCAGGCACCTGCTTCTAACAGTGAATGCACTTAGAGTAATAAACTCCACCCCCCCCCCCCCCCCCCCCCCTCCGCCAAAAAAAAAAAGCACTTCAAGTACTCTTCCAATCCTTTCCTTTTCCTCTAGGATGTCAAACTCGAGCAACAATGGTATTGCTAATAAAATTCTTTCAAAAAATAAAAGAAGGAAATTTTGAACAAAATAAGATTAAAATACATCAATAATCCTGTCCATAACCTCAACGATTTTCAACTTCATGTTTGGAGCATTTTAGGTGTGACTTCATAATACAGGATGTAACTTGTACACTCTCATCTAGCTTAAGTTTTTTTTACCTCATGGAACTTGAATGTTTCTACATATTATACTCCCTTTATTATCTGTATACACCACACGTACGTGAAATAGAAGTGAGTTTATGCATACAAGTTGCTAACATATGCATATATTTATGTATACACACATACACACAAACCTTAAATCCAGATTTCCGAATTGCAATTGCAACTGCCCGAAATTGCGGATAGTCCTTTAACTTGGACATGACAAATGACCTTGCAATCTGAAAATAAATTAAAATGAGATTATTTTACCAATTTATAATAGAAATGATTCAATCTAGAAACAAATTAGGAGCCCAAAAGAGAAAATAGTTCCAGATGAAAAGAGGAATAGTAGAGAAAAAGAATGTGTTGCTACTAAACCTTTTCAAAACCAGTTGGGGAGAAAATATGGTACCATCTGCTGCTAAGCAGAGAAGTAAAGAGAATCATGTATAGATGCTGGTGACACAATGATGCTCTATTTCCATATATGAACCTTTATCTAGAATGTTACCGGAAAGAAGTGGTTTTATAACACTTACTGTTCTGCCAAGAAGGAAGGCAGTAGCTGCACCAACAGTAGCACCAATAGAATCAGCAACAAAACCCACAGGCAAGCCAAAGAGATAACCGCCACCCAACTGGAAGAAATACAAGATAATGTTTATTAAAGAAGGAAAATGAGCCCCTAATGCCTAGCAGAATATTAAACTCTAACTACTTTGCTAGCCTTATCTAAACTTTCCTGATTAAACATATTGAAGTATAACTTAACACTTGTACTCCTCACCGCCTTATTTACATATACGTATATAATGCACACTCTACTAAGTGGACACACACACACAGAGGGAGAGAATAAATAGAATTGATTATGGGATGCACGACCCCGTGAATATAAGCACTAGAGAGACGTATGTTCAAATGGAGTGCACAAACCCCAATATAGACTTATCATCAAAAGTAAAAGATTTAAAACAATATATAAATGAGAAGAATTTTAGGATGAGTATTAATAATGAAGTTTTACAACCGGCATATATGTTATGAAAATAATAAGTAAGAAAAGATTGAACCAAATAAGCTGAACATGTATCAGTTCTTACTGTAAGTACTGATGCTGGAACTGCTAAAACAGTTAGAGGAATGTATGCGACAGCCCTGCAAATTCCATAAGAATGTAAACATTAATGAGACAGAAGTTCAAATTACAAAAAGAAGAAAAACATTGATATCATTTTGATAACAAAGTTGGTGCCCTAGTAAGCATACAAAAAAAAAAAAAACTTTGATTCTTTCCGCAAATACATCCCTAAGTCTAACATATATGCTTCATATATGCTTCACTAGGTTGTCATTATATTATATTTTAAAAGAAAATATAGTAATGCATGCTTCCGTGCCTGTTTTATGTACATAAAGAATCCTTGTTCTCTGCTTATGCATACCAAATTACACTACTTGAGCTATATAGAGTACTACTGCCAAGCCCATATATAAGCAACATATCAAAAAAGAAAGTTTAAATAGAACGACAATTTTTTACAAGTAATTTTCATACACATTAGTGAGTAATCCTTTCAATTTACTTCAAACGAGGAGAAGTGATTACACATATTATATTACTCCAGCCACAATGATGATAGCCACTATCCAAAGAAACAGAGTATCAGTGAACTAAACTAACGGAGAAACAGCCACACGCTTAAAGGCTTACAGCTAAGTAAATAATGAGTTGTATAATGTCAAAGCACTGCTTACAGCACTAGAGGACCCCAAGGCCCAAGATCTTGCTCTACCCATATGAGGAAGTCCTTCAATATCTGTAAAATAGTGATCCCTTCAGATATGTATTACAACATATATCAAACAACTATAAATATAATCATTTATAGATTATATCTTTACCCTACCTCCGTTGCTGTAACAATTAGCCTAGAATTCCACACACTATCAGTATCTAAATCTAACACCCCTTGTCATCCAAAAATATAGTACAGTAAAAGGTCATTAACCTTTAAAGTTTCAGCAGACCGAAAATGCATGACATAGCATCGAAACAATGGAATGTAATCACTACCACAAACCATGCAGCTAGGAAAGACAACAAAAAGTTTACAAATTGGCATTAACAGCTAAATCTTAAATAAACTTTTTGAAAGAATGAACTTTTAGAATACAAAAGAGTTAAACAATTTAAGAAAAATATAAGTGGCAGATCAAGTTTAGAAAAGCACAAGGAAAACCCAATGATATAGTATTTTTTGGAAAATAAACACCCAGTGACAGCCTGAGATCACCTGTATTCAAACTCTGTTCCGTGTCTCTGTATCCAGAAACATAGAACTATGAAGTATGCGCATACCTCATATTTTGGATCCACATGTATGCGCATACCTAATAGTTCCATGTCTCTGGATACGGAGACACGGAATAGAGTTTGGATACAGGTGATCTGAGCCCCAAGTGGCATATTATGCAAACAAGGGACTCATAAAATGATACAGATAAAGAATGCCGCCACAAATCAATGTTGCTATCCAAAGAAATGGCAAAAGGAGGACAATAATGTTGAGATCAAGTAGCGGAAGTGATATTGGCTATTAGAACTAAGACCTTGTTAATATAAAATTCATTTTGTTGGACTTAACTTCACTTTCTTATTCGTGTGTATCTGTGTTGAATATGATTAGAGATAGCAGGAAGAACATCTAGCTGAATTTGAATTTTCGAGTGGAAAAGAATATTGACCACTTAATTTTGTTGATGCTTTTGTATTAAGAAAAGGACAGATTCTTGCCATAACTATTGAGTTAAACTCCCCAATCAACACTACTAGACAATCATAAATTCATATAATCCATACACTCAGAGTACTCATCTTCTCAGAGTAAAAGAAGAAACAGCCTAGGAATATAATAAATAAGATAATTGAGACTGCCAAGACCAAATTCAACAACAATTAAATACCTCAATAAGCAAATCCATAAAATCAATGAAGAAAAACGACTCAATACCAGAGTTATCTGAACAATGCACTAACAAACAAAATAAAATAATACGTGACACTTATAAATATTATCAATTGGGAACAGCATGGTATTGACAATTTGATAACTACAACATTATTTGACCCCCATTATTCAAATAACTACTCTAATTAACTAAAACCCATAAAACACAATAAACGAATGAATTTAAAGATTATCCACAGTTCTTGAAAGATCAAAATCAACGAGACCCAGATGCAAAAATGGAACCTTTTCGATTGGGAGAGTGAAAAAAGCTGCAGTAACGACGGCGATAAGAAGGAGGAGAAGGGTAATTCTAAAAAAAGAGACCCAATTGAACGCCATTGTTGTGGGTTTGCTTTAAAGGACAAGAGAGGGATCAATGCCCAAATAAATCCCTGTAAGTTTGGTAAATTTGATCAAGAGCTCTCACACCCAAATGTTAGCTCAAAAATAGCAGAGAAATCAAGATTCTGCGTGTGTACTTTGGGTAAAAGGATTGGAAGTGTGCAGAGAAGAAGACAGAGACGGGAGTTTCCTTTTCTCTCTCTATCTTCTTGTCTGTTGCAGGGTTGCTTCGCTGATCGCGTTTTTAAATTCTTGTAACTTAATATGGCCTTGGTTCCAGCTTCTGTTGCGTAAACACGCTCTCAACACTCAACCAAGACTTCACACGTGTGGAAATTATTAGAGTTAGTATTTATGACAAAAGAATTTATATTTTAATGCAACTCCAATTACTCCCTACATTCCAAAAAATAAATAAAAATTATTTACAAAATTTATAAAATTAAATATATATATATATATATATATATATATATATATATATATGAGGAATGATCCATAGCAAGCGTTTGCTATGGACACTATTTCAGTAAATGCATCTTCAACCGTTGAAATAATTATTTTAATGGATAAGATGGAGTCTCACATGCTATCTAAGATAATGGGTAGGAAAAAAATAAATCTCAGTCCACCCGTCATCTTAGTTGACGGGTGGGAATAAAAAAAGAAAAAAAATTATTTTCACAACCCGTCATCTAAGATGACGGGTGGAGTTTTTTTTTTTTTTTTTTAAACTAAGTTTAACAAAAAAAAAGATTCAAAATCAAAAAAATTCTCACCCGTCATCTTAGTTGACGGGTGTTGTTTTGTTAAGTTTTTTTTTTATTTTATTTTATATAAATATAAGTTTAAAAAAAAAAAAAAAAAAATCTCACCCGTCACCTTAGTTGACGGGTGGAGTTTTGTTAATTTTTTTTATTTTTTATAAATATAAGTTTAATAAAAAAAAAAAATCTCACCCATCACCTTAGTTGACGGGTGGAGTTTGGTTAATTTTTTTTTTTTTTTTTTTTTTTTAAAAAATATAAGTTTAACAAAAAAAAAAAAATCCCACCCGTCACCTTAGTTGACGGGCGGAGTTTTGTAACTTTTTTTTTTTATAAATATAAGTTTAATAAAAAATATATATATATATATATATATATATATGACGGGTGGACTGAGATTTTTTTTTTTTCCTACCCGCTATCTAAGATAGCGGATAAGACTCCATCTTATCCATTAAAATCATTATTTCAACGGTTGAAGATGCATTTGCTGGAATAGTGTCCATAGCAAACGCTTGCTATGGATCATTCCCCTATATATATATATATATATATATACACACATATATAATGAGTGTTTAATTTTAAAGAATGGTGGTATATGAATAAAATTATGTTGCATCATTTTATTTTTTTAGTATTAATAATAAAATTATTTTTTGTGAAACAATATTTTATTTATAATGATATTTTCTTGAAGAATGATTGCAGTAGTATGGTTTGAGTCTAAATATTGTCAAGCTGAGAATTGTATCGAATTTTTTGGACCTGATAAAAGTAGTTCAAGCCTGTTGATCGGCTCAAGCCGCTCACTAAAGATGGACTTTGGACTTTATTTTTACAGTCTATGAAAATTAGGACTTTTTATGCCAGATTCAATTTTGAACTTTATAATTTGTTGTGTAAAAAAAATAAAAAAATAACCTGCCAACTGGTCTAACCCTACCAAACATGGGTTGTAGGCCTCCTATTTTGAGTTTATAAAAATATGAGCTATTAGCCCAACTGTCCAACTAAGTTATAACTCGCCTAGTTTGGATCAGCAGTTGACCCATTTGTCAGTTCTAGAGTTTTCAATATTAATCTTACGTTGATTGACTTGGGAATAAGGTGACTCAAGTGAAAAGTCGTATTATGAGTGACCTTTTTAAAGAACATTTGTGTGTACTTTATATTTGTCCTATTTTAATTATACACACATTTTTGTAAGTAAATAAAGTTGTAAATAATTAATTATTGTTGGATTTTTAATTATTTTAAGTTGAGTCGAATATTAAACGGATAATTCATATTGAACTCCACACTCACTAAATAATTAGTCTAATAGTGTTACACGCACTATGACTCAGTTTATGAAATTATATGAAAAAAGAATTTACACTTAATGCATCTCCGATTACTCCCCAAAAGAAAAAGTTTTAGCACGTATTTACAAAATTTGTAAATTTTAGAAGTTATGAATTCATATTTATCCTTAATATAATTAATGTCTAGTTTAATAATAGTGGCAAAATAATAAAATTGTGTTGTTAGACTTGGACTATTATGTTATTTTGTATAATCATTAATAATAAAAATTATATTTTTTAATGAAACAAACATTTTTTTTATAAATGAGATTTTCTTGGGGAATGAATGTACTATTACCGTGTGAGTCTTGAGTATTGTGGAGTTTGAGCATTGTATTATTTGTATAGAGTTTTCAACGTTAGTCTTTAGTTACTACTTAAAATCTTGGTGCCGCCACTACTAAGGAGGAACATGGAAAATTACTATTCTATTACATGGCTTTTGAAGGCATTCTATTACAATTTGATTCTAAGATACATTTTATTCTAGGGGATATCAAGAAAGTAACCTTCTACATGTTGCATCTTGGTTGATTCTGATTTTTTCAAACTTCTACTAAGGGTAGATTTGAACCCGTAAAATTGCACATTTAAATGAGAGGCCTCTAACACTAAACTCTCACCTTTTGTCAACTCCCATATGATATAGTTGAACACAAGATTGGTAGTTTCTTTTTGTCAAGATTTTTCGCTTATATTAATATGCTAATATTCTATGGCTATGATGAATTTTGTTGTGAGTTTTTAAAAAGGAGAAAAATAAAAAGAGAATGAGAAAATTTTAGAAAATAATTTTTTTGTGAGTTTTTTTATGAAATAAAAGAAAAGAGAATGAGAGAAATTTGAACAATTTTTTCTCCCTAAAATAAGATTTGGTATGAAATTATCAAAAAATTAGATGACCTATTAAAAATGTCCCTATAACGATTTGTCAAATATTGTCTCATAAGGGTAAAAAAATATCTTTTAAACTAAAATTTTCTTCCAAAATTCACAAATAAAAGAAAAAATAAATTTCTTCTCTCTTCGTTCACAAGTCTTACACACCCACCCCCCCCAAAAAAAAAAAAAAACCTTATTCACAAATTTACTTGGATCGAAGGTACTGTCTCTATCATTTTGGTATGTGATATAGCATCTTCTATCCTTGGGGGTTCTTCAGGAAGACTTTTTAAAACTATCACAACCAATTAGTTCTTATGTTCAAATTTGGCTCATGAGAATTACTTTGATAATCAAGGCCAATTAGTTTATGATTTCATAGTTAGCTCATAACAAGAGAACGTGTAGTTCTCTTAAATAACTATATATCTGAAGGGGAGGGGTGTTCAACAGTACATGCGAGCTTGGTCAACGAGTAAATGTACATAAGATAGATTGTATATAAAATTTCGAGTGTAAAAAAAATATGATAGTACAACAATATATGACAAGTGAATATGGTTCATGGTATACATAGAGACCCCACCAACTAGAATTATGCCTCAAAGATCCACCCCTCCTCTTTTGGGCTGGCAAACCGCAAGACCATACCCTCTACAATAAAACTCTTATCATTCCAGCTTGCAATCTCCCAAAGCCAGCGAAAACTTTCCTGCATTAATTTCCTTAGCTGCCAAACCTAGTGATTTACAATCTGGACACCCTGGTGCGCAAGTTAAAAACAGGCTTATAATTGAGCTATCGTGCACATAGCGAATTGAGCAGCACATGACACAGCATGAGGTCCACAAAGTATTGGTGCCCGATCTGACCGTCCCGCCACCGCATCTTTGCAGGAGCCCGGCCGTAGTGCACCCCGTCGTTGCATCGGTTATCATAATGCCACGGATATGTCATATCAAAGTCATCAATCACTGAAGTAACTACACTGAATTGTCTCAATTTCTCCAAAAACACCCCGTTAAATGCCTCCATTTTGTTGGGATTAAAGGCCAATCTTCGTGCATAGCCACCTGTTGCAATCGTGCTCCTAAAAATAATCTCTGGCAGCAACAATCCCCTCTGCCTCACCCCATCCAACACTTCTGACCAAAACGCTGCTGCATCCTCCGCTCCCTTTGTGAACCTCCTAAGATTAGGCCAAAATACCCCATCATGTAAACCTGAATTCATGATCACAGTGTCTGGTACAATATCTTGCGAGAAATACTTCTTCAACAATTCTCTATACAGTATATTGTATAGCGAATTCAAGCCCTGATAGTTACCAGTTTCATTTGAATTGCCATTGAAAATGCTAGTAATTCGAACAGTTTGCTTTGGATTATTTGGGTTGGTTATATTCATATCAAATCGTCTAGGAACGACTTTGAAATCCACATTCAAGATAAAATTTAAGATGTTCCGAATCGTATCACAGTGATTCGAATCACCCCAGAAGAATATCCATCGGTTGTTCAGACAATTCCAAGCTGCTTCACTAGAGAACAGTTTAAAAGAACAATGAGTTGAGTATGTCCAACCATTACTCTCTAGCAAACCCAAAGAACCAGAACACCATGGATGTTGGCATGGAAAGTTCGGTTCTTGACACCTATATCGACCATCTTTGCTAATACCGCAGCTGTCATTCTTGGCATGTCGAGTCCATCGACCCGACCAAATGTCTCTAGTTAGATCAGCCTTCTGGCATTGTGCTATTTCTGGTAATTGAACATTAGACTTGACAAATTTGATTGGGATTTTTCGAAGCACTTTATCAAACGAAAATCTCTCGGGGGAGAATTTCAATCCCTGGTAGTGTCGAAACAACAAGATTAAAGTAAACTCGTAGTTTCCAGGAAAATCTGGGTGGACTTGAAGGGAAAATGTGTAGGTACCATTACCTAAATCTTTAATTGGAGGCCTAGACTTCCATTTCTCGCCGGAAATATCAGTTTCAAAATAATCCCCACCCAAGCAATGGGGTTTTCCTGATTCATCCAATGCTTGGAAAACAAATTCATGGATCTTGCCAGTGGATAACTCAATGTGGTCATGACCATCCAACTCTGGAATTGAAATTTCAACAGTTTCGGATTCCCGACATGGCTCACCACCAGGTGCCAACCAATTAGCTAAAAGATTTGTTGTATAGTTTGGTTCCAGCTCAGCTGAAATCCATTCCAAAGCTCCGGGAGTCGGCGGCTGAACCGAATCCCGGTCTTTTTGGAAACTAATATTGGTGGCATCAAGCTGGTTTTGTATGGAATTCAAGGGTATTGGTCCAGAATCTGGGGTTAAATTTTGATGGGTTTGGGTCAAGTTTTCATGGACAGTTGAATTAGATTGAAGAAAAACATCAAACTGATTTATACTTTCATGGGTCTGTATCAAATTTGGATGGGTACTATTGAGCTTGATAGCACGAAAATCTTTATGAAACCTACTAACATTCCAACCATCAATCTCCCAAACAAACAATATACCAAGAAAAATTGCAAATATCAGTGCTTTAAATGACCAATGAACACTTGGATTTGACCGGAAAATCCAAGAATAATCCTTGGAAGAATTAGCAGCTTTTTCTGGCATCTGGAAAAAAAGAAAAAAACAGAACCCGCAAATTCTTAGAAACAATTAGCAAGTAAAAAATACTAAAAATTCCTTTGCGGAAAAGTTGCTAACAAATAATTTCCTAGAAATTTTTTCTATTTTAAACAAAAGACTTTCAGCTTTCTCGAGAAAATAAAAATAAAGCTAAGTGTGTGAACTTACAGTCATAGCCAAAATTCTGAAAGCTGCTTATTGCTGCTAAATTATCGACAATGTATATATATGTGTGTGTATATATAGAAAATATGTATGTATAGGTTTATTTGTAGAGGAGAGAGAAATTAAAGGTAGAATTGGAGAAGGAAGGAAATTAGAGATTGTGTGGTGAAGAGAGAGAGAGAGAGTCCAATGTAGTAATGGAAACGAAGAACTCCAAAAGAACATCGGAACTTTGCAACCTGAAAAATCCAGCGAAAATAGTTAATGTCCGTAATACCCATGGGCTGCTATTATAATTTCCATAATGTCCGACGAATAGTACAACACCGACAGACGAGGGGTGAAATAATCAAAGTGCGACGGTGGATATAGGGGTATTTATGTCTTTTAACTTATATTAGCCGGCTTGGTCTGGGACAAGGTGCCACGTGCATCCATGTGAATTAATATAATAAGTATTGGGGATATTATTTCAATAAGTATAAGTACACAATATTTAAATATTGTATATGTAAATTTGTCATTTACTCTTTATATTTAAAAGTTATATGGATCTTGATAAATATGATATAACTATTCGACTCAAATTTCGAGATCCAATTAAATTATAATATAATAAAATATAATATTTTTTTAATAATATATTTTTGAATTATCTTAATTTATTATAGATTTACTCAAAAAATCATAATTAAATATATTAATAATATATACACATATAAGGATGTATAATTAAAGTGTTACAAATTCTCCCTACTTAGATACCTAACATTTCTAATAGGTCGAATACATAGTTACACAAAACTCAAAAACTTTACTTCTCTAATCATTGTGGGATAATACTGTTGAAGGTTATTTGATTTGATGATGATGACTGATGTGCAAAAATGATTGTGGTGAATGTGCTTATATGATTAATTGTCCATATGTATCTGACTAAGTGCTTATGTGATAATGTGCCTATGTGTCTACGTGTTTACTTGATTATGTGCGTATATATTTTAAAGTGCTTATGTAGTTAATTGACTAAGTGATTATATATTAATATGAATACGTGTCTACATGATCGTGTGTGTATGAAATAAATTACCTGGTTCAAATATTGTGAATTGCAAACTTATATAGCACAAATATGATCTTGTTAAAAACTATCTGCTGCATTTAATAAGAGTAAAAGTTATATGATTTAAATGTTGTAAAATCTTTTTTGAAAAGAAATATGTGTACAAAGGACTTAAAGATTAAAAATCAGAAATGTTAGGTTGATTTTTCTGTAGGAGTCGCTCTGCATAAAAGATAAATGATATAAGCAGAGTAATATAAGAATAAATCATTGTTGTATATGTGTATAGCAGAGTTTGTAAAATCCTTTCAATATGTAATGATGTAATAATGTACAAAATGACTTAGTTAGAAAAGATCAAATCTGTTAGGTTGATCTCATGTTATATCTGTTCAATCAATATGATCGTAGAATGGACTCTACTATTCCAAGCAAAGAAGACTCAACGATTCAGTCTGTTCGTAGAGTGGACTCTATGACTTCGCAGCAACTAGGTCTGTTCGTAGAGTGGACTATACGACTCCATACCAAGATAACTCTACGATCATCAAGTAGAGACAGTTGTGCAAGAGTTCTACAGAATATACAAGCTAAATTGAAGAATTGATCAAGTACAAAACGTAGAGCATAACTCTACGATCGTCGAACATATAGCTAAGCAAGCCTTCAGAAAACGTAGAACCAAAGAAGAAATGTACTCTACGATATGCACAAACTGACAAGATCGTAGAGTGGATTCGAAGAGCAAACACATACGAGAACTCTACGATTTGCACAGATAGACGAAATCAGAGTGAAACTAGAAGACAAGACAATGCAGACAATTGTTCTACACATGGTATACTCGTTGAGTAAAAATAAAGGGTGTGCTAAAGAAGACAACAACTTAACGATTCCACTGAGAAGCCCAGAAATAGCAAGGAGAAGCAATGCAATCAACAACTCTACGATTTGCACAAAATGACAAGATCGTAGAATGAAATCGTAAGGCAAAGCACTGCAGTCAGCAACTCTACGATTTTCACATAAGGACAAGATCGTAGAACGAAATCGTAAAGCAAAGCACTATAGTCAGTAACTCTACGATCTGAACAAAATAGCAAGATCGTAGAGTGAGAGAGAAGATCGCTCCAACTCAACGTTTTACTTGACTTACTTCAAGTAACAATCGTGGAGCTGAATTCGTAGAGTCATAATGATCAGACAGCCACTCTACGAATTCACTGTGAAGATCAGAACCAATAAATTAACAAAACTGCAATATGGTGTGAGATAAAAGAGAATATTCCTTGACCAGATTAAAGAAAGATTAAGTGCTCTTAAAGATCGGATACATGTCAGAGTCACAGAAGACTTTGTGTCCAAACGATTATAAGTCAGGACCTACTGTTCAGAAGGATAGTGAAAATAGTCTAACTAATGGGACATCTCTGAAAGCAATAGAGTAGCTGGTTATCGAAGTGAAAGAAGATATTTAATGATGGATCATAAAATTAAATATATCAAAGAATATAATAATCTTTGATAAACGACTCTAGAAGTGTAACGGCTAAAAATGCAGAAAGCGAAGCTACAATTTGATGTGACATAACATATGTCAAAAGGGAAAACACTGACACAAGCAACAGAAAGTCACCTTCAAAGATATCAAGGATTTGCACAATGCCAAAAGAATCCAACGGACCTTTTCCAACGGTAAAATATGCATAAGCATATAAAAGCATAGATGTTCACAGGGATGAAATAGGTTGTTGAAAATAAAAGAAGGGATGGTGGACAACAACAGAATCGTAGAGTGAAACAAAAAAAATGAATATGCTGAAGAACACTCTACGATATGCCATAACACTAAAACTGAATTGAGAGAAACATAGAGAGATATGACTCTATTACAAGAAAAGTGTTCAAAGCTGCTAAACACGTGATAGAGAGAAGCCTAAATGCCAACTTGATATAGGCATGTTAGCAACTGAGTACCAAATGGAAGGAGTTTCACAATCATCTCAGAAGCTCATCTCGAGAAGCTATGAACTGTTAATGATAAGAAGGAACAACTGAGTACCAAAAGGAAGGAGTTTCACAGTCATCTCAGAAGTTCGTCTCGAAAAGTTATCAAGTACCAAAGGAGCTGAATTGCCAAAGCTTAGCAGCACAATGAGTGATCACAAGAAGATATTGAGTACATAAAGAAGCCAATCATCATTGCCTAACTCAATATCATTTCAAGTATGATCACATCCTGCTACTGAGTATTTAAAGATAATGAAACTGAAAGTACAACTCAGTAGCAACTCCAACATTTATCAACAAACAAGGAGCCAAGTCAGCTAGACTTGAAGATGGCATTTGTGTCCTTGTCTTAGTGACTAAAGAAGTCAAGTCTACTGGACTTGAAGAGAGCATTTATGTCATTGTCTTAGTGACTAAACTAGTCAAACCTGTTGGGTTTGAAGGGTTCTTTGTGAGTCAGAGATTCCAGGCCTGCTGGGCTTAAAGAGTTCTGTGTGAACCATCCTTAGTAGATTTCCTACTCGTTGAAGTAGAAGAGTGAAGTAGGAGTTATTCAGTCTCCGAACCACTTAAACTCTCTGGTGTCATTTACATTCTGTTATATATAGATATATATCTGCTATGATTAGTTTACTTGATAAATGACTATCTTCAATACAGTCTAAACTAAACTAAACTAAACTAAGAAGTTTTATAAATCTTTAAGGGGAGTTTTCAAACTAATGTTCCGCTGTGCAAACTAATCGTGATTAAATAAACTATTCGGTAATATCATATATTTTTAAGGAATTTTTTTTAAGAGATCTATTCAACCTCCCCCCCCCCCCCCCCCCCCCTTTCCCCTTCTAGATCACTTGTGTGTCTTTGAGAACTAACAAATACCACTAACCTATTAAGCATGCTTTCGTATTCGAACCTCTGACAACCCTATTAGATAATTTGATCTGAACTTTTGATAGTCAAATTCAAAATTTGAATCAAATTATAGTATAATAAAATCCAATACATTTTCTGTATAATATCTTTTTGAATCATCTTAACTTATCACATGTTCATTTAAAAAATCATGATTGAAATTATTAATGATAGCAGCTTAAACCTCTTATATATATATTTAAGTATCTCATGTGTTAAATGTGAGACTGTAATGTCACATATGTAAAAAAATTAAAAAGAATCATAAATAATTTTTCCCCGTTCTTTGGATGCATTATTAGAGAAAAACTACACGTGATAAAAATAAGTTAATAATGTTAATGAATTTTTTATTTTTTTTAATCTTTTTACTGTCTATTAAAGTTTGTTTACACATTTGACTATAATAATTTTTGGATGACAAAATTAATTATTAATGCAATATAAAATTAATCTTTAATGAGAAATTTTGTATAAACGTATGTAAAGAAGAAATTAGAAATCAGAGCAAATATATACTCATTTTTTTAAAAATTATAAGATTATTATTAATTTTTTAAAATTAATTAAAGACATTTTTAAACTCAAAATTAATATGTATTCATTTAATTTTAGTCAATATAATAATGAATTTTTTAACTTATCTCAAAAGTACTATTCGTTGTAAAATTTATTTATTTATTATAATTTTTAATGAATTATTTTAATTTTAAATTTAAAAATATATTAAATTAACTTTTAAAAATTAATAATAGTATTATAATTTAAAACACAAGTAGTATAATATTGCATACAAGAATAGTGCTAAATATCAACTTGGTTTGGAGGTGTCCTTGAGCACAAAAGGGAATGGGGAAACCCTACTGACCAAAAGCCAAAGTTGGAGGATTTTACTTAACCTATCCGTTTTTCTCAAAAGTCGAAAAAAAAAAAAAAAAAAAGAGAAGAATAATAAAAAAAGGCCATCTAAAAAGTCTTTTTAGTAGATATCTTAAATCACCATTACGATGAAGTTAACATTAACATACAGTGCACAATTAGGATTTATCGATTAATATTTTTTGTAGACCAAAAATGATAGTTTAGTTGTAGAAGCCTTTGTAGACACCCAAATTTTGCACTTTTGTACTAACCCTGACAGGAGGGCAAAATCGTCATTTGACCCGACATGCGAAAAGGAAGGTGGACCCCAACACGAAGCCACCCCAACGATTTACGGTCAGAGCCGCCACAACGGACAACGAGCATTCGGTCACTTGAGGCAAGGCAAACAGTTGATCCAGAAAACCTGAGTTGATCACAAAAGGCGACTAATGGCCACTACGCTTACGATGTTCGGGGGTCTCGCTCCCTGAAAGCCAGGCACAATTATCAAATTCTATATCAAGTCGCAGCCCTCCGAACTAGCCTCCCAGAACAATATGGCACGTTTTCCAGGGATTTCCGGATCGCAAAAATACAGCCTTCCGAAATAATACCGCAGAAATTGGCGAATTAAGACCGCGCGGCACGGAAATCAAGAAAAGCAAGCCGGACAGCCGCGGATGCACCTGCGGCCACCGACAAAGGGGCAGGTTCGCGGCTCGAGGACGGCACACGACAGCCGAGGTTCGGCGCGGACGGCTGCCGAGCCCAGCCGCAGATGCACCTGCGGCCAGCCGCAGATGCACCTGCGGCTGGTCTCGGCAGTCTATTAAGCGTCCAGATCTGCGTCCGAGAAGAAAAAAGAGAGAGAAAAATAGATTTTTAAAGAGAGAAGGAGCGCGGGAGGAGAGAGAAAGGCTCGGGTGGAGGTGTTTTTGAGTGATAAATTGTGTGTTGTTGCTCCAATAGCTTAGATTTGCTTGTAGTTTGGCTCAAATCTTGGAATATAAAGCTCGTATTGGTGTATTGCAAGGTGAAAAGAGTGTTCTTTTGATGTTTTTTTGTTTATATTAGTGTGTTGATGTTGTGTTTTGAGTTTGTGTAGTGTAGTTTGTTGTTGTGTGGATAATGATCCGTGGATTAGGGGTTGTTAGTGAGGTTTCCATCGGAAAGTAACTCCTCCTAACACCCTGATGACATCCGTACGGTGATATATTGTTCGTTGTGATAATAGATGGGTTGTAGTAATTAAGTTGTGATATTTGGGTTATATAAAGTGATAGCAAATGTTTAGAGCTTGTTAGATTTGTTTTAGTGTTGGTTATGCTGTGATGGGATGGTTGTGAGCCTAGGGAGGAGATCCTAGTGGTCGAATCCCGATGATGGACGTTTTGGGTGTATGTAATCGTGGCATAGGGTCCATGACGATGTATTTGTAATATCGGGCCTTAACGCGATATCAATCGTGATCGGGTTAAGGCCCCGTGATAATAAAAATATGTGATTGTGGGTGTTTGGGGTTGTCTGGATGGCTCACATGCCCGTGGATAGCCCCGACATGTTGTGGATGCTTGTTTTAATTTACGACTCAAAAATAGTTTTCAAAATAAGGCAAATAATGAAGATTTTGTAAAAGTGATCAAATTTAGGATATTAGATTCACGAGGTTTAAAGGTTAAGTGTTTTGGGCAAACTTTAATCCACGATTGATGAATAGGCTTTAGTTGGTTTTAAAACGTCATAAAAAAAATGATTTTGCAATAAATAAATGTTTTCATTAAACTTTGTGCATAGGGTTAAAGAGTTCTAGAAGTTGCCCTCGTTTTATTTATATTAACTGTTAGAAGGCAATGTATAGTCTCGATTCCTATTTGACAAAAGTTTAAAACTATTGTTTTCTAAAATAACATCTAAATAAAAAAAACCCTAAACGCTTTCGAAATTAAAATCAATCTTTCTTATAAAAAGCGAAGCCTCGTCATTTGGGTCAGAGAACGTCCAAAACACTTTTCAGATAAACACTTTTGCCATATAAAATAAAAGCAAACTTTTTATGCAAAACGCACCACAAAATTCCATTTAGGCACACACACACACACACACACACATTTTAGGATTTAAAAGGATAGGAAAATATCGAGATTGCGGTAACCGTGTTTCACGGAAGTCGGGGGGTGCCTAACACCTTCCCCTCACTTAAGCAAGCCCCCGAACTCTATGAATCTCGGGTTGCGGACCAATTAATCGGAGTCACATATGAGCCGACGATTACGAAAACTAAATTCGGATGAGTTGGTACATCCATTTCAAATATACCAACTGGCGACTCTGGTCAATTGGCTCATCTTAAAATCGACCTTTCAAACCCCGTCGACACTAAGCCGACCCTTTTCAAAAGTCACATCTCAATCTAAAGGCCAAAATTGGAAAGGGACATTTTAATTATTAAAAAAACGAGACGGCGAAAATCCCGGCGTCGACAGCCTTTTTCTTTATTATACAAGGTTATAGATTCGAATTTATTGCTCAACACTAAAAAGTAATATTTTTGCAGGTTTTCAAAAATTAAAAGTAACTTTGTCTTAGACTGATTTTCAGAGATTAAAAGTTAAAAGTAACTTTCCCCTAAGTTCCTCTTTAGTTTATCCCTCAACAACAATGTCATAGGTTCAAGTCTACCACTCAATAATAAGAAGTCATATATTTGTTGTTTTTTCATAGATTAAAAGTAACTTCTCCTAATGGATGTTACATTCATGTGTACATTATTAATTTTGTTCAAAAATTTAAAATATATTTTAATTTTCTAAAATTAATTTATGATATTTTGAAATTTAAAATTGATAAGGTTTAAAAATAAAAATATTCTTTAATTTTAGAACAAACTAAAAGAACTCGAAGCATTGGATTTATCTGTTATTGTTTATTGTAGGTTGATAAGAAACTATATGGATTATGGCTGAGTAAGAAATCGATTTTCCTTCGAAATTGCACTAATTAAAATCGTACCAACGTTTACGGCGTATGTAACGATTTTAGGTTGGTTGAAAATTTTTTGCGATTTGAGTTTGATTTTTAGACAAAACCGCATTTAAAAAATCGCATCGCACCATACCGTCACCAATGGTTTTCGGCTATTTGATACGCAGGTTCTCATCATTTTGTCTCTTTGTTTTGGTTTTTACTTGATAGACATATATACAAATTGTGCTTGCTGAATTTGATTTACGAATTTGCTTTTAATAGATAAGTCATTTATTCATTTACTAAATGTAAAACTTAAAACTTGATAACACTGTTATCTGGTAATTAATAAGCCTTCATTTTGCCCGTAAATTTGTAAAAAAGTTGTGAAATTTTATTAAACTTTATTGGTGGCATTCTACTTTTAGTGTATATTTTTTTTATGGGAAGAGAAAAGACAATGGTCCATTGTATAACATTGAATAATTAAATTCGAATAATGGGTTGTAATTACTTTGTGAGACTTGAGGTAGACATTATCCATATTACTGAGTATATTTATGTACCCAGTTGTTAAGTTTTAGACAAACTACATTTTATCAGTTTATATTATAAGAGTTACTGAATTTGAATAGTCATACTATTCAATGTGACATTTTTTAATGTCTTATAAGTAGCATTCACTGTAAACTACAGTGAATATTTTATTGCATCAATTTTTGTAATATATATATATTTTTTAATATGTATATATTCAATTGGTTTTAAAATCAAAATCACACCCAAATAAAACCGCATCAAACCGCACCTTACGATTTTATGTGCGGTTTTAAATTTGTCAAACCGCACTTAAGCAGTTTCGGGTGCGATTTGAGTTTCAAACTGCACCAACTCGTACCATACTCTGCCCTAATATGGATTGTCTATCATATTACTATTTTACACTATAAAATAATACTTTATCCGTTTCAAAATTAGATATATATTTTAACTTTTTAGAATTAATTTGTGAAATTTTAAAATTAAAAACTAATATGATGTCATTTAGTTTTAATACAAACAAATATAATAACTGTAAACTAATTATAACATACTACTAATTAGCAAATTTATTGTTTTTAAAACTTGAACGAAATTATATCAATTTTGAGTTTTAAGATTTCACAAATTAACTCTAAAAAATCAAAATATATATCTAATTTTAGAACTAAGAGTAGTAGTACTATATAAATTATATTAAAAAAATCAAATCATTTGAATTATTTTGACAATTTATGTAATTATTATTTATTATGATATAATGATTTAATTAATCATATTAATCAATTACTACAATCTTTGCTTTGCTTTATCATCAAACCCACTTAGAATTATATAATTCTTAAATCCAAATATGCCCAACCATTGTGTTCAATTAAAATCAAATTTCCCCATAAAACTATCATGACCATTTTGAAAAATTTCCTCCTTTTCCTAATCCCGCCCATCTCAATGCACATTGGGCAATGGGCATCGTATCGTGCCAACTAATGTACTGCTTCAATTAAAATTAAGGACATATTTATACATCGTTGATATATAAAAATAATAGTTATTTTAAATTTAATTAAAACATTATTTAATAATATAGCAGTAGTAGTGGTAGGTTAAGGTCATAAGTTTGAATTTATTTTTTTGACAAGAAGTCAGAATTCAACGTACGTAACAAAAGATTAAAAGATAAATTTCTCTTAATTTTTTTTTAATTTTATATCACTTTATAGTTTAAAAATAAAAAATATATATTTAATTTAAAACAGACAAAAGGAGAAAATATCTGACTTTTATATATCAAATTTAACTTGAATATGTTTTTTTATAGCATCAAATTCTAATACTACTTGTTGAACACTAACCAACGTTAACCCTCATAACTAATTAACAATAATCCTCAAGTCATCATCACTGCAACAAATATAACCCGGAAGCAACAGACATATCTGACCTAGAGCTGGCATATTATCAGAGGAGATAGGCACAGCAATAAATGAAGGGAAATTAATATTTTTACAGTATTTTTTGATATTTTTTAATAAAAAAGTGTTGTTATAGAGGTGTATAACGACGATTTTGACTGTCGCTATAAGTCTATAATGACACTTTACATATAAAAATATCAAAAAATCCATTGAAAATATCATTTCAAATGGGACACAAAGAAAATGAGGTTGAAGTTTGTAAATGTAGAGTAGGGATATTTCCCTTTTCTTTTTGACATTTGTTACATCAAACAGCCCACCACCATCAATTTGTCAAAATTGGTGGTTAGGGGTGTAAACCCATCAGAACTTTTTCACCGCAAAATTTAAAACACTATTAGTATTTTGAAATTGGCAAGAGTCCACCAAAATATTCTTCTCCGTGGGAAGAAAGAAAGAGTCCGATTATTTTTAGTGCTTTACAAAGAAAATAAATCAAATTATACTCGATTTTTTTCCGAGAGGGAAATTAATAACACATATAACTCGTTCGACCTACTCTATAAGTCATGTAAAGAATGTCACAATTGACGGATCGACAATATAAGAAAGACAAAAATTTGAAACTAAAATGCATTTTTTTGGAAGTACTTGCCCTAACCGTTGGACCCATAAAAATGAATCTTTCTATCTTAAATGAAATTTACTTCAGAAAGGGTGGCTATTGTTTTAGGAAAAAAATATAAAAAGAAAAGAAAATAAATTCACAAGAGTATTTCTCTGTCAACATGCACATTGAATTCCTAACCTCCACCCGTATGGGTTGCAGACATTCAATTTAATGTTACAATTATTGAGAGAGGTGGGGTGCGGCCCTGGGGTGATTGTCATTTATTCACCATTTCAATAACAAAAAGATTACGTGTTTAGTATACTCCTATACCTTGCACATGTATTCATATTCAGAAAATAAATTCACCTCATTTAGGATGGGTAGAACACAATATATATGAGTATACTGTATACGAGTACCCCTAGATGGGTCATATCTCCAAGACAATGGAAAAACATCTCATGTGATAGACGTTTAACATTTCAATTAAAGAAAACGAAAAAAAGAAGGTGGTCACAGGGATGAGTACTTTTAGGAGACCGAGCTAGCGATAGGTTGAATTTTTTATTTATTTTTAGATGATTTCTAAAAAATAAGTTTGATTTTTTGAAATTAATTTTTTTACAGAATACAGTAATTTAATTGTGATTTGGATGCATATAAACAAACAGTACGACGTATAAATTTTGTTAACAGTTAAATCGTATTAAATAAGTCACCTGACCAACAAATTATTGATTTGGGTAAAAATTTGACCTACAAGGGAAGATAATTACATATTTTAATAGTTAAGAGATTGTAAAAATTTAAAGTTTGGGACTAATTTTGCAATAGGCTGAAACCATTGGATCCATTTGGTCTCAAAATTAAGGCCCATTTTGGCTATTGCATGGGATCAAAATTGCCTATCCCACTGGCCTATTGTGTTGTTCAATTTATTCTAGTAGTCAATGACCCTTCCTAAGAGTTGATATGTCCAGAAAAATCTCTTATTTTCATGCTTTTCTATCCATCAGATGTAACGGTCCATTTGTCAACGGTAGTGTGCCCATTTTTGTTAGGAGTATCGTAATCCATACGATAAAAAGAAGGGCCCATGATACCTCTAGGAAGCTGGCTTTAGGTTACATTTTTATGGCTGAATTGCGGGCTGTTAAAGGCCTGTGATTTGGGCTATCGCAACATCATTTTGGAATCAGATGTTCTCAACGTTATTACTTTATTACGATCTGATATTAATCACCTGCTTCCTCTTATTTTGAATTGCAGGAACCTCTTGGCAAGATTTTGGTTGGTGGATCTTCGCACAATTTGTAGAGAAGACTATGGTTTAGCTGATAGTTTGGCTGAGGGGCTATATGATAAAACT
Organism: Hedera helix; assembly: GCA_947179155.2. Classification (NCBI taxonomy): domain Eukaryota; kingdom Viridiplantae; phylum Streptophyta; class Magnoliopsida; order Apiales; family Araliaceae; genus Hedera; species Hedera helix. Next base: position 33,517,032 of record OX359281.1, read on the forward strand.
GGCTAATATGATCTTAATAATTAAGAATGCCTGAATAGAGGAATGAAATAAAAACTCTGATTGAATTTTGAACACCGACGAATAAACGTGTTTGATAATTATTTGTCTAAAACATATGAATAAATGTAATTTTTCATTTTTACTGTACGAACTAATTCTGAATGAATTTTTTGAAATATTTTAAAACTTGTAATAATGCTAAGTAAAAAAGCTAAATTCCGCTACTCTCTTTATTTCACAAAAATAATCTCATTTATAAAATTTGTGAATATTAAAAATATGTTTTTAATTAGTCTTTTTAATCTCTAAGAGTAATAAGTTATTAGTTTAGTAATATGGTATGATAACAAAATTATGATGCTAAATTTAAGTATATTGTTTCATTTTATATTGCTATCGTTAAAAAGACGTGGGCTATTTTTGTGAAACAAAAAAAATAAATGATTTTTTTTTGTAAAACAAAATGAATATTGTTTAAAATTTTTAAAAAAGGTTACATGAAAAAGTTAAACTAATACTCCTATTATATAAAATTAAAGAATATATTAAGATGAGTAGTATACAATTAAACAGAAACTTATATGATGCTATATATATATCTATATCAATCATGAAACCTAAATTGGAGGGAAGAAGCAGCTAAAGATACCATTTTTGAAAATGAATGAAGCACTAGCTAAGTAAAAGCCACATCAGTTGGTGGATGGTCACTTTATATCACATACTCATTCCTTCACAGTTTAATCCAAGTAGAAAGGAATCAATAATATTTAATTATTTATATATTTTCTATGAATGCAATGAATATAATGCATGGGGGTCATTGGAACCAAACAAGGTGGACCAAAACTAACAAATGACCCTTCAATAAATTAAAAAGGTAATTACAAAATGCCTCAAAGTATAATTATATTATCTTAGGGTTTCTCTTTAGGGCTAACATAGTTATGCAGAAATTCTATAAATAAAAAAGCATATATTAAACTCCATATTGACTTGCTCATCATCGTCTCTATAAAGAGCGAAGTGATGATTCCTCAAAGAAAGAAAATTCTCATAATCAAATCGCTAATTAATTTATACGAATACAAAAAGTGTTGATGAATCTTTTCAGTGGCTAAGAAGTATTTTCAAATGTGTGAAATTAAGCTGTACGATCGATGAGACGGGATTAATTAATATTTTGATTATTAATGTTCAATCTAACTAATGGAGGCACTAAATCCAAATGCTAGTGGAGGCCCAACTAATTATAATGTTTGTGGAATAATGATTAGTTTGTCCTCTTGATGATTTGAATATTCTGCAGGGAAATGAATGATAATTTAAGGGGCTTAGGCCAAGGTTACATTATGATCTTGTTCAAGTGGGACTTCCATTTGAATTTTTGATTTTAAAAGGTGTTTTCTCTTTAGCTTTCACACACGCACAAATGTAATCATGTTATTTAACATCATAATCACTCCTAAACTAGGCTTTAATTAGGACTGACTGACTGGATTAGACTTTCTAAACATAATAACAAGTTGTTGGTTCGCGGAGATAATGTTAAAATGTCATATAACCTAATGAATGATTGTTACAATGGATTACAGGTCCAAATGATGTGAGCAAGAAAATTTTTCTAGTATAGTGTAGTGTAGTGTAGTGATATTATGACTTGTTGCCGTGGACTTGTATATTTTCAAGTTTATATATATAACAGTTAAATATTATATTTATTTATATTATTAAAAAATAAAATATAATACGAATTTTAATGTTATATTTTATTTTTTAAGGATTCGATTAATATAAAATTAATTTTATCATAAATTAAATGATAAATTAATACAGTATTGACAAATAGAAAAAAATAACACTTCTAACCTGTATATTAATACTATTTTAATTTATCAAAAAATTAATTTTATATTAATTAAATTCATTTTTTAATAATATATATAAATATAATATTTAATTATTATGTATTTATATTTATTCTTATCAAAATTGATAAGATGCATGGAACAAGCTAGCACCTGCCCTGACAATGACGGCTAGACGTATGGAGCAGAATGCAAGTGTATCTATCATACGTGTCAGTAGTAAAATCAGTCGTACAACAAAGTTTTAACTATGGTTAGTATACTGCAATTAGAAGTTAGTAATAGATTTAGAGATTGTTAACTCAAGTTAATAGTAAGTTGTAAGCCTTGTAACAGGTATAATAGATAAATACATACTTGTAAGTAATGGCTTCTAATTCTTTCTTTTCTTAATGATAATTAATGTACTACAGATCAAACGCCAAAAGACTTGGATGGATTTTAATTTGGCTGTTACAATATCTTCTATGATTAATATAAACCAAACTAAAATCTAACCAATTCCACCGAAAAAAGACTACAGAGTGAATTGCACTTTCTGAATTGCGTAATTTCGTATTAATTTTGAATTTTAGAATATCGTGAATTTACTTAAAAATAAAAAATTATCTCTTAGTTTAAAATGAAGAGAGTTGATAATTAATATTGAGTTTTCAAAAAAAAAAATTAATATTGAGGACTTTTTAGGTAATATTAACAACACTTGGTGCCTTTTTAAAAAAACAACAACACTCAGTGCCTTAACCACGAACAATAGGGAGAAAGTTAGTGTTTCTTTTTAAAATATAAACTCTTTTAATTGGTTAAAATTAAAATATGATTTGATACCGATGTTAACCATGTACGTGGGTTCTTCTACTTGGAATTTGCAAGCTAAGCATAATTTAGTAATCAGTTAATCCCCATCTAAGGATTCTAATACGCGTACATTTTAGGGAAATATTTGACCAAGATTGCTTTATGCACATTAGGCTTAACTCTTAATGGACATACTTTTTGTTAGGACAAATACATATTTAACTTGATGATAATAAAATAATATATATTTGTAACTAGTAGTTTTTGTGAAGTCTTTAAAAGTATAATTGATGTAAAAAGATTTATAGGAGAAGATCAAACTAGGTAGGTTAATTTATTAAATGAATTGAATATATAGACTATAGGAAGTTAAACGATCAAAAAGTTGTGTAAACGTTCTTCAAGATGTTTAGATGATCGAACGATCGTAGAGTTTGCTCTGAGTTCGTAAGGCAAAATGAAAATTGTAGAGTTTGCTCAAAGTTCTTAAGACAAGTCAAAATCATATAGTTTAATTTGAGTTTGTAAGGCAAAATGAAGATTGCATAGTTTGCTCCAAGATCGTAGAGCTCGTAACTCGTATAGTTAGTCAAGCCAAATACTCTACGATCGTCATGAAACTCTACGATTAGAAAAATTATGAAGTATATAAGCTCTAACATAGGAAGACTTGCAGCATGAAGATTCCAAGATAGTTACTTACATCATAGATTTAAAATAAAGATTATATCGAGTTGTGTCTAACAACTAGTTTAGTGAAGTGACATCACCCACGTGGTTGCCTCCGTTGCAGTCTGATGTGACATATTAGAGTTGAAACCAAGCTGACATATCATCTACAAAAGTCACTATTAGAGGTCTTCTAGCTAGGATCGGAACATTAAATAAGCAATGACAAATTTTCAACGGAAAAATCTTGATATCTTCCATAAAAGGGAACAAAGATTCAATTCAACAATATGAATCACAAATTATAAGTCGAATCGCTGCTCAAATTTCAAGAACTCTATTCTATGAAAAAAACGACTTGTTCTACTGCTAAGTCATTCTTTATTGGACTAAAAGCAATTTAGCAACAACTTAAAATCACTTATTCTCTTTGTGATTCTTTGGTCTTAGTGATATTCTTGTTAACCAAGTCTAAGTGTCTTGAAGAGTTCTTTGAGAACTAATCTGAGTGACAAATATCGAGTCTTAGTGACTTGAAGAAAACTAAGTGATTCATCAATTGTAATAGTTCTTAGTGAACTAATCTAAGTGATTACCCTCATCCTAGTGAATTGATCTAAGTGATCACCCTCATCCTTAATGAATTCCCTACTCGAAGAGTGGAAGAGTGAAATAGTAAATTAGGAGATTTTTGTACTCTGAACCACATTTAAAATTTATGTGTCTCTTTATTTTCTGCATTATCATTTATATCTGTTTGTGACTTAATGTCACAAGTTAACTAAATTCAGAATTGAAAATTTCTTTAAATCTTTGAAGAGTTTTTTCAAATTTATATTCCGCTATACATAATTAAATTAACTAGCTTAATTTATAATATGGTAATATTTTCTTAAAAACAAAAGTTATCAAGACTCTATTCAATCCCCTTCTAGAACTCTGGTTAACACTTTTTCATGTCCTAGTATTACATTTTCCATGTCCTGGTATTACATTTAGCGGATATTCACACTTCATTATTCATTTATTCCAATTAGGTTGAAAGAAGAATGAGACAGACGTCATTCTCCCATCCATATATATATATATGCTTGTAGAATTTAAACTTACCTTTAAATTCTAGGAGCTAGTCTATATATGAGAAAGAAAACATCTCGCCTTTCCATCACTTTTATTTATTTGTGTATTTGTCTATTTTGTAAATTTAATTACTTAAATATTTTTAGATCCGGATTAATCATCGAATAAAAAAGGTACCGAGTGGATGGATCACTGGTCCAACCAGTGATCGAACCGTTATTAAACTGGTGACGTCATAAATACATAAAAAAATATATTATTAATAATTAATAAAATTTTAAAATATCTAATTTTTTGTAAGTTAAAATATAGTGAAATAATGTTATAATATTAATAAAAATATCTAATTTTAATTTTTTTTTGTATTTTTTTTGTATATAAAAAAAAATTTCTTTAAAACCGAGTTAATTAACCTGTTGAACCACTGGTTCTACCGAATCAGTGAAAATCTATTTTTTGTGCCAAACCGGACCGACGTGCCAACTAATTTTAATTTTTAACTGATCGTACCGCCGGTCCGGACCGAATTTAATAATCATTTAAAACCTCAAACTTAATGTATGATAACAAAAGTTAAATTAATCACGAGCAAGTTCTCTTTGTTAATTTATTGTTCATATGATGATTATATGCTTAATTAAGACAGCATCACCATCGATCATGATTGATAATTAGGTTGATGAGCTTTCCAAAAAGTCAGGATAATATTTTTTTTTCTCCTTTGTTAATTAATATTGTTTCATGATAATAATATATCAGTAATTTATCTTTAGAACTTGGTATCAAATCCTTTGTTTAATTTTTCCCATTAAGGATATATGGCTTAAAGGTCTAGTCCTCTAAATTAAAGTGAAACATATTATACTTGAATAGTATAATTATTGATTGTTTTACCATCCCTTTCATTGAAAATGTTACATATGATTTGATTGTCGAATAATAAAACATAATTATATGATTAGTTTCACCCATATGGTTGTTAGCTAGCTGGACCTCGTACTTTGTTGGAAGTTCTCTTATAAAAATAAAGATAAAAAACATGTATATAGTTTCTAGCTAGGAAGGCACTCGAGTAATTTACTAATTAAGAACAAAATAGTACAATTTTAAAATGAAAGAGTATAAGTTCTGAACTTCACTAAATTTAGTGTGTAAGGTAGCATTTTAAGGTGGATAAAAACATGATCTACCTAACAAAATGCTGTACTCCATTTCCTAGGGTTGTGGTGATTAGGAATTAAACATGATACTTAATTAAAATGAAAAAAAAAATATATGGCATACGAACATACTCCTATAATTTATTTGATGGTATATATAAGGCCTTTTCATCAATAGAATAATTGCTTCACAAATTGTTATTATTATTATAATAATAATAATAACCGAAAGTTGGGAAAAATGGTAACGCAAGAATAGGTAAAGAGTAAAGAATCTTGAATTTATTTATGCAAGCTAGAATTATCTTGAGGTTCCAAGATCCATATTGCTCCCCATTGTTACTAAAATAATTAATTATACTCATTCGATCACTTACCTTTTATCCCTAATACATATACTTCGTTTTTTTTAGAAAAGGTGAAAAGAAAACACACAAAAAGATTCTTTAATATAGGACATCTTTTCTTTTCTTTCTTTTTCTCTTGACTTTAATGTTTTACCTATGATATTCCACAAACAATGGATAGAGTACTAAATAATTTAACTTTTACCTATGAAAAAGATGTGCCAGTAAAGAACTTTTTTAACAGAATTAATTACTTTATTTGCAAAAAATGTGGGACACTTGTATATAAAGTAATTAAATAGTATCTCGATTTCAAATTGTATGATCATTATTGATTTTTGAAAAGTTAATTTAAATATTTTGAAATTTAAAATTGACATGATTCATTTAAAATTTTAAAATAATAAATCTTATAACTGGTAGTACTTTTTAGGTAGTTTATAATATTCATATATGTACTAACATAAATTAATTGAATTCACGTCAATTTTGAGTTTAAAAATATCTCAAATTGACTTTTTAAAAGTTAATATTGATATTATAATTTAGAACAAATAAAGTATTAATCAATAATACTACATTATAAGATTGTTTTCATTGTTAAATAAATATCACTCCGTTTCAAAATTAGAGATACAATTTGACTTTTGAAGTCAAACAACGGCATATTAAACTTCAAATTAGTGTAAATTTATTTAATTTTAATTGATACAATTATTATAATTGTACATGCGATCGTTTGATCTTAAAAATTAAATTATACTTCTACTTTTGGAATAGAGAAAGTATAATCATCAGAATTGTTGTTCTTATTGAATTATTCTTATATTTGTCCTGATGCCTAACATCATTTTATGTAAGAAGCCTTTTATTAAAAGATAAGTGTATGTACACAATTTTAAACACAATTTAAAATGCTACATTTTGATCTTAATCATTAAAAAATAGGGTCTAACACGAAAATTCATATCATGTCCTATTTTTTAATGGTTAAGATATATATAATGTTTAAAATATTATTCAGTTATAGTATATGTAAAGTTCTCTATTATTAAATAACCTAACTTTTCATCATTAGAGAGTAATGAGCTATTACTTCAGTGGTAATTCGATTCTTTCTTCCCTTAGCTACAAATTGCGAGCACTTAAAAGCTTTCTGTCATAAGCCCGCAAGGGATTTAATTGTTCTACCGTCGAGGTTATGTTTTTTGTCCCCATCACCCATCTCGATAATAAGAAAAAAAAAATACAAAATAATTTAAACATAAAATCTCAAGGAAAAGTGATGATTGAAAGATGGTATAATAATAAATAATAAGTATAAAAATCAATCACAAAATTGATCTTGACAATTAAAAAATAAAATTTTACATTAAAATCTATGTTATGCCTCACTTTTTTAATAATTAAGATAGATATAGTAGTTGACTTTATAGTTAAATGTTATATATATAGACTTATTCACTAATAAAACGTCAGATTAGCATCTTCTCTCACCACAAATTTATGCGAGTAAAACTCAGTAAACCATTGTAGTCGAAACTCTCTTTTGCCGCTGCTTTCAGAAAACTAGTTGCCTGCCAAGATGATGCTAATTTAAGAGGAAAAAATAATAAATGATAACTGCCATTTGGAGTCAAAAACCCACTCTTATATATAGTTGACTAATAAGCACACTAATTAGTATATAATACATATCTAGTTTTTTTATAATATATATATCTAATGACAATATTGGAAACAAGGAATTTTAAGTGGCCCCAAAGAATTTTTCTAGTCTTAATTTTAAGCTAATAACCATACTCAAGTCAGCAATATAATGTCCTTTAATTAATAACCTTAGATTAGCAGGAATCATACATACATATACATACATACATACATACTTTTAAGCTATATTCCACAATCTGCTCTATATTTTTATAAAATTTTCAGAGGACCCTAAGTCAACACATAAAACAAGAAAATAGGTGGAACAATATTAACAACCTCTCTTCCCCCCCCCCCCCCCCCCCGCGTCATTTCTTCTTGTCCTTGTTTACCAAAAATGTATATTTAGCACATATATCATCACTAATTAATAAGAAAAACAAAATCAATGCATAATTATATAGGATAGTGGATGCAATTTAATCATATTACACGTGTCACACGTGGATCTCAGTTTCATGTAGGGATGCACAAAAGGCCTACGGCCCACAGGTCGGCCTGGCCTGGCCTGAGCCCGGCTTGGTCAAAGCCCAGACCGGACAGGTCCGGCCTACAGTCTTTGAACAGGCTGCTATTTTGACGTAAAAGCCTGGCCTGGCCCGGCCTACCAAAAAGCCCGGCCTGGCCCGGCCTACGAAAAAGTCCGGTCTGGCCCACGAAAAAGCCCGGCCTACGAAAAAGACCGGCCTATAAAAAAGCCCGGCCTGGCCTACACAGAGGACCGGCCCGGCCCAGCCTGCCCAGCCTAGCTAATTCATTTTAACTATAGACTATAACTTGATATATATAAGCAGCAAAAAGACGGATGAAGGGAAGAAATAGTTCATTGTAGGGAGATAATAAACTTTGAAAAATTTTGTTTGACTTTTCTGTTCATTGTACTAATCACAATTGGTTGACAAATTCGGTTAATGTTGTACAACTTTTTCAGTTTCAAAATAGAATTAATTAATTTAGGTATTCTAAAATTAATTTTAAAATATATTTAAATTTAAAATTGATTCAATATAATTATAAATTATCTAAAAATATACTACTCAAATTTTCAAGATTAATTTTTTTAAAAAGTTAGATAAATAAATTCATCAATAATTTTCTTTATCTGGCAGGGTATTGGATGAAAAGAGAAGTAGACTTAGCTCAGAATCGTTGGAGATATGCATTTATTATAGAGATTATTTTTCCGCACAAAGAATAGTATAAGATGTAATAGACGATCAAGATAGCTCAGAAGATCTCGAAGTTGGAGTAAAAACTGACGAAATTGTACATCCATGAATATTGAAGATATATATTTTTTCTTAAGACTGAAGATATGTTTCTTGAAGATATAACGAAGAGATAAATTTTGAAGATAGGAAGATACATTTTTTGAAGATTTGAATTTTGAAGACATTTTAAAAATATTTTGAGGCAAAATATTTGTAACCGACTCATTATTTATTATTGATTAATTACTCATTTTTAATTTTTTGTCAATACATTTAATTAATATAGTAGTTAGTTTATTTAATATTTATATTTCACATTAAAAATTAGTTGATTACATTTTTAGGCCTGACCTGACCCGGCCCGGCCCAAGGACTGGCCTGGCCCGGCCCAAGGACTAGCCTGGCCTACCCTGGGCCGGCCCAAGGCCTGGCCTGGCCCGGCCCGGCCCAAGGCCTGGCCTGGCCCGGCCCGGCCTAAAGCCTGGCTCGGCCTGGCCTACAGGCCTCAAAAGGCCAGACTTCGATCGAAAAGCCCGGCCCGGCCTGCAGGCCCAAAAGTCAAAGTCCGGCCTGGCCTGGTCAACGGCCAAAGCCTACCAGGCCCAGGCCAGGCCGGACCAGTCCGGCCTACTGTGCATGTCTAGTTTCATGGAATCTCAATCAAACCTCTTCGTAAACAATTATATTCCCCACCTCCATAAATAAATACCAAGCCCACTCTAATGGATTGTGCAAGTGTTTTTTGAGCTAGCTTCAAGGAAGATTTATATCCATCTGATCAATCTAGCTAGTCACAATCACTCTATCATAAGCCCGCCAATTCTCAATTATATTTACATATCAATTTTTTTCATGTATATATATATATATATATATATATATATATATATATATATATACATATATATACATATATATAAGTTAGAGATAATGTATCTACAGTTTATGTGGTGCTCAAATATCTTAGTATAAACATACAAGGAATCCAATTTCCACTTGCTTTAAATTGAAGGTTATTTGCTCCAACTTTTCTCAGTTTTTTTTCTCCTCTCCTCTCCCCCCACCCCAACCTCTTCTTCAACAGAGAAAGAAAGGACTTGCATTTGGTTTCTCCACAATTTTCTTCTGCTGTTTGCCGCATCTTGGATTTATATAAAGGTAATTATAATGGTGGTCCAAAATTATGTGGGGTATTTGAATTTTGTTACATATATTTTCTTGGTTAAAATTTTGAATTTTGTTATATGCGTGGCTCAATTTTGTTGTGTTTCATGCATTCACTAATAGTCCCTAATTAATTATTTTTTGTTTTGTTTTTTGATTAGCAGAAAATAATGAGGTTATCATTTTCTGCCAGCAAACAAGCACAACCCCTAGTGAATTTTCGAGGGGGAGTACTAAACATGGACTCCTTCATGCCGTGGCGGCCAAAGGACAAGGTGGTGATTGTGATGGGAGCTACCGGCACCGGAAAATCAAGACTTTCCATTGACCTAGCCACCCGTTTTCAGGCGGAAATAGTCAACTCCGATAAAATGCAAGTATATGAAGGCCTAGATATAGTTACTAACAAAGTTACCGAAGAGGAATGCCGTGGAGTACCGCACCATTTACTAGGGATTGTGGATTCCAATGCGGATTTCACCGCCACCGATTTTCTCCACCACGCATCACGTGCCATTGAGTCCATTGTCCGGCAAGACAGGCTTCCCATCATAGCCGGTGGGTCCAATTCGTTTATTAAATCTCTAGTGAACGATGAATTTCAATTGAGGTACGAATGTTGTTTTTTGTGGGTTGATGTATCACTGCCGGTTCTTAACTCTTTTGTATCGGACCGAGTTGACAGAATGGTGGAATCGGGTTTGGTGGATGAGGTGAGGCCATTTTTTGACCCGAATTCGGATTATACCCGAGGGCTTAGAAGGGCTATTGGAGTACCCGAAATGGACCAATTTTTGAGAGTGGAAAATAACGTGGACAACGAAACTAGAGCTAGATTACTTGAGTTGGCCATTGAAAAAATCAAGGGTAACACATGTAAACTGGCTCGTTACCAATTGCAAAATATTCTAAGGCTACAAAATCAAATGGGGTGGCATATGCACCATCTGGATGCCACCGAAGCATTTATACGGCGCAGCACGGAATCTGACGAAGCTTGGGATAGGCTCGTAGCACGGCCTAGTGCAGCAATTGTAGGGAATTTTCTTTATGAGGAAGATGCCCCAACTCCGTCCTCTATCTCTAAGGCCGCAGCATCGGTGATAGGCGTTGCAGCGGCTGCCACCACCACGGCAGCAGTGGCGGCCAGCCGCTAAAGCTAGAGCAGCCTGAAAGACTGGCTAACCGCGGCCGTGAAATAACGCAACTGACAGTTGCCACGTGGCAATGCTGGTATATTGCCACTTGGAAGTATATATACAAATGTACTCTCCAAAGCAAGCTAGAGAAGTAGCTGTCAGGCCGTTAAGTACCTAACTTTGGCGGCCGTACAGTTGAAAATCATTTCAGAAATTCGTGCCGTGTTGCTATATATGTAATGTATGGTGTATATGTGTGCTATGTGGAGCTTGACCCACTTTTTTGATACTCGCAGTGCAAAATATGGTTATGTGGGGCCAGTCACACTCCATCTTGTCCGTAAAATATTTCGAAAGGAAAGGAAAGGAAAATACTCTTCCAGTCCAATAAACCGTGTGGACCAGAGAGAGATGGCGTTTATGGTTTCTTGCGTGCCATGCATCTTTTGACAAAGAGCTGTATATGTTTTATTCTGAGATTGAAAAAAAACCCGTTATATAAATAAATATATCAAAAAAGTATCAATCAATCCATACATACATATGTATGTATGTGCGTATATATATGGTGATGAGAATATGCGTTTGTTTTTCTTTGCTTTATTCATTTTGCACACGCATTGCTTTTGTTAATAACTCATTCTTGGAACCCCGGCCCTTCACACGTGTGTAAAGATATGGCCGTGCGTTACGCTACCACTTAAAAAGAAAATTTTAAACCTTATTTATCTTAGTCTTAATACGATTAAATTTATGTATTTTCTTTAATGAAATTAATGTTGAAGGTACAACCTACCATCACATAAAAAAATTCAAAGGAACGTACGTACTGTAGCTCTCGTTTCGATTTATAGTACGTATTATATAAATTTTTTTGTAAGATTATCAAATTTGTGAAAACAACATTCTCCTTAAATATTCAAGTTGAAACAAATAGGACCATTCGAATTAATTCATAGTCCATTAAGTAATGAACAATATTGATCGAACTCCATATAAACTTCCACACAGTCAAACTTCTTACGGTCAAGGTCAAGTTATTTCGAGTTGATCAAGTTTGAGCTTGAGCTCAAACCTAACTGAAATTAATTTTCTCTAGTATATATATCTGTATAAATATTATGCAAAAAATATAAAGATTTGAGGGATTCAGTAGTCCTTGATCAAATAATAAATAATAATTAGTAGTCCTACTTCGCATTCAGATGTATTTTGTGCACATCGAATATTCACAGATCCGGTTATGGTGAGGTTGAAAATTAGCTTCACCATAGTAAGTTATAAATGTTTTCATTATATTATTATCAATACACATTTAATGTGATGAAAAAATTTATAATTTACTACAGTGAAGTTGATTTTCAACTTCACTATAACTAAATTCAATATCCATTATCCATTATCCATTATCCAATTAATGAATTTTGTCTACCAAATAATGTCTAAAAGTACATAAAAACTTACTCATTGTATTAATTAATGTGAGTCCATCATGAGTAAATTTGAAACTTATTATTTTTTTTTTAATTTTACTTATATAATATACTTGAAAATGTCCTTTCATTAAGCAGCATCATCATCTTGAGGACTGTATACAGTTAATATGAGAATAAGAATTGTACTCCCATTTGTGTATGTAATTCTTTTAGAATTTAGATTCTCAGATGTTCCAAGTGAGTGAGTACACATATTTGTACGTCCAAGTGTGTGGGGGGCGAACCCGGACAATGAATATATATTTGTGACAGGCGAGTGATGTTGAACATATGACAGTTCCTAAGGTCACTAACCGTATATTATCTTTGGCAGCTTGATCGATGGTCCTGTCCACGTTTTTTTCATATTACTGTAAAAGTTATTCTCATAAAAGTATATATTCGCTAGCTTAATTCCTAGCTCTCAAATTAATTCTAACTTGATTCCAGTATTTCTTTTTCAAGCTTTAAAAAATGGGGAAATTAAAATAATTTTATTAATTAATTTAGGCTTGGATATATATATATATATATATATATATATATATTATGATAAACTACAAACTGAAAAACTGTGAAAATGAAATACGTCGACGTTCTCCCTCTGATTTGGAATTATAAATATATAAAAACTAAACAATCAAAATTCACTTCCTGAAAAATCTCTCTTGCAAAACCAAGGCCACCAAATTAATGATTTCTAATTTTTCTTTTTCTTCTTTTTAACTAAGAAAATCGCAAGGACCACAACCGCCATAAGTATCTTAATTAATTTGCTAGGTTAAACGTACGTAATATATACCACCTCACACAAAATAACTTCATAATGGGTAATATTCGAATATATGGCTATAAAGAAAATTAATTACGGCAGGGGAAATAATCTTTTTAAGTGAATTTTCGCTTAATTTTCAGTGCAAATTAATGCATAATTCTTAATAAATATTCGAATGGCTAGCATAATTTTTTTTGCTGCAAATGAAAATGTCATTTTCTTAAATTACATATATCTTGGAAAATGAAAGTTAAACTGACTCACCCTCCAGTGTTTTTTTTTTTTTTTTTTGAGGGGATTGTTAATTTTTGAATAAGTCTAATCTTATTATTCAATTGGAATCTACGGAGGAAAAGGGACAAAAGCGAGAACAGCTGTATGACTAGGGCCAAACCAGAATCCATTATCGTCTTTAAGCCACACATGATTCCAACCATATACTATCAGATGTGATAATAGGCTTTATACCCACTAAATTAAATCGAAGGCCTTGAATACAAAGCTTACGAGACCCACATATTATTAGAAAGAGAGAAAAAAGGAAAAATAAAATAAAAATCTTTTGTTCTCACGCTTTCACTTAGTGACGATCAAGAAGAAGTTCAACTATTAATTGTCAAATCAATCTTTTGTAAAAAAGTAGCTTATTATTAATTAATCTTGCCTTTAAATCCCAATTAGAAAAAGGAGGCAATGATTTCTAGCATTCATGTGTCTTGTCTACATCATAAAATTCTTTTTCTCTGGATCGATGAGTTATTTATTTATTCTTTTGTACAAAAGATGTCTTTTATTTAAACATTAATTAAGTTATATATCAAATTACATTATATTCTATATTCAAATGAAAATGATACATTTGTCGTGTTTTAATTGTAATATTCTTATATATATCATTAGCCCATGTAATATGTTTTCAGTAATAATGTTATTTTAAGTAAATAAAATCTTTTAAATGATTGAATTGAATGATAGTGATCATTTGCTTTGACAAATAAGAGAAAAATTAATTATGGAAACAAAATATACTTTATGTTAATGTTTTTGTACAATACAAGCTAATTAGTTCAAAGAGCATCTTCCAAGCTTGTTATGCATATCTCTTTCTTTGGTCGTCCACTAATAAATGCCCCATGAGTATATATGAACTATACTTTTGCATGCCCTCCTCGTAGGCTTCATTTTGATTTTATAACCCTATTTACATTAAACTACACTTTGGATGATTTGTTTTTTTCTCCGTTATTTTATAGCAATGCGATTTGATTCATACTACTCCATTCGTTTCATATTATTTGATTATTATTTACTTTTTAAAGTCAATTTAAGAGATTTTTAAAATCAAAATTAATGTAAATTCTTTTAGTTTTAAGCAATACAATGATGAATATTGTAAACTATCTAAAAAGAATTACTCATTATATATTTTATTGTTTCATAATTTTTAATGAGTCAACTTAATTTTGAATTTGAAAATATCTCAAATGAATTTTTAAAAGTCAATAATAATCAAATAATTTGGAATGGAGTGAATATTTA